>JARHVA010000951.1:325000-925000 GCA_037957365.1 Torreya grandis
TTTGACCAAAGGTACACATGATTTAGAACTTAGTTTTAAATAATGGAAAAGGTTTTATGGAATAACATGAGCAATGTAATAATTCAATTTTAATCAAATAGCATAACAATGGTTTTAGATTCAAAAACCCATTATAAATATTTGGGATGAAATGGGCAATGTAACGATGTCTTATTTAAACAAGTGACACACACAAATGTTTTGGAATAAAATCTCCAAGGCAATAGTGTGACACCAAATAGATAGAATAACACCTTTTGGGTAAAATTTTGATGAAAACTTGTGATGTTTATGACTTGTTTTAAACAAACAAACAAATAGTTTCTAGTCTCAAAACACACATGTAAACCAAAGAAAATAGAAATAACCCAAATGGCTCATCATATCCCTATAAATTATTTGTGTGTATATTATATCAAATTTTACACCAATATACCAATGCTTATGAATAAATTAGAGTTTTAATCCACAAATTAAATTACAGGTGTAGGTATAATTTTTACGCACCCCTTTATCTCTCAACCATTGTTATATGGCACAAATTTAGAGTGAGGAACACTTGATATTTGGTAAGAAATTCCACATTAAGTGGGGTTGACTAAAAATATATCAGTTTAAAATGTACTATATGTTCTCAAGTGTGGACAACATAAGGGTGAAATCATGTCAATTGGTGTAGACACTGAAATTGTGCCAACTCCCCTGGTCATCCCCCGTCTTATTCTTCTTCGCCTATTTAACTCTTGTCGATCACTTTTTCCACCAGCCTTGACCCTGGTAGCATGTAAAAATGAGCACAGAGCTAAAGCTAGACTCTATCCCCATTGTGCATCTGCCGACGACGGTCGTTACCTAACTAATGTCACCGATGTCGGTCACCTATCGGCTGACGTCGGCAATCCTACCGACATCGGTCACCTTACCGTTATCCATTATCAGTTATCATTCGATTCCCAATCAGTTTCCTGAACGGTTATCGAACCGTCTCTCGAACCGTCCCTTGCCTTCATCAGCATCCACCAATTGATCAATCAACTAACAAATCAATCAATCAATCAATCGAGCCCGAACTCTGACATTCACATACTCTTGCAATCAACACTCTCGTGATCAACCAACTCCGACATTAACCAATCTGCATTTGCTTCAATCCGTTACTGCACAGACAACTTCAACAACGTCAATCATGTCTTCGCACTGTGACAGGTAAGTATTCTCATCTATTTATTTTTATGTTTGGTTATTGCTTGCTTGTTATTTCCATACTCTATATTCTGTCCAGACTCGACCTTCTACAAAACCCCAGAGCCTGTTTAGACTTGACCTTATCTTGACTAGATCTTGTCCAAAACCCTGCCCAGAACCTGTCCAAAACCTTGCCAAGACTCTGCCCTGACTTTATCTCGACTCCATCAGACCCTGTCTCGACTCTATCAAGACCCTATCCCGACTCTCCTAGACCTTCTGCAACTCATCCAGACTCTATCTAGAACTTGCCCCGACCGACGCCGGTCACTACCCTTACCGATGCCGACACTTTAACCGACGTCGGCACTTTCCCTAACCGACACCGGCACCATAGAGACCGACATCGGCGACTGCACAAAACATTTTACTTCATTATCAGGTACGCATTTTTATTTTTTGTCCTTTATTTTTGTCATTTTATCTTCCATTTTATCTACTTTAGTCCAATATTCTGCTTTTTTATCAATGGGTTGATATCCTTCTAGGAAGTCTTCGTACTTTTGGGATCGGGCATTCGCCTGACAGCCCACCATATCCTTTGACTAATGTTTTTCCGTGTTTCAGTCTCTTTTCTTCGCAGGTGTCATTCCTCCACATCCAAAGAGGAGAATCTTCCAACGTCTGATTTCGGTGCGCACAACTTTATCAGGTATCTTCTAGCCTTAACCATTTCTTTTAGTTTCTTATTTCTTCTTTGAATGTAGAAAGCAATTTTGCATAGAAACATTATGGCACGCCCGGTGGGACCCTAGGGCCTTCCTTGGGTTCTTTCTTTCTTTCATTCATATAGGTGCATTAGGTTCCTTCCTTTTCGCCTCCTTTCGTCTCTTCTTAAATGACATCATAAGCAGGACTAAAACAAACTTTTCTTTTCTTTCTTGCACTTCTAGACTAGCTAAAACTCATATTCTTCGACTCTTTCTCCATTCATCTTCATACGAACAAACATTTTGACTTGGGCATTAAAACACTTTGCATTCATTTCTATTTGCCTGCATCTTTTAGACCACACATAGTAATTAAACCGCATATTGAATTAATCTAGATCACTTGATGTTACACGACCAAACCACCTGCACAAAATAAACATTTTAACTTACCTGAGACAAGGCCCGACTGGGATTTCATCCCCCAGCGGATACCTTACCCGTCCCGGCAATCTTACTTGGATTTCATCACCAAGGGGAGAGCCAACTCTATTCTCTGGCAGAGCCTAAACTATAGTGGAAGTATATTTTGGCTAAGCGAAACCAGCTAACCACTAGAATCGTGAAGTGAGGGGAGCTTGCTCCTTAGCACCAGGCCTATACGGAAGCTAACACATACTTCTTGAGCACCATAACAAAACCCGAAACCATCTATAGACTGCTTCTTCTAAGACCTGACTCAAAGCCAATCTTCCTCTACACACATTCTAAGGCATAAGACACTATAATCCTAATAATTTGCTTCTAGGGTTTTAGGATCTGCTTGTGTCTTCATCTTTTTTAGTTCTTATCTGCTTGTTTGAGCTTGTGAGGATGTTCTTCCTTGCCTTGAATGGTTCTGACTCGTAGCCAAGCCAAGGCTCTAGTCGATGACGCGAGGCATCATCCTCTTCCGTCTACCCCACCTACAGCCAACCCTATAATGGAGTTCAACTCAGAAACTGAAAGAACTCCTACCAGACCATCTCTGACCCAAACGCCTATTATCCCAGAAGGGGACCAAGATTTTGCATGATTCTTGGACCTCAATACCGCAGCCTTGCAACACTATCTCGTGAATAGCCGAATGCGAGACCCCTTTGGCAATCCAATTTATGGAATGCCGACTTCTCTCCTCGAAACTGCGGTCGTATCAACGACGTCCGTAGTCTAACCCTCAGATACCCAGGCTGTTGTCTCAACCAATGAACAACCTTTTACCAACCATCCAAGTGTGGCCTCTCCTTCTGTCGTCGGGCCCACTTTCACTGGGGTTTCGGCCCCCTATCAATCTCAGCCCACTCAACCACTTTTTACCCCCTTTCAAAACTTGGTCATCTCTATTCCGCCTACCCTTACTCCTATCAACACTAGGGTGGCTACCTATCCATTGGCCCATGTTACCTCTAACCAACCTCCCATGACAACATAAAACCTAGCCATGCCTTTTATCCAACCATCTTTAGTCACTTCTTCTGTCCTTACGACTAGTCATCCGTACGTTGCGCCCTTATTGGTATAACCGACTACGTCGTACACCTCTTCCAGCCTCTTTCAAGCACCTTACAATTTAGGAGGCATTCCACCCGCCAATCCATCAGTAGATATTATCAAGATGTTGATGGATAAAATGTCCAACCTAGAGACTTCTATTTTCGGCTCACGTAACACTCTCTCGTATGAACAAATCTGCAACGAGCCCATCCATCCTCCTGTCCCCATCAGACCATATCCCAGCCAGTGGGAACTTCCTAAGTTTTCTCATTTCCAAAGCAAGGAAGACCCACAACAACACTTATGGGCATTCAAACACGCCTGTTACCTTATCACCCACGACGATGCAATTCTCTTATGCACGTTTCCCATGTCTCTCTCGGGTGCTGCACTTGAGTGGTACAGCTCTCTTCCTAGCCATTCCATCTTCACGTTCACTCAGCTGGCCCAGCTCTTCCTAGATCATTTCTCCATCAATATCACCAAGAAGGTCTCCATCACAGACCTCTATTCTATCCGCCAGTTCGATGATGAATCCATTGCTGATTCTGTCGCTCGGTGGAGGGGCCTTATCAATCAACTTTCATTTTCCTTACCCCAGCCTGAGCTTATTGAACTTTTCTCTCAAGCCTGTGCTAAACATATTTCTTCTACCTTGAGTGTTCAGACCTTCCGCACTTTTGATGAAGCCTTCACGATGGCTCGTAAACTTGAGTTACGTGTCGTCGAGGAGAATAAAGTCAAATTGCAGAGTAAGAATCCCAACTCCAAAACCAATGACCCCTCTTCTAAGCCTTCCTCATCCAATCCTAAATCTAAAGCTTCAGCAAATGCTGTGGTTGTTAGATCTTCTTCCTCTTCACCTTCAACTAATCAACCTGAACCATCCACATCTATGAGTGCCACTCGCCAATTTCAGTAGAGATACATACAGCGACAGTTTACTCCACTTGGAGAATCATACGCATCTGTGCTGGAAAAACTCATCAAACAAGGGGCCATCAATCTCCCTCAGATCCGACTACCACCACAATTTGATCCCTCACGCGCTATCCCTGCGTGGTATAGGGAAGATGACTTCTGTAACTACCACCGTGTTAAAGGTCATGACACGGGCAACTGTAAAACCCTTAAAAACAAAATCCAAGACATGTTGGAAAAGGGTTACCTCATCCTTGACAATCCTAATGCCCCTCCTAATCAGGGTATCGATATCTTCAAACAACCATTCCCTAATCATCCACCAACCCAAAACAACGTCCAGACCTTGACTGACAATACCCATGAACATAATATTCAAATAGTCAATACGGTCTCGCCCCTCATTCCTAACCAATCTCAAGAGGTGAGTTCATCCATTAGTCCATCACATGTGGACAAACCTCTTTCTCCGGTTAGTTCTCCCTCAACTTCTCTCATTTTGGAGGATGCCTCGACCTTACCAATACAGCCAGTTTCACCATCTTCCTTCTTGCTGCCCATGGAGGACCCAACTTTTCCTACTCCTCGACCACAAGTAGAGGGCACTATCATCCCTGCCCTTTACCCACTTGAGGAGCTTCATTCTCCAGTTTCTTCTCCACCCAGGGAAGAACCTATCTCTCCTTCATCTCTAACCAAACATGAACCTATCACGACCTCACCATGCTTTGGGGCCGAAACTACCATACCTTCAGTCCCACAACTGTCGGCATCTTCTCAAGAGCCTAAACTTCATCTCGCACCTTCTCAGCCATTTTCCCGACTAGTGGAGAGACTCAAACTTCTCCCTTCTAGGAAAGTGGAACATCAGGGATTATGGGACCGTCTCACAGCTCTTCAACAAGCCTGGGCCCTCTCATCTCATCCTCCCATGGCAAAACCTCCTAAGACTATCAACAAAAATCAGATTTCCACCTCTAGACCATCTACATCTCCATCAACCTCATCAAAACCAAAACCCTAATCTACTTCACCTAAACCTATCAAGTCACTTGGCGTTCGCCCCGGCTCCAACCTCACTCATCCACAAGTGAAGGTGGACTTAAACCAGACTTCAACTAATAGTAGTCTTCAACCCAAATCACAAAAGACTGCCAAACCACAGAGGCAAACACCTACTCTTCCGTCATCATTGCCCTCTATTTTGGGCCCGCATCCTTCAACCTTAACCAAAATCCTTCCCACTTCAACCTCTAATCGAAATCGGTTGCCTCCTTTACTTCCTTTACCTACCACTAGCCTACCCTCTCCCAAAAAGGTGGTACCTCTCATGAAGAGTGTACCGTCTCCACCTGTCATCACACCATCAACCCAGAAGGTGGTACGAAAACCTCCTCCAACTTCGCCCAAGCAAAAGTCACCGACATCGCATACATCGATGAGCACAGATCCTTTAGTGGGTTCATACTCTTTAATCTTGCAACGACTCTTACAAACATCTAGCATAACTCTTCCACCCATCAAGCCTTTCCAACCTCTCAGATCTAAACCCTCCTGGTTCGATGACACGAAGATTTGTTTATATCATCATACACCAGGACACAACACCGAGACTTGCTGTGCCCTCAAGGCTGTCATTCACTGTTATCTGGAGAAAGACACTCTTCTCTTTGAGGATACTTTCAACTGACCCCTGACTCCTTCTCATAACCCTTCAACCTCTTCAAACCCATCCACATCTCATCAACCAGTTACAACTCCCTCATCACCTTCACCTCCCATCTTTGAAATCAATGCCATCCACATCACCACTAGGTCACAAAAGGACAAGGCAAAAGAAAAAGCCACCATTCCTTGGACCTACCCTTTTGTCAATCCACCTCATCCACCTAAGCCTAAGATTTCTATCCTTGGCGCGCCTCAACCCTCCTCTTCTTCTTCTTCTTCTGGACCAATCCACGACTCCATGTTGAAACAGCTTCACCAGACGCCTGTGAAGATGTCCCTCTATGATCTCATTCAAACCTCACCCCAACATCGTCAGGCCCTCATCCAAGCCCTACAGGCAGCGGAGGTCCAACTCGAGGACCCCCAACCACTTACTACCCTTGTCCACTCCTTAGCCCCTGTTGCCTCCATTACATTCAGCGATTATGAGATTCCTACATCCAACACGAAAGATCAAGATGCTGCCCTCTTCATCACTACCTATATCGATCAGACACGCATTAAACGCGTTATGATTGATGGGGGCGCTAGCATCAACATCATCTCCACTCATGCCTTTGATCAGTTGGCTCTTCTTAAGAATTGCGTCTCCAAAACTGACGCGATCTTGTGCTCTTTCAATGACACTACTGCCACGACCATTGGCACAGTCATTCTTCATATTTATGTTGGTCCACGCATAGTCTCGGAGCTCTTTTACATCATCGAAGGAGAGTTTCAATACAACATCTTGCTAGGCCGACCCTAGATCCGTGCCATGGCCTGTGTCTCCTCCACCCTGCACCGTTGTGTGAAATTTGAGCATGACGGACATGCCCACACCATTCCTGCTGACCCTTCGCCCTTCAAAACATGCAACACCACCTACCGTCCAAATAATGTCCTCATCCCTATCAAGTCGTTAACCCCGGCACTGCCTCCATCCGCAGAAATTTTGACCAGTTCGCAACAGGTGGTCGCCCTTACACCTCCCCTTCAAGCGACGACCACAGACCCCATGGAAGACGTCTTCCAAAGACTTTCATTGGGAGAGTATCGCTTGCTGGTTTTAGATATGTTCCAAACTCCACAAGAGTATGGACGCCTTCATCACAGCCCCAGCTACGACCATAGAATAGGGATGATCATACCTTATGGTCCCCCTCACCTCCGCACTAACCTCATCTATGGGGGGCTTAATCTAGCTCCTACTAACGGTAATCCTCTTTCTTCACCTCAACCTTTCACATCAAACTTTTTCGTTTCTTAGCAACCCCACTTTTGCACACACTTACCTTTACAGGTGTGCATGGAAGGGTTTTGGTTTCGGACGCTATGAGCAGGGCTCTCATCAGCCTATCCAATCGCTCAATGATGATGATGCCAAGAAACGATATGGTTCAGGATATCACAACCCCACTCAAGACCCTGTAGACCTTTGTCTTGAACCAATCATTGACCAATCTCCTCCACACTCGCCTGTTTCACCCCCTTCACCTACGGAGTCCGTGGTTGCCATTCCTCCTATTTTTTTTTTCCATAAATATGATCCGCCTAGACCCCTTGACTTATCAGCTCAATGGGGTGTCCAATTCTCTCCCTCTCATTTTTCCCAGCATGATCGAAGATGAGTCGGCAACCATTCACACTGTTCACTGCATTGATGATGACGCCATTCTTTCTTACATGGGTGCTGATGATTCTTTCATCCAGCGCTCCCTCCCTTCTGAGACCTAGGTTATGTTAAATGAATCAACCATTGACATCAACCTTCCTTCTTCTGATGTTCCTTATGTCTTAAAAATTGGCCAATCTTTAGACGCTCAGGAGCAGCTCGACTATACCCATTTCCTCTCTGACCATCGCAAGGCCTTTGCGTGGACTTACAGTGATATGCTTGGCATCAACCCCACCATCGTTACCCATAACATTGTCACCAAACCAGAGGCTAAGCCTGTCAGGCAAAAGCTTCAAAAGATGCATCCTCGCATTGCCATCCTTGTCAAAGAAGAGCTTCGACGCCTCCTTTCTGTCTCCTTCATCCAGCCCATCGATTATCCATAGTGGGTCTCTAACATTGTCCCAGTCACCAAGGCAACTGGGGGGATTTGGATCTACACAGACTATCGTGACCTTAACTTAGCCTGTCCTAAAGATGACTTTCCTCTTCCTAACATTGACCAGCTTGTTGATCTTACGGCCGACCATGAGATGCTATCTCTTATGGATGGGTTTTCAGGATACAATCAAATCATGATTGCTCTAGAAGATCAGCACAAGACTACTTTCATTACCCCATGGGGGACTTTCTGCTATCGAGTCATGCCTTTTGGCTTGAAAAATGTAGGTGCCACTTATCAGTGTACCATGACCTACATTTTCCATGATCTCCTCCACAAAATCATGGAGGACTATGTGGATGACCTGCTCAGCAAGTCCAAGCTTCGTCGTGACCATCTAACCATTCTCAAAATCATCTTTTCTCGTCTTCTTCAGTACAATGTTCGTCTTAACCCCAAGAAATGTGTCTTTGGGGTCCTCTCTGGCAAGCTTCTCGGCTTCATCATTTCCTTCCGTGGCATTGAGATAGATCCCACCAAGATTTGCGCTATCCTCGAAATGCCTCCCCCGACCAATCTCAAGCAGCTTCACAGTTTGCAAGGCAAGCTCCATTCCATTCGTCATTTCATCTCACAGCTTCCTGACCGCTGCCAACCTTTTCATCATCTCCTTAAGAAGGACATCTCTTTTACATGGGATAAGGACTGTCAAGAGGCTTTTGAGGCCCTAAAACACTATCTAGTCTCTCCACCAATTCTCATTCCACCTAAAGATAACCAACCTTTCTACCTTTATATCTCAGCCACTCACCATTCGTTGGGTGCCATGATCACGCATCGAGACAAGCATTACTGTGAGCAAGCAGTCTATTATATCAGCCGAACACTGGTCGACTATGAAACTCGGTATACCCATATCGAGAAACTCTGTTTGGCATTAGTCTTTGCTGCTACTAAACTTTGCCACTATCTTCTTAGTCACAAAACCTTTATCATCACCCACACCGACCCTCTCAAGTATATGCACTCCAAGCCATATCAAAATCAACATATGGCTCGGTGGCTCATGCCGCTTGCTGAGTTCGATCTCGAATTCATCCAGCAAAAATCTATCAAGGGGCAAACCATTGCTGATCAACTAGCAGATGCCCCTCTTCCTGACAATCAACCTTCGCAGTGTGAATTCCCTGATGAGTCTATCACTGCGCTTTCCTCCAATGACACCATCTATCAGATGACTATGTTCTTTGACAGTTCCAAATGTCAATTAGGTGGGGGTGCTGGGGTCATTCTCATCCCACTTAAAGGGGAGCCCATGCCTTTGTCTTTTAAACTCGACTTTGATTGTACCAATAATATGGCCGAATATGAGGCCTTAATTTTGGGACTTCAGACCGCCCTCTCTCTCAGCATCAAGTCCATTAACATCTTTGGTGACTCGCAGCTCATCATCAATCAGGTCAATGGTTCATACCTCTGTAAAAATGAAATTTTGCAAAGGTACAAAAACCGTGCTGACATTCTCCTTCCATCTTTCAATCATTACCTCCTGTAGACTGTTCCTCGATCCATGAATAAGTTTGCTGACACCATGGCTTCTCTCGCTTCACATATCCCATCTTCCTCATCTACGTCCAAACTTTTTGTCACGGTGCGTCGTGTGCCATTGCCTTCATATATCTCTTCTCACATTCATCATGTCAACACTATAGACCCTAGCCCACAAGATGCTTGGTATAAGCAACTTGTATACTTCTTATCTTTCTCTGTCATTCTTCCCAACCTCTCTAATAATGCACGATGAGCTTTTATCAAGCGTACCGCTCGCTATACCATGCTAGGGGGTCTTCTTTATAAGCGAGGCTTCGATGGCCTCCTTCTTTGCTGTCTTACCTCCACTGAAGCATCTCAAGCCATTTAACAAGTCCATAATGGGATTTGTGGTAGACATTTTAGTGGGAATTCGGTTGCCAAGCGTATCCTTCATTTGGGCTATTATTGGCCTACCCTTCATCAAGACTGTAGCGACTATGTTCGGCATTGCATCAAGTGTCAGCAGCACTCTAACTTGCTTCATCTTCCTAGTCATGCCTTACAAATCGCTCAAGATTTCTTGCCTTTTTCTTAGTGGGGTTTAGATCTCATCGGTAAGATTAACCCTCACTCGTCTCTTCATCATCAGTCCATCATCACTGCCACTGAGTATTTCACCAAGTGGGTGGAAGCTATTCCTCTCATCTCCACAAAAGCCGACAAGATCGTCGACTTCATCACCACTCATATCATCTGTCATTTTGGTGTCCCTCATAAAATCATCACCGATAACGACAAGTCCTTTTAAAAACAAAACTGTCCAAATGTTATGTGACTCATTCGGCATCAAACTCAGTTTTTCTTCGCCTTACTACCCACAAGCAAATGGGCAGGCCGAGGCTTCCAACAAGATTCTCACCAAAATTCTCATGAAAGTGGTCAGCGACACAGGCAGGGATTGGGACATTCACATTCCCTTCACTTTGTGGGCTTATCGCACTAGCATTTGAACCTCTACGGGTGCTACCCCTTTTTCTCTCATGTATGAAATAGAGGCTGTATTACCTCTCGAAGTACAAATCCCATCTCTCCGCATTTCTCTACATGATATTCTTTCTAATGACGAATTTCATCAAGATCGCTTAGCTCAACTTGAGTTACTTGACGAACGCTATCTTACTGCCCTTAATCATCTCCATGTCTATCAACATCGCATCAAACGCACCTATGACAAAAATTTGTGAGAATGAGATTTCAACATCGGAGACCTCGTCCTCAAAGAGAATCAACACATGACCAATATGGAGCAAAGTAAATGAGGCAAGTTTGCTCCTAATTGGCTCAGACCTTTTATTATAATGCACAAGTATGGATCAGGGACTTATCGTCTGTCTTCTCTTGATGGACGCCCAGAACCTGAGCCTCTTAATGCGTTGCATCTGTGACCATTCTACTGTTAGTCAAGTATTCATCCACTTGACACTTAAATTGAGCTCATCCCTTGAGCAATCCCCATCCTCTTAATCCTACTTCCTTTCAACCTTATTCCTCTTAACAATTCCTATAACCCTTTTATGCTGTATGGATGCTTTGTCCTCATAAAAGGGAGCCCTTGACCTTCTATAATCTTGTCCACAACTCACATTTCTGTCAAAATAAATCAAGATGTCACAATATCCATGGTCACTATATCAATATCAAAATCAAAAAGCAGACTGCTCCCTCGAAGGATAGCTGTACTATCATTGTTGTAATTAATAGACTGCTCCCTCAAAGGATAGCTATTCCGAAACCCTTATATTAAACAAAAATCTAGACCACTCCCTTGAAGGATGGCTATGACTAAACTGGCAATAAACAACACTATTTCAGAAGCTTCCCGCATTGATCAGCTTCACAACTGACCACCAAGTAAATGACATCTCTATGCAGGCTTCTCGCATTGATTAGTCTGTGCCACCAAAAAAAAAATGAGTCGTAGACTTGACTCATAGTTGTCTCAGGGTCTCCTATAAAAAGGAGCATAGTTATCTCTGCTCTTAAAATGGGTTACCCTCTTTCCTCCTCCTATCACCTGCTCAAGGGACTTCAAGCTCACTTTAATGTCGAAGTGATTTGATTACCGCTCTAACATAACTATGGTCAACGACGTCACGCATGAACGGGGCTCTTGGTTCTCATAACCCCTATCTATGCTATCTTTTTGGTCCTTGTCAATGAAAGAGCAATATGCCTTTCACGTATCTTTCACTTTGGTCACATTTAACCAAACCTTTTTCAACCTAAACATTCTCAGACCAACAACTCAACAACATGACATTATCATCATCCTTGTCCTTTTCACATAGTTTCTATGGATACCAGTACACATGGAAACTATCAACCAGACTCAATTTATGTTAAGCATAAACCAATACTTGCTGAAGCATAAATAGACCTCCATTCATTTTTAGCATACATCCATCACGACTATGAAAACTTGTTAGGGATGAAAGCCTTTCGACCAATTCTACAGAATACACCATCTGTAGCATCATCTTATCCTCATCTTCCCCTCATCATTTCGACACTTGACCACATCCAATCATCGACCAATCTTTTCAATTTGTCTGAACTACATTGGTCTGAGGCCCTATGACCAGGGCTATGTAGGCAGCACTCAGATAACACATCCTCTGAGGTTAGCTCGACCACCCCCGTTTGTTCATCTCCTTGATGGACAAACCTTCTCTTCTATAACTTTGATCAAGACCAATCATTTTCTTTGACCATTCCTCCCTTTTAGGGAGAACTACATTGGCCTGAGGCCCTTCACACAAGGGCTATGTAGGCAGCACTCAGATCACATGACATTTTCTGAGGTTAGCTCGGCCACATCCTTTCGTTCATCCATTCACCTTGACCCATGACCATTGGAGATCTTGCCTATCTCCTCCAACCTCGACCACTTCTAAGACACTGTTGCCTTGGTTGTTTTTGCATGCATGCTCCCTCATGACTGGTTAGCAGAATTGTGCACAGCCCTTTTTGGACCCTCACAAGTATAGGATCGCAAGCTGATTGATCCACACTACTTGTGACTTTTTCGTGTTTCTAGGAGCACTTCCTGAGCCCGGGATACCTAGAACGCAATGGCCCATTTGGAGCTTCAGCTTAGATTGAATAACCCGATCAGTAGATGACTAAATGCTAGGGCTCAGTTATTTCAATTTTAGCACTCCTCGACCCTTAACCTGTGACACTTTTGACCTGACCATCTCGTGTAGTGGTATGCGCACAATCACAACTTTTGCAGCGTTCACCCTCACCCCTTTTCCATCCACTCTTTGTCAAATCAGCACCTGATTCTTGGTTCCCCTTCCCTCGACTCCTGCTTTGAGGGGGAATACCTTATCCATAATCGGGGCAATCTGCTACCTTTTTTTTTGTCTTGCAGTTCATTCGAATAACCAACAAGATGAAATCAACCTTATCCCTCACCTGGGGCAATCACTCCTATTTTTGTCTTGCAGTTCATCTAGAACAACCAACAAGACAAAAAGGGGCAAATGTAGACACCAAAATCATGTCAACTCCCCTGGTCATCCCCCGTCTTATTCTTCTTCGCCTATTTAACTCTTGTCGATCACTTTTTCCACCAGCCTTGACCCTGGCAGCATGTAAAAATGAGCATAGAGCTAAAGCTAGACTCTATCCCCATTGTGCATCTGTCGACGACGATCATTACCTGACTGATGTCGCTGACGTCGGTCACCTATCGGCCGACGTCAGCAATCCTATCGACGTCGGTCACCTTACCGTTATCCATTATCAGTTATCATTCGGTTCCCAATCAGTTTCCTGAATGGTTATCGAACTGTCTCTCGAACTGTCCCTTGCCTTCATCAGCATCTGCCAATCGATCAATCAACGAACAAATCAATCAATCAATCAATTGAGCCTAAACTCTGACATTCACTGACTCTTGCAATCAACACTCTCATGATCAACCAACTCCAGCATTAACCAATCTGCATTCACTTCAATTCGTTACTGCACAGACAACTTCAACAACGTCAATCATGTCTTCGCACTGTGACAGGTAAGTATTCTCATCTGTTTATTTTTATCTTTGGTTATTGCTTGCTTGTTATTTCCATACTCTATATTCTGTCCAGACTCGACCTTCTACAAAACCCCAGAGCCTGTTTAGACTCGACCTTATCTTGACTAGATCTTATCCAAAACCCTACCCAGCCATGTCCAAAACCTTGCCAAGACTCTGCCCTGACTTTATCTCAACTCCATCAGACCCTGTCTCGACTCTATCAAGACCCTATCCTGACTCTCCCAGACCTTCTACAACTCATCCAGACTCTGTCCAGAACTTGCCCCGATCGACGCCGGTCACTACCCCTACCGATGCCGACACTTTAACCGACGTCGGCACTTTCCCTAACCGACGTCGGCACCATAGAGACCAACATCGGTGACTGCACAGAACATTTTACTTCATTATCAGGTACGCATTTTTATTTTCTATCCTTTATTTCTGTCATTTTATCTTCCATTTTATCTACTTTAGTCCAATATTCTGCTTTTTTATCAATGGGTTGATATCCTTCTAGGAAGTCTTCATACTTCTGGGATCGGGCGTTCGCCTGACAGCCCACCATATCCTTTGACTAATGTTTTTCTGTGTTTCAGTCTCTTTTCTTCGCAAGTGTCATTCCTCCACAGCCAAAGAGGAGAATCTTCCAACGTCTGATTTCGGTGCGCACAACTTTATCAGGTATCTTCTAGCCTTAACCATTTCTTTTAGTTTCTTATTTCTTCTTTGAATGTAGAAAGCAATTTTGCATAGAAACAATTGGGTTCATACTTGTTAAATTACTATGCAAGGGTCTATTCCTTTTACATAGTGACTCCAACCATGTCATGTTTAGTAGAGTTTGATGTTTAACAAGACCTGACCTAGATTTTCATTAGGATCAAAGAGGCTAGCTTCTAATCCCCTTGGTAATCCCAATATCATGTATCCTGATTTATATACCCCACCATGGAGTAGGGTTGGTATGATGCTGGGAGATGAAACCCTAGGTTAACACACCCCTAAAGAATTCATAGGGAGGTGATGAACTCCCATCCACAATCTAAATACATAAAAAGAAATAAATAAAAATGGAAAGAATTTAGAGGTTAATTTTGAATCACCCAAGTCACATGGATTTTTGGAAGAGCATATGAAACATTTTTTCTGATAAGACTTAATAAATAGTGAAAATAAACCAAGCATTTTTTGCCACCTAAGTTCTCTAAAGGGGATGGGGGAGAGTATACATGCTATAGTTTATGTTTGCCAAAACCAAAGAATTTAATCTAAGTGATTAAAACTATCTAAATAAATAATAATAATTGAAAAAGGTCTTAATATCTTTAACTAAAATGGAAATTCTTTTTAATATCACCAATTTGAAATGTGTTTGAAGTTTGGCCTTTGTGAAAATATGAAATAGGAAAATGAAAGTTACTTTGTTCAATTTTTAAAAATCATAGAAATACATGTGAAATGAGTGTGAATGATTTTTGGTATGAAATTTTGTTTCTCTTTTCTTGAGAAAATCTATAAAAAATTTTTTAGAAGTTTATTTGGACCAAAATAGAAAAGGCAACTTGTAAAATCAATGTTAAAAATAAATGAAATAAAAATAAACATAAAACGAAGTAGTCAATATTATAACCATAACCTATAAAATATGCATCAATTATTCACAAAAAAAATTATGGCTTTAATAGGTAAGATATTCACATATCTACAAAATTTTAGATTTAAAAAGTGAATATAAAAAATGTTATGAGATCTGTAGCACCCATTTTTAAAAAGAAAACTAGAAAATAAAAGTGGCACTCACTAATTTGACTATAAATACTTTTAAAAAAATCATGAAAGTTTTAGATAATTTTAACAAAAAAAATATAAACATATTTACCAAAATTTATTAAAAAAATGTCCCAATGGGCATTCCATTATGTAATCATAGGAATATGATATGGAAGTTAGTAAAGTGTTAGTATGATAAAAAACAAATAAAAATACACTAATAAATCAAACACCTCAAGCCTAGACACTTAAGGAGCAAAAGAACAATGCAAGTAACTAACAATGGAAGACAAAACAACTATTCTTTACCTTCTTTGTGAGTAAGAGTTACATGTTGGCCATGGAAGAATGTGATCAATTGTGTGTTCAAATATTATTTGATAATGGTGTTCCTTGCATCATTTCTTCTTATTACCTTGGTAATGTTTTTGCATTATAACACTACAAGAACACTTTGTCTCTCAATAATTGAACATTATAACTTTGGCTTGAGAGCTTATTTTAGAATGGTATTGGTACTTCTATTTATAGCCTTTCAAAATAAATCTAACCCAAGTGAAGTTAGGTTATATTTAACTACAGTTAGGTTTATTTTAACCCTTGTTGGGTTAAGGAGGGGATAAAAAAAAATATTTGGATAGAGATCCCATTTATTAATCATGACTCTCCATTTTTGAATTTAAGACTTTAAAGGAGATATTTTTAATTCCTTGACTTTGAGGATGATGACATCATCATGACCTCAATTTTATTTAAATTTATTTTAAAAAAAATCATATTCACTAATTTTACATGAAAATTTCACTTAAGCATTGAATTTGATTTTCTTAGTTTATTTATTTTGTTAGCATTTTTGCACTTTAGGAATTGTTTAAGTGCCCCGCTTAATGGGTCTAAAGGCCAAATTATCAATTTACTAGGTCACAAGTTAAATGGAGATGAATATGTGAGAGGTTACTATTGTGTATAGGAGAATACCCCAAATAAGGATGCCTCAATACAATTCTGAGCATTAATATCTGATGTGTGGATGAAACTAGGACATCCAAACATTCATAAGATTAATTTTCACAAATTTATAGAAATCAATCTAAAGTCTAGTTGGAATATGGTTTAATCCAAAATGGGGTGTATACAAGGTTAACTAATTGAATTGATTCATACGCACAGGATACAATATTATCGAATGACCTACAATAGTCAATGCAAATCTAATACTAGTCAAAGCATCAATAAAATTAAGGATTTATCATACTATACAACTATGATTAGTGTTGTATTCAAAAATGAACACAATAATGATTATATGCAAGATAAACAAGTATGCATATTCAACATTTCAAATATAATTTAGATTAATCATTTATTTAACTCAATATTTTTGTAATGTGGTGTGTACACAGGTTTGACAGAGCTCTCTCAACTCCCATTTATGGTATTTGTGCCCTTTCTCTGATGATACTTGCCCTATGTATTACTTGTGAGGATAAAACAATTATAAAACCATATTAATAAAATGAATATGTAGTTATTCTATAATCATAATAATCATCAGCATATAAACATAATTAAACTACTAAATTTAAATAATCTACACAAATTATGATCATAAATCAATATAAGACATATACAACAATTCTCCATCAAGTACCTGATTAGGAAATGTGTATATTAACTGATAATCATGTTACATAGACAAATAAAACTCAAAAATAAATATCAAAACTACTAATCATTAACCACACAATTCACCATTTAATGATTAAATAGTTTGTAGAAGAATTTGGATGTGGCAATTTAGAGCACACAAAGTGTCCTTGTGCTATTCGAAACATCATTTAAAATATTTTTAGAGACTCTCTTTATGATATTATCATTCCTCTCTTATTTATTATGATGATAAATTCCTATCAGGCATTTATCTTCTATTTATCAACCCACCCCAATGGGATGAGTTTATGCCAAACTTAATATGTCATTTTTTAGAATCCACTTAAGTTCTAATAGAGAATGTTGATCTTAATTTTACATAGCCATCACAGATTTTTACTTTAGAGGATTATTGTCTCCAATGATGAGAGTGTCCCTATTGTGTTATGTGTCACCTCCACATTTTTAGAGAGCATCAATGACTCTTCATTTATTGTGGATCCATATTAGTTAGTTTCAAGGGTTGTTGAGCCATGCTCTCCATTTCACATGGACATTATTTTAGTGAATGTTTCATGTCATTATTCTAATAGGTTTATTCTTGTGGCATTACTTTCAATTCCAATGCATGATATTTTTGGACCTATGTCACATTTTAGATTTGGACCAATTTAAAAGATATTCATACTATGACCTTTATATTACATCAAGGAATGGATAAATTTTTAGATCAATTATTTTTTATTGCTCTTGTAAAGGGAAGAAACATTGTTTGATGTGTATGGACTATATTAAATCTTTAAGCAAAGGATATCATCATCGACATGTGATCATTTTTAGAGTTCTACAAGGAGTGCAGATAGCTTCAATGTCATCTTCTATGGGGAATTTTTAGTTATTTCTTTCTATCTCTAATTATGGGGGATTTCTCTCTATTCTTCTGGGGAAATTTTATTATACTTGGGAACCTCATAGTCCTTATTTCTAGGACCTAATTATTCTACCCACCTAATCTCCACTTAAGAGGGTCTGTTAGCATAGGTTTTTTATACCATCATATGGTTTTCTTAACACATATTGTTTAGCTTACTTAGGTGTCATATTAGGTTATTTAAGAAAATATGGATTAACTTATTTTATAATTTTGAGTTGTTTTTTATTCTCTATAAATGTACCTTTCCTAAATACATTTTCCTAATGAATATTTTTATTTGCTCATGTTTAATTTTGATTTTGTAACATGATATCTCTTTTGCATATTTTCATTTTGCATGTTTCAAATATTTATGCATTCATGTCTATCATGTACCAATCCTTGATTGTGGACCAATCTAACAAGTTCTTATTATTTATTTTTCCTATTTTATGATATATTTTATTTCATGCAAATTAATGTACACTTTCTTCCATCATCCATATTGTGTTGCCTATTCTCCCTTTGAAGTAGTGGTGTATCCATTCATGTGCCTCATGTCTCCATTCCACTCTTATTTTTTATATTAACTTTAGTAATTCCACCATCCCTCTCATATAATAACATTTATTGTTACATATTAACCTATCCTTGACACACTACACTCAATTTTAATAGATAGTTAAACCACTAATTTGTGTGAAAAAATTAGATGTATTCCATTGTGATTGTTTATTTAGACTGCTACATTTTCTATTTTTATCTATATTTCTAGCACATTTATTTAATATAAAATGAATTATTATGGTTAAATTTTACACATTTAACATAGATGATATAGTGGTATTTATATAATTTTATACCTATGTTGATATAAATGGACTAGCTACATTCTTTGTTTCTAAGGTGGATGTAAGATAGATTTACCCTCACAAAGTACTAAATAGGGAAGGAATCATAGGGGAGGAGACAAATTATGACATAGAGGAATACATAAATCTTAATTATAATGATCACACATACACACACAAAGTTTTTTGAATAGTAATGGGTCTTATAGTGTTTTGTTATGTTGACTATGATTACTTGATTACCATGTAATGCTCATATTGCATGTTATTACTCTAAATGGTTTATACATTGGTGTTTTTATTACATGATTATAATTATTTTATTTGTAGGATGTAACCTTATGCCATTATTTCTTACAGGCTAAGTGTGTCTCTATGTTGCTTGCATAATTAGTTTCACTTGTGAAACATTGTTTTTATGCTATTTGTATGATCATATTTAGATTCACTTGTTGGATTATAATTTCATATTTATACATTAATTTTTTATTTATATTTTAAAAATAAATGGGTATTGATTATAATGATATATTTATTAGCATAATAACCTTATGCTTAATGAAAAAATTAGACAAATCACTTATTTGATCACTAGAACATTTAAACCACTTTGTGGTGTACATAACATAATTCAATGTATGTTCTGACACCTTAAGAAAAGGTAGGCAAATATTTTTATTATTGTCTACATCAATGGATAATAAATTATTGTGTTATACATATATTGATAAGTCAAAAAACTCATTTTGTAATTAGGGTTTCCCTAAGTTACAAAGTAGAACTTAAGATAGGGGGAAATTATTACATTATGGACTATGAATAACTCATATTAGAGGAGTTATGTTGGGTTTTAGGAAACCTATAGGAAATAATGATGCATTTTAGTTGGATAAAATTTAGGGAAATTAATTGGGCATCAAAGCATGTATGTTGAGGTTTTTTGATGGTCGTGTAGAACAAAACAAGTGATCTACAAAATATAGGGAGATAAATAAAAGGAAAATTAAAAAAGGAGAGTAAGAGAAAAGAGAAAAATTAATAAAGGAGATAATGAGGATGAAAATAAATCAGGGGTGATGCCTTTAGGAAGATCAACCATTATTTCCCATTCCATAGGCAAGTAATAGTTTATATAAGATGGTATGGATTTTGTGGGTTTTTATTTAATGAACAAGGGTTATTACACATGTTATAGCTTGTGTTTATATTCTCATGCCTTTGCTTATTTTATTAAATAAAACCCTTTTCAATTAAAATACCTAGTATGAGTGTGGTTATGTAAATTATTGGTTGGCCCCCTCTTGAGGCAATATTTTAATTTAGTGGCTTTGCTTACAAGTTTATTTTGAACTATATATTATTGATTTAAAAGAAAATTATGGTTGATAATGTGACCATTTAGTGTGATTATTATGGGATGTTCTTCAATGTTTTATCATTTGGAATCTATTTGATAATGATGGTTATTTGGGTTTTCTACCCAAATGGACTTAGGGTGAGAGTTTGATCTCACCCTAAAGCCCATAAAAAGGGGCTTTCCATACCAATTGCATTTCTAGTCCTTTTGTGATATTATTTTGATTTGGATTTTATTTCACCAAAATATTGTGTGACTTACAATAGTAAAATATACTTTTATTGAGTCTTAAAACTCTAACCCTAGACCTATAGGTGATTAAAACCACCCATAGGCCTACGATTAGTATGCATTGAACCAAGGACTAGTTATTAGGCTATACATAATGTTTTTCTAATTGATAAAAGTTAATTAAACTGTTATTTACCTTTATTTTATGTATATTTCCTTCTTTGGTGAAAGCACATATGTAATTTATGGGTGTGAGTAGTTATTTTATAAGTATTTTTATATTGAATAAGAAGATTCAATTTAGTGGTAAAACATAAATAAAATGAGGTTATAAATTGAGTATTTTGTTTAGAAATTTCCCCAGATTTACAAAGTGGGATGATGTTTATATTTTTGATAAAGTATGAATCACATAAATGTTTATTATGATTTAGGTTTTAGTTTTAATTTTCATTTACATAAAAACACATTTATGAATTTATAATATAAGTAGAAAAGTGTGATCCAAATCAATTTACAACCTGATGAATTTTAACAATTAGCACATTCAATTTCATTTTAGGGAGATTATTTTTATAAGGTTTGAATGTTGATCAGTGTATCTATTAAATAGTGGGAATATATATATATATATATATATATATATATATATATAAATAAAGCATAATAATCAATGATCAACATGCTTCATGGAATAATTTAATAATTTAAAAGACTAAAAATGTTTTATACCTAAAATATAGTATATGGGTTTAATGTAACTCAACATTGTGCACAACTTGTTGAAACTTGGGATTAAAATGGATTCACCACAACTATAATATATTTTATTTATATGAGTGAAATATGTTTTGAGTCACTATTATAAGGTATTTATATGCTTAAATAAATTATTAGTGGGTTTTTAAAATTACTCATTGAAATGTGAGACTTTACATAACAAATTTATAGAATGAATACTATGGTACGGTGATCATATTAAATATATTTAAAAGGTTATTAATTTTTTTTGCTCTATGGGATAGACATGCATAAAGTATCATGATTGTATATATTAATTGGAATATTTTTATGAATTTATTGAGTTTTGTTATTATGATTTAAAAAACTAATCATCCTTCTTGGTAAAGGATGATGAGTGACTAGCAGGAAGACTTAGATGGGACACTCATCATTTATTAACATGGATGATTATGTAGTGTATGTATTCTAGTAGATATTATCATTAGATGTGGACTATGACCTAGATTTTTAGATATTATAATATTATAAATGTTTTGTCTAATTTAATGTTATAATTGTAAAGATTACTAGTCCATAGTACTTTCTAGTTTAAGTGTTTACTTGGGATCATAACAAATAGAGGCATACCTAAGGTTTCTTTAACTAGATGTATGTTATGGTGATTGTATTTCACATATGATTATTTAATGGTTATGGATACTTTCATCATCATTATCTACCCCTTCATGAATGGAAGGACCACTCCTATTAGGGAGGTGTGTGGGAGACCATCAATATGTGGTTAGAAGTAAAATCACCCAAATGATTCTCTCCATCTATATAAATGAATATAAACTGATCCCAATACATACTTATGGCTGATATATTGATTGTATGAATTGTTTTTATTGAATATATATTTTATTTTTGTAGTTTTTATATTATTTTATTAATTGGCTTATACAACAATGGCTATTAGAAACCATGTATAATCATTATTTATTACATTGTACCTCAATAGTGGATATATATTCTAATTATAGATGTTTGGTAAATTATGGATTTAATTTATTAATGTGTTGTACCTTTAATTTTAAATTATGAATTATTTTAAAATTTTAGAGTTTATACACCATTGAGATCCTATTTGGGGCCTAAAATAATAATTGCTTATATGCTCAAACTAGTGGATTTATTTGGCAAAATGTAATTATTGTATTTAGTTTGATTTAAAATTATTAATGGAGGATATTAATGATGTATACATTTTATTATTATGTTTATAACTCAATGGATAAAAAATAAATATTTAATATTATTTACTTTCCAAAAACAAATTACACAATTTTTAAGTTGAACCTATTGAGGTCTTAACATGTGGTATCATAGTGTAGGTTTAAATGATCAGACCTTATAAGTCCACTAATGATTAATTATCTCTCCTCATTTATAATTATGATAAAATGGTATGTGCAAGTGAAAATTCTAAACTATATTCAAATCAGGATCAACAACTTGATCCCAACTTGTTAGCAGCAAAGCAATATACTAAGATTAACCATATATTTATAGTCCTGATTGAGAAATGAGATAGAATAGAATACCTATAATAATAATTATATGAAAATTATGAGGAAAAATATTAAGAGTAAAAATATGTTTATAAAGTAGAAGACTAATAATAGGAGCATGCTGAAGAGCATCAAGTTGCAAGAGCGCAAGTAGATGTATAACTTGTGTATGACATGAAAAAGGTGAATTTTATTGAATTATATGGAATAATTTTTTGTATATGAATCTAATGTTTGGATCATATAAATGGATAAATATTTGTAAATTTAAAATTATTCTGATGTGACTAAATTATCATGAGGACCATACCAACTAACTAGTGAAGCAGTAACTTGGTGGGACAACAAAAAGATGGAGATAGGTCTTAACTCCACTACCACCACGTGGGATTAATTTTTTAATGTATTTAGATAAATTTTGTCACCATAAATATATATATATATATATATATATATATATATATATATATTTTATTTTGACATTTTTTAATAATTTGAATTAAAGAGAGTTTCCAGTGACTGAGTATTAAGAGAATTTTAGTAAACTTCTTAAATATGCTCCCTAATACTAGAAAGATGAACATTTATGAATTTTAAAATAAAAAATGGGTTTAATGCAATATATTGGATTTGATTTATGTGTGCATGGACCCAAATACATGGATCAATTCTTTAATAAATCCATCAAACAATAATAAAAATTGAAATCACTAGCAAAAGTTAAAGATAAATATCAGAAGAAGTTCAATGGTCCACAGACCTCTTTAAAAAATAAAAATTGAAATTGTAGTGGGGATTATAGAAATAGATTCAATAAAAATAATAATACTATATTTAACAATTGTTTAAGGTAAACTAAACTAGGAATTGGCTTTAGATATGGGAATAAAAGAGGTACTTTTTTTTAAAGAAAATGTCTATTAAGTGGATGTTTTACTTATGAAGGAGACCATTATGAAAAATAATAATCTCAGCGGAAAATAGGAATTAAATTTAATAATACTTAATCATCATATTCTTAATAAGTAAAATTCCAACAATTGATCCTCAAAACAGTTAACAATCATCAATATGAGTTTCAAGTCTTGACAATTAAGGTGTCAGCTACTTTAGTTGGGCAATTTGTTTAAATTTTGATAGATACTAGAGATAATACGTGTTTCATTTATCCTAAATTATTTAATAAAATACCTATAAAATTTGGGCACATGGAAAAATTTTGGGAATCAATCTACAGTCAAAGTAGATAAGTGCTTAGTTAAAGTAGAGGTGGAATTACCCAATTTCACTACCATAGTAGACTTGTTTGTATCTCACTTGTATATCAACATTAGCCAAAATATTAAAGTTTACAAAAATTCAAACCTCAAAAGAGACTAATTAAAACTTCAATAGGTGCTTAATTCAATAATATTCATATAAAATATATCACCAAATACCTAATAGTAAGTTACTAATTATTTTCTATAACATTTTGCTTCAATCTAAAAGTCATGTTTAACACTATTTTACCTTATTTTTTATTATATTTTATCTAATAATATAGATATTTTAAAATTAATTATATTATATGTATTATATAAAATAGATAGGAATCTAATTGCAAAAGGTAGAACCTAATTTTAAAACTATACATGTTATACATATAAAATACTTATGGGAAAGAGATACTTAGTGTTGTATGATATTATGTAAGTCTAAGACTAAGTTTTGGTGGTAAAAATGGAAATAAATTAGATCAAAAGTCACTCAAATTAGGAATTATATCTTTAGATTTCCCTTAATAAAATCATTAGCTTATAGATATTATTGACTATTATTAGCATTAGTATAATATAGATTCACATGAGTGATTTTTTATTATATATATATATATATATATATATATATATATATATATATATATATATATATATATATATATATATATATCTCACTATACCTACTTATAATTTGTTTATGTATGTGATATTTTAGATATATATGTATTAACATTTAAAAACATTTTTCTCATTATCTTTTAAACCATAGGTCCAACTTCAACACTAGGTTTAGGCATAAAATAAATAAATAAAAATAGGTGGAGTTAACCTTAAATATATACACATGATTTTTTAAAACTTTTAATGATTATTGACACTTTATATCTTGTAGAAACCCATCGAGTCTCAATCTCTCTAAGTGCACACCTTAAGGAGTGCACCAAGAAAGGGGCGGGCAGACCATTGGTGATTCATAGGATTATTGTCCCTTTTTCCACTTGCCATATACACACTTTTCTCCTAAAAACATTTACCCTAAGCTTATTCCTCTCAGTCTTACCCATTCCAAACATTTATCATATCATTATCCTCTTTTTTCTTTCCTTGAACTCCTTTCACCAGTCGACTATACTAGGTAGATTGGGTTGACCTTGTATAGTTTCCAGCCTTTGATTATTATATAAGGTTGAATAGGTTGACCCTATACTATTTTTGGGTATTTTCACTTGAAATTTTTGTTATCCCTTTGGTTGACCTAGTTTGGGACCTAGTGATTTACCTCCTGAAAACATATAGGGTCGACTGGGTCAACCTTATATAGCTGACATATTAGGAAAGATTTAGGACAACTACCAATATATATATATATATATATATATATATATATATATATATATATATATATAAATAATTTCATTTCCATCCATTTGAGAATAAATAAGTGAATAATAATAAGTGTGAATGAACATCTATTTATTAACTATTCTACTCAAAGAATAAAGTTTAGGGTTCCATACTTTCTTTGGAGATAAAGATCTTGTCTTGTGGATAATTCTTTTGGATGCATAGATAGGTTGTGTAGCCTAGATCTGATTTGTATTTATTATCCTTACATACCATAATAATCTCTTGTGAAGCACCTTGGCCAAGGGAAATATTGAGGCTCGATGGGTTCATCTTCAAAGGTAAGTATTCATAAATTTATTTCTCCTTTGTAAGAGTAGATAGATAATGTAGTTGTGTTTCTCTCCCATGCATTAGGATTATATATACATTGACATGAGTATATGTCTTATATGCATATTTAGTTTAGTTTTTTTTATTTATAGCCCCCAATTTATGCCACAAGATTTGGTGTGCACTAGATTAGATTTATTTTCTTGTTTATTAGAATAGAGTGAACATTAAACCTAGGACTCTTTCAGGGTTGTTACATGATTATGTTAGACTATAGGCTTTATAACCCTTTCTAGCATGGTGTATTGTGATAAGTGATCCCATAATTTGGTCTATAAAATCCCCATAATTGTCATGTTCCTACTTAATAAATGTATTCCCAATCAGAAGTGTAGGTATGATTTATCTTCTCTGAGCCACAATTGATTTCTAGAAATGATACATTTCAGATTGCATACATTTGAATGAACCTAATGTGAACTAACCCTTATAGAATTTGTTCACTTTATTTCATTTTTTTCATCTTTGATCTTTTTTTATCATATATTTTCTATACTGGATCGAATCTACCAACCCAATATCTAACTTTCATGCATAGGCTTTCAGGCACAGGCTACTGGATCCACCCTATTAACCCAATATAGATTTTTAACTTTTCAAACATCCTGTTCATACTACTATGTCAATTCAATCAACCCTATAAATTTTTCAAACATCTTGTTCATACTACTAGGTCAATTCAGTAGCAAGTTTTTTTAAAGCTTGATTAACCCAATCAACCTAGTTAGTATAATTTGTGAGCATATATCAAGGTTATTAAACAAAAATATTTATTATTTTCATCTCTAATCCACCAAGGTTCCTTTATATCTCTCTATATATTTCTTTACAATCTTTCATTTTATAGTATGTAGTCTTTAAAATTGCCCCTGCACGGACGACTATATCGACCCTGCTAACCCAATTCTTGTTATATGTGTTATCTATATAACTGGGTTGACTCTACCAACCCTATTCATTTTTAGACCTTGTTTTCATAGTACAGGTTTGACCCTGTCAACCCTATTATGTATTCTATGCATACACTATTGACTATATCAACATTTTGCCTTGTTTTAAATTTATAATTAACCTTATATGCTAGTAATTAGTACACACTTTCTTTTCTTATTATTTGTATGCTTAGAATATATAACATATTTTAATTAGGTGGTTTTCAATTAAATCATTTAGTTTCACTATTTTTCTACTTTATGCACACACTACCAAATCACAAAATCTAAACAAGAATTTTAACATTTTTAAACCCAAGGCCAACCTACTTAGATTTCAAAACCAAAGGGGAAGTTGACTTGATGTTCTAATCAAGTATAAAGCATGGTTAATGGTATATTCTAGATAAACACCTAACACCCTTACCATTGTGGTGTGTGAAGTGAGTGGGTAGGCCCCAATACCAAGCCTATATCATTGCCACTACAAATCAATTTCATCCCAAACTACCTGAAACCATCCTTAGATTACCATTCTAATTCCTTTCTTAAAACTATCTTCCCATCACAGTTAAAAACATATATTAATAATCTATTTAACATTAGGTTGACCAATTAGTTACCTTTTTACTTTCTAAGTTGATTTCTTGCTCTTTGCTCAATTGTATTTTGTATTGAAAAAAAATTACATTATCCAACATTGGTGTAAGGTTTTGTGTTGTGTGATTCAATTAGATTAGTCAACATTAATTCAATTGACTATTTGTTTCCTTTTAGCTATTTATTTTCTAAATTACTTGCAAAAGTTATCTTGTTTCAATGCACAATTTTGTATAAGCTTCTTAATTTTACCTATCTATTGTACTGGGTCAACCCAATTAACCCTATACCTTTTTTATAGCCTTTATTCATTTTGTTGGATTAACCCAGTCGACCCTATACTATTTGTAGAGCCTATTTTGTGCTAGTTTGACCCAGTCGACCCTATACTATTTATGTCATTACCTGTTTCCTTGCTTTCTCATCTCTCTTTCTTTCCCTTCATCATGGACTTTCTACTTGATGATAATATTGAGTTGTAGTCAATAGACATGATGAATTTTACCAACCCTCATAATGTCTCCCATAGATAGACTAGGGTTCCTCTCTTGATTTCTAATAATGTTCATATTTCCAATCACACAATGAACTATGCGACCCCTCCTAATACCTCTTCATAGATTAATCCTCTTTTCTCATTACAAGACCAACTTAAATTAGAGTATACCACCAAAATAATCTTCTTTATCTTTAAATTTACTCAACATTGTTGGTTGAATATTTTATCGATTAGCGTACTGATAAACAAAATAGGTCTGATCATCCAAAGTAGGAAGATTGGTCATCCAAATGTGTAGGTTTAACACATCAAAAGGGGACTAATCTCTCCTCTCATCAAGGGCAGGTTACCTTATATATATATATATATATATATATATGTATATATATATATATACATATATATATATATATATACATATATATATATACATATATATATATATATACATGTATATTTAGAGAGAAAATAATACTCAAGGGTAGGATAAACCATCCATCTCGCTTTCTTCAGAGATGATGCATGCAATTCAAAGGAAAAATCTCAAAGGAAATGAAAGAAAGCACTTCTCTTCTTTCAAAAGTACTATTTAGCAAACCACAAGAATACTCCTAGTAGTAATTGGAAAATGTAACCAAGGACGTAGTAACCAAAAAATTGAGATGTAGTACAAAGTCTCCACTTGAATTGCCCAAGAGTGAGGTATGAAGGATAATGAGGGCACAAAGTCATCCCAAGGTCCTTTACATAGAAACAAAAATAAAAGACACTAAAGGCAATTATGGGGGCACAAAGTCTCTCCACAGTTGACTTTAGGACACCTTCCTGACTACTTTCACTAATTCTACTTGTTGAATTAAAGGAATAGAAAATATATTAAGGAAAAAGACATAAGAACAGTTTCCCCAACAATAAAGATATCATAGCATAAAGTCTAAAAAGTCACTTGCTTTCTTATTCCAATAACAAAATATGATCAACAATCTAAGCTCAAAGTCTTAGTAATGCCTTTCAATTTGGGCAATGTTTCATTTTTGATTATCAGAGAGAGATCCCTTTACAATAACAAGAGAGTCCCTTATATAGCCTCTTCAAGAAGGACTTGGGAATAGCAACACATCATGTTGCATTGAATTTTGTTAAGAATACATGCTAGAATTTAGGGGCATTTACCTATTTTTTTTTCTCAATGCAGAGAAACAGGTCATGCTATTGAAAGTTTGCATCTTTCAATGTCCACCTGGTAGTCTACTTCTAAAAACATATCTGATGTGCAAATGTTTCTAGTCCTTCCTTGTCATTCCTCCTTTTTTGGTTAATTAAATTAGGTCCTTGATTCAATTTGATGCTATATTCCTTAGTCACTTCTTGCTAGTCTTGGCCTTAAAGCCTTTGAATGCATTCAAGTCTGTAGATTTAAACCTACAAGGATCAATAGTTATTTCATTATCACAACTTTGACGTTTGTAGGCATGTCACTTTCCTCAGCAATTCCTTCAAATTTCTCTGCTACTTGTTTCCTTTAGATTTCTTGTATTGCATCCTCCTGAAGGTAAGGTGACCCTTCAGCTTTAGGGAAGTGTCCTTTAATTTGGCAGTCAAGAGTCCCCTGCAAGGGCACCTACTCTTTGGGGTCCTTCAGTGGCCTTTTGTCTTTGGAGTCCTTTGAAACTTTCCCATGGACTTTTTCCGTAGACATTTTCCTACAGACAAAAATTCCACAAGTATTGTTGCGGTCACTTTGTCTTTGACCTTCAAAAATTCTTTCAAGTTTTACTCCCACAACTTCTCTAAATTTCTTTAGACTTTTTGTCTGAAGGAATTCCTTTGGATAGAAGTCCAAAAGAATTCATTTCTTGCCTTAGTCTTTCCACTAGGGGAAATTTTCTGAAGGAAATCCCTTTGCTTTTCAGTCTTTTCAATTAGTCCATGTGCCTCCTTCCTACCCTATGCAAGGGCTGTTTGCCCTTCAAAATTTGCCTTAGTCAATTTTATGTGAATCTAAAATTGTGACACATGTCAGCATCCACTAAGAAATAGGTGAGGACACGTGATGGATTTCACTTAAATCACAAAGGACATGTGGTAGCTTCTACTACTCTGAGAAATAAATTGAAATGAGGCTCAGAAGATGACACTTGGTAGCATCCATTGGGTTCTGTCAGGTTTTTATCGCTACCCTCCACAAGGGTTCTAGGCTTTGGTTCACCACCCTCCATAAGGGTATCTGATCCTTTGGCTTTGGGGCAACCCATTGAACCTGATGATTGAACCAACTTTGGTTTAACAATTCAATGGTTCATTCCCTTTATTTGCTTAAACCAAGATTCTTTGAAACAAGCCTCATTAAACCCATTGAACCTTTAAACCCATTGAACCTTTGAACCAAAGTGGTTTAATGGTTCAATGGTTCAAGCATTAGAAACTTATTTTTTTTATTGAACCTACCTGCAGAATCCTTTGAACCTGTTAAACATTGAAGCAGTTGAACTCTTACTGTTGATGTTAAACCTTTGAACCTATTAAACCAAAATGGTTCAAGGTTCAACTATTTAATCCTTGCTTAGAAGCTTGTCGATGAACTCTTTTGGTTGAACCTGGTCATTGAACCAACTTTGAAATTGCCTAAGGGTTGAGAGCTTACTTATTTCTTGTAGAGTCTATAGAAATCAACCTGTGAAGTCCATTAAACTTGGCCTGTAGAGTCTATAGATTCAAGCATGTAATGTCTATAGATTCAATCCTATAGAGTCCATAGATTCAAGCCTGAAAATTCCATTGATTTCTAAGAAGCTTGAAAAATGAGGAATTTGAATGCTTAGAACAAATTTTAAGAAGGGCAAAAATTATTTTGGTCTGAGGACCAAAATAGTTCAAATGTTGTCCCAAAAAATGAGTGATATTTTTAGGGGACAACAGCTGGCTCCAGTTGCGGAACTTCTATCAATTGTAAAAAAAATTAAAGGGAGTAGAATCCAAAATCTTCAGTGTCTTCATGTGTACCATTGGGCTATGGAGTCATGTTACCCAAAAATGGAAGGCATCAAAAATGGAAATAAACAAAACAAAATAGAATTAAAAACTATACAAATATACATATGTACAGATGCAATAATCTGATACTTCAAGAGTTAAAGTGTTTTAGATGCTACTTCATGAGAGGTAGTGAAAATAGTGCTCTATCTTGATAAACTAGTAAGAAGACATTTTGTCCCTAGAAACGATGATGAGTGAATGGATCTCTCCACCAAGAAACCAATTTTTTGCATCTTCCTCTTGGCTCTTTCTTCTTTTTTCCCCATGGCAAGATGTGGTCTTTAATTTGAAAGCCATAACTCCTTGCTTTCTTGGCAAAGGGTTCCTTTGCCTAATTTTAATTTGTAGCAGCATGGTCCATTACCATAATTAGTTGCTCTTCTGGTTCAGTCTAGCACATGATTGGATTATCCACATCAAACTCCTAAAAAACTATCATCTTAACATCTCCTTTGATGTGAAGGAGTTTAATCTCTTCATCTTGAGCAATCTTCAATCTGAGCAACAGAGATTTGCATCTAGCTATGTTGTTGGTGTTGATAAATTGCAAATTGCATGAAGGAAGACTATCTCCTTGAGGAGATATCAACATAGTCTCGACTCCATCATTGGTGGAAGAGTTTTTGCCATCAGTATCTAGGATCCAAGCATCATCAGAAGCTGATCTCCTATTAGATTTCTCTTCATTAGGGATGGAAGACCCTTCCTTATTTATACTATGCCCTACTAATTCTTTTGACTTCTTGTTTGGATCAATTCCTTAATTGTCAGCTATAGGACTTTTGTCTATAGAAACATGAACATTCTCTATGGTCAAGAAATAATTACTCCTACTTGAAGACTCAAAACAAAATTTGTGCTGTAGGGGCTGATGTTTGGGTTACCACATATTTTGCCTCCTTTTCAAGGAGCAATATCTTCATTATGCCTTAGACAGGGATCCTTGCCTCAGACAGGTCCATGCTTAGTTCTCCTCCCACATCCTTGCAGAAATTTAGTCCAAGCAAAATGCCATAGGATGTTGGGACGTTAGCCACCAAGATAGTTATCTTGATTCTCTTGTCTAGAAATGTTGTAAATGCAAATTGGGCATCTTTAATTTACCCTAGCAATGGTACTTTCTTGTTTTCCATGGAGAAACATCTCCCAAATGTCTTGATCAATGTGAGGCCAAGAGATTCAACTACTTTAGCAGGCATGACATTGTCAGATGTGTCTGAGTCTATAATATAATTACTTAGCTTGTGACCATTTATTAATAGGGAAACATAGAAAGGTTCTATTTTCCTAGGGGCAACTAGAGGAGTAATGACAAGATTATTCATAATGGGTATGTTCTTTGGTGAATCAAGAGTTAATTTTTTAACTTCTTGTCCAGTAGGGATAGTTTGGTTCTTGACACATTGGACCAACTTATCCAATTGATCAGGATTGGACTGCAAATATTCAAATTCAGACATTTATATTTTTTTATTTTTGACATGATCAATTATGTCAAATAGCTAAATTTAGCTAGGTATAGAGGAAGATATTTCAACCTTTTGAGTTTTGAGAGGGATGAGAGGAGGGATAGTTTGCAAAATTGAAATAGAAGGTGAAGGTGAAATTGATGTACTTGTCTTTTGGGTGATCATTGGATCTTTTGACTAGAAAGGAAGAGTGGCTCCACAATTAGCAATTGTAATTGCTGGTTGAGGTTGCTCCTCTACCTTCTCTTTATCAGCTTGCTAGACTGATTAGTTCTTGGACCTAGTAAACACTGCATATGATCCATCAATAGCTTTTCCTTTACTTTTGGGTTCATCCTGGTAGTTCAAGAAACCAATGTGGGAGTCGTCCGCTGATTCTTCTTGATTTTCTACAAGGAGATCAACATCATTTTCTTGATTCAATTCAAGCTATAAAGAGAACTCTAATTCTACTTTAAGATATTTCATTATTGAATTGATTGGAGGAGCTTCTAGGGCAAGTTTCGCTTGTGGGAGAGGAAGATGATTTTGTTGCCCTTGATTCTTGGTAGCATTGTCCTGATATGAATGATTTGGAAATGTCCTTCTTGGCATATCTCTATATAAAGGAGTAGAAGACATTCCTTGCACCATTTGCTTTTTGAGAGCAAGCAACTCATTTGCCAACTTCTACACCATTGGATCTGTGGTGCCTGTAGATGAATATTCAGAAGATGATGAAGGTCTATTTCTATTTAGATATCTTCTTATCTTTATCGCTAAGATGAGATCATCTTCTACCTCAGTGGCCAAATGTTGAGTTGCAACAAGATCTATTTGACTAGCACATCTAAAAAGAAAACTTACTTCAGGTAACTAAGAATTAATGAAGAAGCATTTGAGATTCTTAGCTGTAGGTTAAGCAATTATAGGAATTTTTTTCCTCAGTTTGTCAAATTTGGCTATGAAGTCTCTCATTGGTTCATGAGGATCTTTCTTCATCTATGTAATTTGAGCCAGAAGGGCATGTGCATCTTCTACAAGTTTGAATCTAGCTTTAAATTTATCTTTGAGGGTATTCTAATCAGTTACTGACTGAGCCTGTAGATGATAAAACCAATCTACAACAGCACCTTGTAATGTTTCTACAAATATCCTGACTGCTACTTATTCAAATTTTACTCCAATTATGCCACAAGCTATGCTAAAGGCTGCAATGTGTTCATCAGGATGAACTTTCCCATCACCATAGAATTTGGAGAAATTCTTCCTTAAACTGCGTGGAAGCTCATGTAGAGGTGGAGTAAGATTGAGAAGACCAAAATCATTACCCCAACGGCCTTGAATTGCCATTATTTGACTATGAAAAGGAGGAATAACAAATCTTAGAGGAGTAATGATTGGAAAAGCTTTATCAATAGTAGAAGTAGATACTTTGTTTGGCAATGGAGATCTGACTTTAGTAGGAGGAAAGCTCTTGGTTCATTAGAGGCAAGATGGTGAAGGAAATAGATCAAAATTACTTTGTTGTACCAACTCGAATATAGGGTCAATAATACCTTTAGCCCTTTGGCTTCATGTATACCTTGAATCTACTAGATTGTGAAACAAAAATGGAAAAGATTTGACCTTGCTTTAGTTTGAAGCTTGAGGCTTTAAACTGCACACTCTTTCCCAGTAGCTCTGGTTTTGTAGACTAGATAAAATAATAGAGGTGGAGGAAGATGGTAAGGCTATAAATGGATAATGGGTAAGACATGAAATGGAGTCACCAAAGTCTATAATGGATAAGGGTTATAATGATAATGGGTAAGACACAGGTGATGTTTCAATCTGAAACTTGAGGTTCCAAATTAAAAAAAATTATGTGTATCCCCAACGGAGTCACCAAAAACTATTATGTGAGGCTAGGAGAAAAATGTTAACAATGGGGAAACACTGGAGTAGTTTGCTCTTCCACAATGGAGTATAATGGATAGGTTATAACAATAATGGGTTATATCCCCAGTGGAGTCACCAAAAACTGTTGGTTGAATATTTTGTCGATCAACATACTGATAAAAAAATAGGTCTGATCATCCAAAGTAGGAAGATTGGTCATCCAAATGTGTAGGTTTACCACATCAAAAGGGGATTAATCTCTCCTCTCATCAAGGGGAGGTTCCCTATAGATATGCTATATATATATATATATATAGAGAGAGAGAGAGAGAAAATAATACTCAAGAGTAGGATAAACCATCCATCTCTCTTTCTTCAGAGATGATGCATGCAAATCAAAGGAAATGGCATAAAGCACTCCTCTTCTTTCAAAATTACTATTCAAAAAACCACAAGAATACTCCTGGTAGTAATTACAAAATGTAACCAAGGATGTAGTAACCAGCAAATTGAGATGTAGCACAAAGTCTCCACTTGAATTTCCCAAGAGTGAGATATGAAGGATAATGAGGACATAAAGTCATCCTAAGGTCCTTTACATAGAAACAAAAATAAAACACACTAAAGGCAATTGTATGGGCACAAAGTCTCTCCACAGTTGACTTCAGAACACCTTCTTGACTACTTTCACTAATTCTACTTGTTGAATTAAAGGAATAGAAAATATATTAAGGAAAAAGACATAAGAACAGTTTCCCCAACAACAAAGATATCATAGCACAAAGTCTAAAAAGTCACTTGCTTTCTTATTCCAATAACAAAATATGATCAATAATCTAAACTCAAAGTCTCAGTAATGCCTTTCAATTTAGGTAGAGTTTCATTTCTGATTATCAGAGAGAGATCCCTTTACAATAAGAAGAGAGTCCCTTATATAGCCTCTTCAAGAAGGACTTGGGAATAGTAACACATCATGTTGCATTGAATTTTTTTAAGAAGACATGCTGGAATTTAGGGGCATTTACCCATTTGCTTTTCTCAATGTAGAGAAATGGGTCATGCTATTGAAAGTTTGCATTTTTCAATGTCCACCTGGTAGTCTACTTCTAGAAACATATCTGATGTGTAAATGTTTCTATTCCTTCCTCATCATTCCTCCTTTTCTAGTTAATTGAATTGGGTCCTTGATTCAATTTTATGCTCTGTTCCTTAGTTTCTTCCTACTGGTCTTGGCCTTAAATCCTTTGAATGCATTTGGGTCCGTAGATTTAAACCTACAAGGATCAATGGTTATTTCATTATCAAAACTTTGATGTCTACGGGCATGTCACTTTCCTCAATAATTCCTTTAGCTTCCTCTGCTACTTATTTCCTTCAGATTTCTTGTTTTGCATCCTCCTGAAGGGAAGGTGACTCTTTAGCTTTGAGGAAGTGTCCTTTAATTTGGCAGTTGAGAGTCCCTTGTAAGGGAACCTACCCTTCAAGGTCCTTCAGTGGCCTTTTGTCTTCAGAGTCTTTCAGAACTTTCCCACGGACTTTTTCCACAGACATTTTCCCGTGGGCAAAAAGTTTGCAAGAATTGTTTCAGTTGCTTTGTCTTTGGCCTTCAGAAATTATTTCAAGTTTTTCTCCCACAACTTCTCTAAATTTCTTCAAACTTTTTTTTTAAGGAATTCCTTTGGACAGAAGTTTGAAATAATTCATTTCTTGCCTTAGTCTTTCTGATGGGGGAGCTTTTCCAAAGGAAATCCCTTTGCTTTTCACTCTTTTCAATTGGTCCATGTGCCTTCTTCCTACCCTCTACAAGGGCTATTTACCCTTTGAAATTTTCCTTACTCAATTTTATGTGAATCTCAAATTATGACAAAAGGTGAGGACACATGGCAGCTTTCTCTTAACTCACAAAGGACACGTGGCAGCTTTCACTGCTCTAAGAAACAAAGTGAAATGAGGCTTAGAAGATGACACTTGGTAGCATCTGCTGGGTTCTGTTAGGTTTTTACATGCTACCCTTCGTAAGGGTTCTAGGCTTTGGTTCACTTCTCTCTGCAAGGGTATTTTATCCTTTGGCTTTGGGGCAACTCCTTGAACCTACCGATTGAACCAATCGATTGAACCAACTTTGGTTCAATGGTTCAATGGTTCATTCCCTTTATCTTCTTGAACCAAGATTCTTTGAAACAAGCCTCATTGAACCTATTAAACCTTTGAACCCATTAAACCTTTGAACCAAAGTGGTTTAATGGTTCAACAGTTCAAGCATCAAAAACTTGTTCTTTTGATTGAACATACCTGTAGAATCCTTTGAACCTGTTGAATCTTGAAGTAGTTAAACTCTTGCTATTGATGTTAAACCTTTAAAACTATTAAACCAAAATGGTTCAAGGTTTAACATTTAAATCCATGCTTAGAAGCTTACTAATGAACTCTTTTAGTTGAACCTGGTCATTGAACCAACTTTGAAATTGCCTAAGGGTTGAGAGCTTACTTCTTTCCTATAGAGTCCGTAGAAATCAACCTGTGAAGTCCATTGAACTTGGCCTACAGAGTCCATAGATTTTCTCTTCCTATAGAGTCTATAGATTCAAGCCGATAGACTCTGTACTATAGAGTCCATAGATTCAAGCCCGTAGAGTCTGTAGATTTCTGAGAAGCTTGAAAAATGAGGAATTTGAATGCTTAGAACAAATTTTGAGAAGGGCAGAGATTATTTTGGTCTGAGGACCAAAATAGTTCAAATGTTGTCCCAAAAAATGAGTGATATTTTTGGGGGACAACAAACATCAAGGAAAATATCCTTTTACCATTTACAATCTTATTATTAGTAGTCAATACCAAGAGTCTCATTCACCTACTCCTACATTCTTAACTAAATTTGGGGGGTACCACTTTCTTTGATTCTCAGTTTGTTCCTTTGACTATGAGCCTTTCTCATACCATGAAATTTGCTTTTGTAACCTCTTCCACCTCCATGCCTAATATATCCACTAACATGGTAGGTTCTAAATCTAGTGGGCCTCTCATAAGATCCACTATCCATAATCCTTCCACTAGTGCATCATTTTCTACCCAAGGTAATCATGCTTCTAGTGCTTCTTCTCAATCATTCACTAGTCCATCTTTTTCTACACAAGAAAATTTTTCCACTAGTGTCTCACATTATCATAATTCCTAGTAGGTTCCTATCAACACTAATAGTGGTACCCAAGCCACGAACACCAAATCTAATGCTTATAATAATGTTAATAAAATGCATCAACTATTGTTTCAAACACTTAGTCAAATGAATACCTTTACAGATCATAACATAAATCAAATGATGGGAATGCAAAATCACCTTCTTCATCTTCAATCTCATCCTCAACCAATGGCTTGGGGCACACATAACTAGAATGTTCCCCTCCTCTTCAAGATTCTCAAGGAAATCTCAATCCTCAACCTCCTTTGGTCAAGAAAACAATTAAGAATCTCCAAAATGAACCTCTCACTACTCAAATTGTTAACATTGATATAGGAGGTATCAAACCTACAATTTATTATAATGGATCAACCAATCCCACCCTTAATCTTAAAACATTTGGAAATCTTTATATGGATTGGATCAAATTGGACACTTTTTCCACCGCCAAACTATTAGCCAAAACCCTCATAGTTGATGCCTTGGATTGGTACAACCTACTTAAAACTCATTCCATTACTAATTTGGAGGATTTAGTGAATTCTTTAGTTCAATAATTACAAACTAGTGATCTTCCCAAAAACACTTTGGCCCACTTCATAAATTACAAACAACTTGAAAATTAATCTACTCAAGCCTTTATTACAATGTCGAAAACTTTGTCAAATAAATGTGAACATAACAAGGATGATGACAATATTTTCCATCTCTTTACCAATGCCCTTTTTCCTAATCTTCAATATCAGGTCCACACTCTCTCTCCATGTACATTAGAGGAGGATATTGACCAAGTTAAATGACAAGATTTCCTTATCTCAATTCAAACCACCCCAACCTTCTGTAGGTCCTCATCTCTTAAGAAAAAAAATTTCACTATTACCAATGATGGTGTTATAGATTCTTAGGACACCATTCATAATGTTCAAGCTATCATTCCTACCCCTTTGTCAGAACCAACTCCTCTTTCTCAAAAATATACCAATCCTCACTTATCTTTATCAAACAACATTAATGTTCATAAACATATATCCTCAGTTGACTTGCTTAAGCATCTACCCATGCCTATTCCATGATATCATGACCCTACCCATCCTATGAAATCTTGGTATGATCCTAAATTTTTTTGTTAGTTTCATACTAGTTTGGGTCATTCTCATGAGACCTATAGATAAATTTGTAATTTAGCTATGGAATTTCTTCTTGGTCCTAATTTTGATCATGATTCTATATTTTGAAAGCATCAACAATCTTATGAAATTACTTTTAAGGATTATAAATCACATGATAAATCTTAAGCCCTGAACCAAGCCAATGTTTATTTGGCTATCTACAAAGACCCTCTTCCTAATCATCAACCTATCCAAGACAATAAAGACAAAGCCACCCATTCCACTAATAATTTAGAAAGTCTTATTGAGCCAACTTCCAAAGATAATGTGGTTAACATGAATAATATGTGGAGGGTGATTGCTTTTATAGATTCCTAACCTATCTACACTCTTCATCTAGAACATATCATGTTATCCAGGATTCTTCTCTAAATCTTTTAAATGAGTTGGGGTAAGATGACATTGTTACTTTTGATGATTAAATTTCTGATTCTCCCTTAGATAAAAATTCCTTTTCTATTTATATCACTCTTCCATCATCTTCTAAAACTAATGATACTCAAATTTTTATTAACACTTCTTCTACTAATTCTCAAAATCAACTTAAACCAACTACTTCATCATCACAACATGATTTAAAACCTTGTTCCAAACCTTCCTCTACTTATCAACATAAATTCCATTGCACTTTATCTCCTCCTTCCAAGGACCTCTTTAATCATTATGAACCTATATCTAACAACCTTCTTATTGGTTATGATGAGTGGGATCCCATTATGGAACTCACTAATCTCCCATCCTAAATTTTGTTCCTTGATCTTATGAGGACTTCTCCACATCATATAAATTATCTTATGTAACTATTATTTGAGATGAATATCCCTCATCCTCCACTATCAAGATGTGAGTTAGCCTTATTTAGATCTAAGGATACTGTATTACAAAAAAATGAAGAGATGTCTATCAATGTTGAGGAAACTATAGACACTTCTCTTTCCTTAAAATTTCCTATAGCTTCTATGATTCTCAATGATATTTTAATTCATGTGGATGATCCCCCATTAGTTATTAGTGTCCAAATATGTGATATCCAAGTTAAGTGTGCATTGATTGATGATGGTTCGAGCACCTGTATTTCCTCTCTCAACTTCATTAAGACCCTTAGATATTTAGAATGTAATCTTAAGTCTACATGCAACACTTACCAAGGATATGATAAAAGGAAAATGCCTCCTCTAGGTTGTGCGTGGATTCCCATTACTATCCCATCTATCATTATCCATGTGAAGGTGATGATATTTAAAGTTACCCTTTCTTATAACATCTTGCTTGGTAGGATATGGACTCACTGTATGAGAGTTGTTACTTCTTCCACCTACCAATGCATTAAATTACTTTATAATGGAACCATTTATAAGATTTAGGGTGACACTAACCCTTAAAATTTTGAACTTCCAAGACTGTGGTGTCTTCAAAATTCCTAATCTTGATCCTTTTCCTTGAGTTCCATTCTATCAGTCTTAGCATCTTAATTTTCCCATTAATTTAACCTGAGGTTATAATGGGCATCTCAAACTCATTAGGAAAATTCCTCCTAACCTCTTATATTATGATGATGATGAGCTTGATGAGATTAAAATAAAGATTAAAACTTCTAATCTCTCACCTCATTTGATCTTGTAGCTTCTTTCTTCCTTGTAGCCTCATTCTCATAAGCCTCCTTATGATGATATTCTCGTAGTCTTGACTAAGACTCATCATTTTATTCACCACACTTCCTTGAATGACAAAGATACCCTACTTGTATCATTGATCTTCATACCCAAAATTATGATCATGGTTATTCCCTAGATGATCCATTCTTAATTGGTCTTATATAAGTCCATGATGCCAAGATTATCTATTATCATTCTTCTTTACTTAGTCTTTTTGCATATATTCCTATCTTCCTTCATTTACTGTTCCTAATTTTAGCATTTTTCATTTTTATCATAGGGTAGATATGGAACCAACACCTCTAATTATTGAGGATCCTCGTATGAGTATTCTCATGGATCATGTTATGACTAGGCCTTACCATTATACTAGGTACTTTGATCATCATAGTTTGTTTACTCCTAAGATTAGTGTGACCCTCCTTAGACCATTTGTATTTATTTCTCCTCCCTCAGTAGATCCCTTGTCAAAGCCCATTCTTATTCCCACTATAGTTGATCCCATTCTTGATTCTCCTATAGCTGAGCTTATTCCCACTCTTGCTCTTGCTGAGCCTACCCTTGTTTCTCATCCCATTGCTCCTTTTATTGAGCCTATTTCCATTCCTCCTCCATCACCACATTTCCTTGGTGATGTTTTGATTCCTTTATCTAAGATGGCTCAATTTCCCACCAAATGGGATGTTGAGTCTTCTCTAGCTTCTTCCACTCTTATTATACCTCCTTCTATGAGTGTTTCTCCTAAGACCACTCACAAGTGTATATGTTTCTTCCATGGAATAGATAACCATTCTATTACCCATTATCTCAAGTTGTTATAGTATATTGATACTTTACATCATTCCTCTCCTTCCTCAAACATAATCATGCCTAACCTAAAGGTTATACTTGAATATATACCTAAGTATGGTGAGGTGTATTTGATATGGCACCAATGTGGCACCCATCACATTGATCATTGTTGTATCCTTCAACAACACCTTAAGGACCACCTTATATTTATTCCTAATCCTTCTTCTATTCCTCCCATAGATCATTCCCATAAGAAGGATTATCCTTCTTCTCCCATGGCTCCACCTCTAGTGGTTCCATCCCCTCCTATGGTCCCTTCATCACTTTTTATGCCTCCACCCATGATTCCTTCACCCATGGACCTTCCCTCACTTGTGGATCCTTCTCAACCTATGAATCCCTCATCTATGGATCCTTGTCCACTGATTATTCTTATATACCTTGTAGATCCCTCTCCCATGCATTCTCTCAAGCATACCTTACCTAATTTCCTTCCTTAGCATGATCCTTTTGAGTATTCCTAATTTTTTAGTTGAGGAGACTAGAAGAGAAGTCTTTTCCTAGTTTTCATTAAAGATTAATGAGACACTAGCAGTAGTTCTATCTAACTTCATAGAGATTTATCTGATGTCTTGGATAATATGTGTTGGTAGATTTATTAGTATTTATGAGCACATACATGGTGCCTTTGCATTTACATTTTCATTAGACATGTGCTCTAATTTTATTTATATATATATGTTATATCATTTGACATTGTTTTAAATTCATATTTTTATTATATAATGGTTCTTTACCTTTTGTACTATATCTTAATAATATTGTGATATTATTATCTTTCTTTATCATTGTCTTCTCTTTCTTTCTTGATTTTTTATAAAAACTTTCTTCTTGAGTCTTCATGATTGTTTGCTTTCTTATCTCCATTTTTCGTAGTTAATTATCATTGTGACTTGGTTATACAAACCTTATTCCCTTTGGTCCTTATCTCCTTTTACCATGTGATCATTTATAAAATAATGCATCTCATTATACTTTCCTTTCACCAATCCACATTTGGATATCCTTTTTCCCTTATTCTTTTTTTGTAAACTAAGCATATACATGGTTGAAACTTGAGATCACATGCTAGTTCATTTCTAAGCCTAAATGTCCTAGTCAGTCTTTGTCTTTGGTTACTTATCTTCCTTTAGCCTTGGCCTAAAGCTCATTCATGTGTATCACTACATATCTCATGATTGGTCATTTCAAATTTGTATGGAGGAGGAATATTAAAAATCCATCAAAAGTTAAAATCCAAATCATTTAAAATAGAAGGCAATGATATCAAAGGCAAAAATATTGTTAAAATTCAAATCACATTAAAAGACATGATTCAAATCACATTTACTTCTTATATTCAAATATCAAAATCCAAATTTAGACTCAAAATAGAACTAAGGTCCTTTTGAGTGTGGTAGGCTAATAGATTAGAAAAGGAGAATTAAAAAAATCTTTTAGTGTTCCATATTTTCTCACACAAGTACCCAATCTTCATAGTAGACTGATGGAGCTATATGGGGTCTTGAATAATAGGGAACATGTCATAGGAAGATAAGCCCATTTTACCTTTTCTTGTACCAATTTACCTTCATGAGTTGATCTTAGTAGCATTCTTATTTGCCTATAAAGATTTGTGTCTATAGTGAATAGGTTTCCTTTGTAATAATGGTCACTAATCACTTAGTGTCTTCTCATGTCCTTAGTAATCCTCTTGTCTCCTAAGTTCTTCTCATAAGATGCCTAAGTCTTGATTTTTACACTCCCATTTTCATTTCCTATATCCCTCATATTTCCTCTTGAGAAATATTGTCTTGTTTACTGATCACTCCCCTTGGGATTTCATTTATGAGTTGCATTATAAGATCATGTATAGGACGTGGAATTCCTCATAAATTATCACATTTTTCTTTCCTATTACCCACATCCTTTATTACCTAATTGTCTTGATTTTTCCACCCCAATGGTGTTCTCTTTATGAGTTTTAGTGTAAGATCATGGATAGGACCCGAAATTCCTCATAAAATTTTCCAATAATATAAGTCACAAATAAAATTACATGTGTCAAATATGAGATAAGATGTGATTTATTATGAATTTAGACATTATTTACATGTTTTCCAGCTTGATGTAGTGTGTTTTATGCTTACTTCTTTTTTTTGCTCTTATTTTCTTATTTTTAAGTGCATGTAAGAATACAAACATTTCTTTAATTTTTCATACTTCCCAACTTGAATTAGTGTGATAAATTTAAGACCAATATTTTACCAATTTTTTTTTCTCTTATACTTCCCAACGTGATTTAGTATAATTAATTGATTCAATTAGTTTATTTTTATACCATTTATGCCCTTTTACATACCTTCCATTTTATTACATTATTTTCATACTTCCCAACATGATTTAGTATGATTTTAATTATTTTAATTTGGTACAAAAATATTTCACTTTATTTTAAAAACAAATTCCTTTTTACCATCTTGTTTTACCATTCCTTGGTTCTTCATACTTAGTCATTTTATTGTTATTACACATTTCCAAACTTGGAATAGTGTGTAGTACATTTTTGATTGATTATAGTTTACCAAATCCTTTTTTACTATTTATTTTTAACCATGCATGTGTTCTAAATAGTTCTAGAAAAAAACCATATATCATATATAATAAATAGCTAAATACATGTGCTAGAAAGAAATATATCTAAAACATCCACAACCAAAACCATAATGATGACAACATACATAATAAACATCAATATACCAAAATGATATATCATATATATAATGAATTTTGATAAAAGAATACAACCATATATATAATGATTGAGCTCTATAGCTAGCCTCCATCTTGTCTATCTCACGGCCTAGCTATGCTACCTATTGAGGCCTTAGTTTGAATCCTTCGAATAGTACACTATAATGAGACCATTTGATATCTCAATCCATCCACTTATCCCTCTAGATGTACCACCCATACTTGTACATGTGCCAACTAGGGTAAAGTCACCATGTGTGTCTCCCTCTCCTACTCCTGCACCTATATCATATGGGTTAGGGTCACAGTATGTGTCTGTGTCATCTACATCACTATAGACAAATGCATATCTCTCTCCTCTACCAAGGCCTACTATGCACATATGTTTCCTTTACCCATCTCTACTAGTGATTGCATCTTCTCTTTATGCTCGTATCTACCTCACTACCTCTCTAACTAATCTGAACCATCTTTCTTGAGTTAGGATAGATGGTACACTAGGGTCATCTAATGCAATAGGATCATATGGCTATAGAGTCTCATCTATGATGTCATGGAGTTATCCCCTCACAAAGGACCCCCATCTCTCCTCTTCATCCTTAGCTATGCCTAAAAAATTACACTTAGATAGATATTAGATCACTATTATATTTTGTAATATCTATCTACCTCTAGTCTCTATGTTAAGATAAAAAAATTAAGAAATAATTTAATCATATTTGTTACCTATCTGTGTCTCAACCAATATGATCTCACCATCTATGTAATCACCTAGAATAATCTTTCCATCCATGTGGCCTCCTAATACCTCCTATGTAGGTCACCTCCTCCACTCAAATCTGGCTATCATCTCTCACATTTGCCTTGGCCTACCCTTGAGTGGTCTCTCCTCTAGCTCACCTATTAAGTCATCAAGGATGGAGATAGTCTCCACTATCTCCTACTTATCCTACCTCTATCAACACCATGTCCTCGATGGTCTACCTCATCTCAATATAGAGATAGTGGTGGTATCTCTAGTGCCACTACCTCTACACCCCTCTCCTCCTACTCTACTATATGTTGTGCTCATCTAGTCCATGATTACTCACAATGTGGTCTAAGCATTAACCTCATCAATGGTGGCCATAGTCTCCTCCTCTCTCATGGATCTCTCACATGAAAATCCCACTAATCATGCATAAATATTGGTGGCACTAGATGAGTTAAGTCCATCTATCTTATTACCCATACCACCAAATGTGTCTCTCTCCACTAGGTGTAATGTCCAACCACCTCTATCCTTATTGAAGTTTGTGTAACTATGTCCCAACTCAACCATTTAGTTTCTATGTTCCCATATGGTTTCCACACTATGTATGTGCATCTCACCATTTATACCATTGGCATGTGGGGCATGACCCATTCTATCTAGTCATCTCTCTATCTCTACACTCTAGGTAACCTATCATCAATTACATGGGGTAAGCTAGCTAATTGATACATGGGGAACCTCTCATATATTTAAGCCATTAGTAATATGATCAGTCCTATAAACTTATGACCTCTGACCAACACTTCATATAGATCATGTACATGCTAGACCAGATGACAAACTAAGATCATATAGTACTCCCTTTTCTAGGATCATTCTACTAAAGGCTACCATGAATAGTGGTACTTTGTCATCTGACTTATGACATAACACTCACTGTATCACAATCCCTATCATAGCTTTTTGGATATCTATAATTTTTGATATATATACATCAACCATACTAATTCTCTTGCTCACTAATATCATCTCTGAACCTATAACCCACATGACTAATTCTCTCCTCTCCTCTATGCTATCTGGTATACCTATAGTCATTGGTGATCTTGCTACTAATATCCATAGGATGACATGCACATCCTCTAGAGTGATATCTACCTCTACCACATCCCCATCCACATCCTATCTAAAGGTGTTAGTCAATCATTCCTAGCATCCAAGGAACATGACTAATAGATCCATGTTCAAGGGAATTCTACACATATTAGCTATCCCTCCTAGGCCTACAGCTACTAGCCTAGTTTTATCTCTTATCATCAAATGCTCTAGTAGATCTGATAGCTATGATGTGTCTACCAATCTCTATAATTTAGTTTTTCCTTACAAATAAAAAATAACAAAAGATGTACTAGATCCTCCATGTAATGTATAATCACAATACATTCTTTTTACAATTTTAATAAAAAACAAGCCTAAATTACTTTACTTTATTCATTTGAAGCTATTTTTAGCTTACTAGTCCTTTTTGCCCTTACTTGGTCATTTTGGGCCGTTCTAGCCTTCTTTCAACCTTTTGCATGCATTTTTGTACCATTTTGAGCTTTTTGGTCAACCTAATTTGACCAAAATTTCCCTATTTTTGACCTAGTTGACTTAAAAATATAAGTCAGCCCTCTTCTTTTCCCCTCCCTAGTAATACATTGTCATTCTAGACTTTTCAGATCAGTTGGTAAATTATACTAGGTCAGCAATCTATAAAACATACAAGGTCAACATATACCTATTAGGTGGGTAGTATGGATTTTGTGCCTTTTTAGCCTACTAGGTTGACTGGGTTGACCTAGTTATTTTTCACTACTAAACCCTTTCATTTTCCTCAAAAAGTACCTTTTTGCATTTTTATTCCTAATTCCTTCAAACCCATTTGTGTATTTGTTTTTCCTACCTATATAATCTAATTTTTCTTCATTTTGACATCTAGAAATACTAAAAATTATTTTTTTCTAAACATAAACTTAAATTCATTAAATTTCTCCAAAACTAGCTTAAGATTCATAGTTGTATACCTATAGTGCACCTGTTGCTACTTCTAAAACTCCTCCTCATCTAGCTTGTCATTTCCTTTCCATCCTATCTCATTTGGTCTCTAGATCTCTTTTTCTTTCCTTCACAAGTCAAAGTAACCAAATGACTTCTCTTTTCCCCCATTTAAAAACACTTCAAAATTTAAATTCTTCAATTACTTTTTTTGTAATTCCTTATTTTACCTATATATTTATTTATATTCAATGATTTTGTCAACCGTAAAATACATTGGATTCGTGATGACATAGAAAACCTTTTCCACTATTATATGCCTATTTTCCAATTTTTTTGAATTTTGGCTAGTTTTTGTACTAATTTATATAGGTTCACCTAGTTTTCTTCACATTACATGGCTTCCCTTTCTCTTACAATATACTTCTTTATCTACAACACTAAGGTAAGTAAAGGTATGTTTTTTTTCAATTCTGTCCTTTCATTTATCTTATTTGTTACTTATTACACTTTACTTAGCATCAATGGTGTGTGTTATCATGTTCTATTTCTTAAAGTACCATCCCATGTTGCATTTACATGATATGTGATGAGATTTGAGTGGGGTATATGTATACACATTATATTTTCAAACTTTTATTGATTTCTAAAACTTTGTATCTTTTAGGAACCTATTGACTCTTAATATCTTTGAGTGCACACCTTAAGGGGTGGATAGACCATTGGTGCTTCATAATATTATTGTCTCTTTTTCTACTTGCCATCAACACACTTGTATTTTAAAATAATTTACCCTAATCTTATTCTTCTCAATTTATGCATTCCAAACATTTTTCATATCATTATCTTCCTTTTTCTTGCCTTGACCCCCTTTTACTAGTTGATTGTACTAGGTTGACTAGGTCAACCCTATATAGTTTTTAGCCTTTGATTACTATATAGGGTCAACTAGGTCGACCCCATACTATTTTTAGGTATTTCCACTTGATATTTTTTTAAACCTTCAACCAACCTAGTTCGAGACCTAGTGATTTACCTCCCAAAAACATACAAGGTCGACTAGGTCAACCCTATAGAGCAATCATATTTGAAAGGATTTAGGGGAAATAACTACCTATATATACGAGTTCATTTCTAACCATTTGAGAATAAATAATTGAATAAGAATAAATATGAAAGAATGTATACTTATTGTCCATTATAATTGAATAATAAAGCTTAGGGTTCTATACTTTCTTTGGAGATATGAATATTTCCTTATGGATAAGTCTTTGGGATGCATATAGAGGTTGTGTATCCTAGAGCTGATTTGTCTATATTATTCTTACAAGCCATAACAATCTCTTGTGAAGCACCTTAGGCAAGGGAGATATTAAGGCTTGGTGGGTTCATCTTCAAAGGTAAATATTCCTAACTTTATTTATCCTTTGTAAGATTAGATAGATAATGTATTTGTCTTCTCTCTCATGCATTAGGATTCCATATAAATTGAAGTGAGTATATGTATTCTATGCGTGTTTAGTTTGGTTTGTTTTATTTCTAACCCCCACTTTATGCTAAAATATTTGGTGTGCACAAGATTAGATTTACTTTTTTGTTTATTAGAATTGAATGAATATTAAACCTAGGACTCCTTTAGGGTTGTTGCATGTTTATGTTAGATTGTAAGCTTTGAAACCCTTCCTAACATGGTGTATTATGACAAGTGATCTCCTAATCAAATCTAGTGGATATCCATAGTGGTCATGTTCCCTCTTAACAAATATATTCCTAATTGTAAGTTTAAATATGCTCTATATTCTTTGATCCAGGATTGATTTATAGATGTGATGCATTATTTATTGAATACACTAGCCACTCCCAAATGAATGGTTGAGTGTTGCCTACATATCCAATACTCCAAAAAGGGAATTATTATTTTATGTAAGTCTCCCTATTAGGTATATGTGTGTGATAGTTCTCCTTTAATGAATGTAACATGTGACTTATATTTCCATAAATGGAAAATGAAAAAATTCGCTTGGATTTGAGGTTATTTAGACTTGGATAAGACATTTTAATTGTGACTACTATTTTTATTTGAAATAATAGGGAAATATATTTGATTATGCATAAGTTTATTGTAGGCTTGTTTAAAAAATTATTTATAGGGAATAGGGTTATGGTTATTTTGTATTTATATGGGATTATTTGGGGTTTTTCTCACACCACTAACATGAAAAAATTATGGGCAAACACACAAGGATTATTTTGAATTTGAAAAGTGACTATTTCCTAGTGTCATAGGATTCCTTCAGGTTTAGACAAATTTTAAATTTTAAATGAGTCTAAGACTGATATTTAAAAAAAAATAGGAATACTAATCTAATTATATTATAAATATGATTTTGAATAGGTTATACATAGGCTATGTAATTATTATAGGTGAATAATAGAAAATCAGAAAGGTCAAATCCATGGAAAGCATGTAGATGTGAGAGAAGTGCAAATAAGATCCATATGTGTATAAAAAATTCATATATGGTAAAGGTAGATAAAAATTGGCATTTCCTAGTATCTAATGTTATATTTTAGTACCTTCAAATTCCCCATTTTATTATAATATTGAAATTAAATAAATTTCTAAAGTAAAAGGATAAATATATTTACATGAGTTTGGAAAACACAATTTTATGTTTGGGATGAGGATCCAAATGTGTAGATTACTCTAGGTAATCTAAAATGAATATGAAAAAATAAATTCACATGTATGAAATATAAAATATGATATAAAATTAGAATTTTGAGACTTAAAGAACAAGGAAGGAATACACCTATAAGTGGGTTAATCATATTTTCCTATGGTGTGCTATTGGAGATGGTGCTTCCTTGTTGTATCATTGGATAGATATGATTAATTATTGAATAACTTAGAGAATTGAGGGTGATCATTCCCAAATTTATGTACACAAGCAAGCCATTAGCTGAGAATAAAAATTCCCCAACATTCATTGAAGAGGGATTAGTTCCTAAGAAATTAAGGACATATAATCTCAACCTTAATTCTAAAATTTTTAATCTTGAAACTTAATATGAAATGTGGGAACTAAATATTTTTCTTGTGAAGTAATGCCTATTTCATTGAGTGTCATTGAACCTCAATTGCATTACTCATTTAATATCATAAACCACAATAGATAGACTTCTATATTCAAAGTGTTCACATATAAGTACCATTGATTGCACAATAGAAACATTTAATGGCTAGTATGTGCATTAATAATGTCCATATGTAATAATTTGATCCAATCAGTTCCAACATGATATATAATTATATGTATTTATATCTCATTTCTTCCAAATCTAAAAAAAATGTAAACCTATAACTCATGTCCCTTTAAAATATGTGCATATGCATTACATATGCCCGAAAAACATGTTTGAGTCTATAAATATTTTAAAACATATAATTTTTTTCCTATAAATATATATGAATATGAAACTATCCATCCCATATATGAACCAAACTTATATTTGAAACCACTATGGACAATGTGAATCATGTAATTTTGTCTAGAATGTGATTTTTGGGTTCATAGAGACTTAAATATATATGAAAAACCCAATAATATCCTTTCTCGCCCCTTTGAGGTTAGGGTTATCAACTAAAAATTAATAATTTCAAAATAAAATATTTAACTACAAAGTGTCATGTCAAGATATATATAGTAATTAAACATGTATTAATAACTATCACTAATTTAAATAATGAACAATGTGTATGTAATTAGAAATGCATCATGTCTATAAATCAATCCTGGCTCAAAGAAGATAGAGCATACCTACACTTCTGATTGTGAATAATTTTTTTAAGTGGAGGAATGACTAATATGGGGATCGGCTAGGTCTGATTAAGGGATAACTTATCATAATACACCATGATAAGAAGGGTTATAAAGCCGATAGTCTAACATAAGCATGAAATAACCCTAAAAGAGTCCTAGGTTTAATGTTCACTCTATTTTAATAAACAAGAAAGTAAATATAATCTAGTGCACACCAAAGCTTGTGGCACAAAATGGGTGGTTCAAAACAAAAAAACTAAACTAAACATGCATATAAGACATATACTCATGTAAATGTATATGAAATCCTAATACATGGGAGATAAACACAACTGTATTATCTATCTACTATTACAAAGGAGAAATAAAGTTAGGGATACTTACCTTGAAGATGAACCTGTTGAGCGTCAATATCTCCCTTGGCCAAGGTGCTTCTTAATATATTATGGTGGTATGTAAGGATAACAAAGACAAATTATCTCTAGGATACACAACCTATCTATACATCTAAAACACTTCTCCATTAGACAAGATTTGTATCTTCAAATAAAGTATAGAACCCTAACCTTTATTTTTCAAGTAGAATGGTCAATAAATAGATGTTAATTCACACTTATTCTTCTTTAATTCTCTTCTTATAAATGGTTGGAAATGAACTTGTATATATAGGTAGATATTGCCCTAAATCCTTGTGAATATGTTAATTATATAGGGTTGACCCATTTGACCTTGTATGTTTTCATGAGATAAATCACTAGGTCTTGAGCTAGGTCATCTGAAGGGATGATGAAACTCAAAGTGAAAATTACCCATAAATAGTATAGGGTTGACCCAGTCAATCTTGTATAGTAATTAAAAGATAAAAACTATATAGGGTTGACCTAGTATAGTCAACTAGTGAAAGGGGGTCAAGGCAAGAACAAGGAGTATAAAGCATGAATTTTTTTTAGAATAGGTGCAACTAAAAAGAATAAGCTTAGGGTAGATGGTTTTAGGAGACAATTTTGTAGATGGAAAGTGGCAAAAGGGACAAAAATCTTACCAATCACCAATGGTCTACCCACCCCTTTCTTGGTGCCCCCCTTAAGTCATGCACCCAAAGATATTAAGACTCAATGAGTTCCTATATGATACAAAGTGTCAATAATTAATAAAAGTTTGAAAATATTTTGTGTATACATATGCCCCACTTGAATACCATCACGTGTCATGTAAGTGCAACACAGGATGGTGCTTCAGGAAATAGAACATGATAACACACAACATTAATGCTAAATAAAGTGTAGTAAGTAGTAAATAAGATAAAGGAAATGATAGAATTAAAAAACACATATCTTTACTTACCTTAGTGTCATAGATAAATAAGTAGACTGCAAGAGAAAGTGAAGGCATCCAATGTGAAGAACACTAGGCAAATCTATAGAAGTTAGTGTAAAGAATAGCCAAAAATCATTTTTTTTTGAAAAATAGGCATATAATAGAGGAAATGATTTTATACATCATCATGAATCCAATGCATTTTATGGTTTGAAAAATGGATGAATAGAAACAAAGATATAAACAAAAATAATAATCTATAAAAAAATGATTGAAATTTTTGAATTTTGTAAAGTGTTTTTAAATAAGGGGAAAGAGAAGTCATTTGGTTATTTTGACTTCTGAAGGAGAGAAAAAGAGCTCTAGAAACCAAATGAGTTAGGATGGAAATGAGATGATAGGCTAGATGAGGTGGAGCTCCAGGAGTGGCAACAGGTGTATTACAAGTATACAATTATGAATCTTAAGCCACTTTTTGAGTATTTTGTTGAATTAAGTGTATTTTTAGAAAATTGTATTTTTTACCATTTTTAGATGTCTAAATGAATCAAAATTAGATTTTATAGGTAGGAAAAACCAATTAGGCAAATGGGTTTGAAGGAATTAGGTAGAAAACTATAAAAAGGCACCTTTTTAAAAAAATGCAAGGGGTCAGCAATTAAAAATAGCTAGGTCAACCCAATCGACCTAATAGGCTAAAAATAGGCAAAATCCACATTGTCAACCTAGTAGGTGTGTGCTGACCTTATACATTCTACAAACTGCCAACCTAGTATAGTTTTTCCAACTAATCCAAAAAGTCCAAAATGATAATGTAGTACTCAGAAGGGAAAAATAAGAGGGTTGACTTAGTTTTCTAAGTCAACCTAGCTAAAATAGGGAAATTTTAGTCAAATTAGGTTGACCAAAGAACCAGAATGGTACATAAATGCATGTAAAAGGCCTAAAGAAGGATTGAATGGCCCCAAATGACCAAGTAAGGGTAAAAAGGATTGATTAGGCTAAAAATAGGTAAAAGTAAATGAATTATAGTAATTTAGTCTTATTTTTAATTAAAATTCTAAAAATAATATATTTTGACTATACATGACATGGAGGGTCTAATACATATTTCATTGTTTCTTGTTTGCAAGGATGACATAGGGTCTAGAGATTGGTAGACATATCTTGGCTACCAAATCTATTGGAGTGTTTGACCATCAGTAATAGAGATAGGCTAGTAGCTATAGGCCTAGGAGGGATAGTTGACATGTGTAGGATTCCCCTAAGTGCAGATACATTAGTCATGTTCCTAGGGTGCTAGGAATGATTGACTATCACCTTCAAATGAAAGGTGGATGGGGACATGATAGAGGTAGCTATCACTCTAGTGGATGTGAATTCCATCCTATGGATATCATTAGTAGGATCATTGATCTCTATAGACATATTAGACAGCCTAGAGGAGAGGAGATCCTTAGCCATGTGGGCTACTATCTTAGATATGATATTAGTAGGTAGGTGAGTTAGTATGTTTGATATATATGCATCACAAATTCTAGATATTTAGAAGGCTATGATAGGACTTGTGACATAATGTGTGTTATGTCACAAGTTAGATAGCAAAGTACCATTGTTTATGGAATTCTTGAGCAGGATGATCCTAAAAGAGGGCATACTATATGATCTTGGCTCTATCATTTATGTCCAACTCATACATGATCCATACAAGGTTTTTGTCAGAGGGTAAAAGTTTATAATACCAATCATATTATTGATATCTTGGATCTATGAGAGGTTTCCCATGTATCAACAAATTGGGTTTCCCCATGTGGTTGATGATAGGTCAACTCGAGTGTGGATATGGAGAGAGGATCATGTAGCATAAGCCATGCCTTATATATCAACATTGTAGATAGTGAGATGTGCACACATAATATGGTATCCATATGGGCACATAGTGACTACATGGTTGATTTGGTAGACAACTATTCTAACTACAATGAATATAGAGGTGATTGGAAATTATACTTGGTGGAGAGAGCCATATCTATTAGAATGGGTGATAGGACAAATGGACTTACCTCATATAGCAGAACCAATATTGATGCTTGAGCAATGGGATTAGCATGTGAGAGAGCCATAAGAGAGGAGGGGACTACGGATACTAATGATGAAGCTAACATTAATACAACATCATGAGTGACCATGGATTGGATGAACATGGCAAGGAGTAGAGAAAGAGGAGAGGGATGTAGAAGTAGTGGCACTAGAGATACCACTACCAACTTTGCATCAAGATGAACTATGACCATCGAGGAAATAATATTGATGAAGGCAGGAGGAGTAAGAGAGAGTGGAAACTATCACCATCCCTAATGACTTAATATGTGAGCTAGAGGAGATTTGGATGATATAGAGGCCACTTAATAGATGTGATCCATGATAGCCAAATTTGAGCTAAGGAATTGACCTATAGAAGAGGTGGTAAGAGGCTACACAGATAGAGAGACTATGTTAGGTAGTTGCACAGATGGTGAGACCATAGTCATTGAGACATAGATAGGTAATAAAGATGATTAAAGTGTTGCTTAAGTTTATATTTTGAAATAGAGACTAGAGGTAGATAGATATTATGAGATATGAAAGTGATATAATCTCTATTTGGGTGTGATTTTTTAGGTGTATTTAAGGATGAGGAGGAGATATGGATGTCCCTTTTGAGGGGAATAATTCATGACATCTTAGATGAGTCTCTATAGTTGTATATCCCTACTATATTAGATGACCCCAGTATACCATCTATCCCAGCTTAGGTGAGCTAGTTTTGGTTAGCTGTAGAGGTAGCAAGGTAAATATGAGCATAGAGAGAAAGGATGCAACCTCCAGTAGAGATGGGTGTAGGTGAGATACAAGCATGATAGGCCATGGTAAAGGATAGAGCTATACATTTGGATATAGTGATGCAAATGACATATACACACAATAATCTAAACCTAATTGGTGCAGGAAAAGTGCAAGTAGGGTACCTATAGGGATAGGTAGAGGGATTGAGATCTTGGATGGCATCCTTACAACATATTGTTTGGAGGAGTTATATCAAGGATTTAGTAGGAAACATGACTAGGACATGAGATAGACATGGTGGAGCCCAACCATAGAGTTAGAACACTATATATAGTTGTACTTGTTGTATCAAAACTCATGAGATGTATATATATGATGTATCATTTTGGCATATTCATATTGATTATGTATGTTATCATCATTATGGTTGTGGATGATTTGGATATATTTATTCTTAGCACATGTATTTATCTATTATTGTATATGATATAGGAAATATATGATATGTGGTTTCTTTTCTAACATTATGTAGAACACATTCATGGTTAAAAATAAATAGGCAAAAAAAAAGGACTTGTTAAAATATAATCAATCCAAAATGATGTACTACACACTATTTCAAGTTGGGAAATGTGTAATAACAAGAAAATGACTAAGTATAAAGAACCAAGGGATGGTTATAAGGAATTTGTTCTTAAACCAAAGTGAAATATTTTTGCACCAAATTAAAATAAGTAAAATCATACTAAATCACATTGGGAAGTATGAAAACAAAGTAATAAAATGGAAGGTATGTAAAAGGGCACAAATGGTATAAAAACAAATTAATTAATTTAATCAATTATAATAAATCACGTTGGGAAGTATAAGACCAAAAAAATTGGAAACAATTGGTCTTAAATTTATCACACTAATTCAAGCTAGGAAGCATGAAAAATTCAAGAAAGGGTTGTAGTCTTACATGCACTCAAAAAATAAGAAAATAAAAGAAAAAATAAAAATTAAGTAAGCATAAAACACATTAAATCAAGTTGGGAATCATGTAAATTACATGTAACTTCATAATCAGTCACATCTTATCTCATATTTGACACATGTAATTTTGTTTGTGACTTGTATTATTAGAAAAATTTGTGAGGAATGTCGAGTCTTATTCATGGTCTTACACTACAACCTAGAAATAAAACACCACTAGGGTGGAAAAATTGGGATAACAGGGTAACAAAATATGTGGGTAATAGAAATGAAAAAGGTGGTAGTTTGTGAGGAATGTTGGGTCCTATTTGTAGTCTTATAATGAAACTCACAAATGATATCCCAAGGGAAGTGATCAGTAGACAAAAAAATAGTTCTCAAGATGAAATATGAGGGATTTAGGGAATGAAAAAAGGAGTGTAAAAATAAGACTTAGTCATATTATGAGAATACCTTTGGATACAAGAGGCATACTAAGGACATGAGAAGACACTAAGTGACTAGTGGCCATCAATGTACAAAGGAAACCTATTTGCTATAGAAATAAAGATTTGTATGTAGATAAGCATGAAATTAAGATCAACTAATGAAGTTATATTATTAAGAGAAAAGGAAAATGGACCTACCTTCCCATGATGTTTGTCATTCTTTAGGACCCCTTACAAAGTCATCGATCTACTGTGAATATTGGGTACTTGTGTGAGAAAGTAGGTAGCACTAAAAGTTTTTTATTCTCCTCTTCTAATCTATTATCTTACCACACCCAAAAGGATCTTGGATTTATCATGAGGCTAAATTTTGAGTTTGAGATTAGACTAGAATAAGGATATGTGCTTTGAATCATGTCTTTTATTGTGATTTGACTTTTAAGAGAATTTTTTCCTTTTATATCATTTCATTTCATAAAATGATTGGGTTTTAAAATTTTATAGCTTTTGAATATTCCTCCTCCATACGTATTTGGAATGACCAATCATGAGAGATGTAGTGATACACATGAATGAGCTTTAGGCTATGGCTAAAATAAGCTAAGTAACCAAAAACAAAGACTAACTAGAACACTAAGGCCTAATAATGAACTATCATGTGATATTAAGTCTCAACTATGTATATGATTAGTTTGATAAAAATTAAGAATGGAAAAGGAAATATAAGGTGGACCAATGAAATTAAAGTATAATGAAATACATTTTTTACTAAATGATCACATGGTAATAGGAGACAAGGACCAAAGGGAATAGGGTTTGTATAACCAAGTCATAATGACAATTATCTTGTGAAAAATAGAGATAAAAAAGTAAATAACCATGAAGTCACAAGAAGAGAGTTTTGATTAAAAACTTAAAGAAAGAAATAGAAAACAATGATAAATAAAAACAATCATATGTGAATAAAAATGATAATATAAGCAAGATATAATACTAAAGAAAAAGAATCACTATGTAATAAAAATATGAATTTGACATAGCATCAAATGATATAATAGATAGATAAAAAACAAAATTGGAGCACACATCCAATCAAAATGTAAATGTAAAGGCATAATGCATGTGCTCATAAATAATTATAAGTCTTCCCACACATTATCCAAGACATCAGATAAACCTCTATGAAGTTAGATATGAACTACTACTAATGTCTCATTAATCTTCAATGAAAATTAGGAAAATACTTCTCTTCTAATCTCTTCAACTAAAAAAGTAAGAATACTTGATGGATCATGCTAATAAAAATTAAGCAAGAGATGCTCAAGAGAATATGTGGGAGTAGGCTCTACAGGAGATGTAGAAATCACCAATGGAGAAGGATACATGGTTGGTGGACTCAAGATTTGAGAGGGATCGATAGGTCAGGAAAGGTCCACAAGTGAAGGAATATGGGTAGAGGAATAGAAGGTGATGAAGCGACCTTAAGAGGGGATATAACCACTAGATGTGGATCCATAGGAGAAGAAGGAAAAGCCTTCTTAAATGAATGACTTGTGGGATGAATACAATAATTTCTAAAAATAGATACAAGGTGATCTTTAAGGTGTTGTTGAAGGATGCAGTAATTATCAGTGTGATGGGTGTCATATTGGTGCCACAAATAATACACCTCATCATACTTAGGTATATATTCATGTATAACCTTTGGGGGAGGTGTGGCCTTTTTAGAGGCAAGAGAAGAAGGATGTAAAGTGATAATATATTGTCACAACTTATGATAATGGGTAGAAGAATGATTATCTATTCTATGGAAGCAACATATATGCTTGTGAGTGATGTTAGGAGAAGCACTCACAAAAGGAGGTATAATAGGAGTGGAATAGGATGGATAATACTTGTTGGCCCATTTTATGGGAAATGGATCCATCTTAAGAAAGGGAATAAAACCATTTCTAATAAAAGGTGGTGATGGAGGAGGAATGTAACTAGGCTCAAGAGTAATGGGATGAGAAATAGGGGTAGGCCTAGCAATAACAAGTGTGGGAATAGGCTCAACTATAGTGGGAATGGGAATGGACTTTGATAATGGATATACTAATTAAGGAGTGGGATATACAAAATGTATAAGGAGAATCATACTAATCTTTGGAGTAAACCAACAATGGTTATTAGGGTACATAGAAAAAAAGGTAAGCCTTGGTCATAGCATGATACATGATCATACACCTATGAGGATTCTAAAAAACTAGAGGTTTTATCACCATATCTATCTTATGATAAAGAGTAAAAATACTAAAATTAGGAACTATAAATTAAGGAAGATGGGAAGATACATGAAAAGATTAAAGTAAAGAAGAATGATAATGGACAATCTCAACATCATGGGCCTGTACAAGACTACTTAAGAATGGATCATTGAAGGAATAACCATCATCATAATCTAATGTATGAAGATCAATGATACAAGTAGGGATGACCTTATCATCTAATGAAGTGTAGTGAATAGAGTGCCAAGTATTGGTTAAGACTATGGGAATATCAATGCAAGGAGGCTTGTGATAATGAAGTTGTAATGAAGCAAGATATTGTGAGATGAGATGAGGTGAGAGATCAAAATTTTTAATCTTTAGGTTAATATCATTAGTATCATCATCATTTAAATATAAGATGTTAGGAAGAATGTTCCCAATGACTTCAGGATGTTCATTGTAACCTTGGGTTAAATTAATAATAAAATCAAGACACTGAGACTCACGAAATGGAACATTGGGTAAAGGGTCAAGAGTAGGACTCTTGAAGATACCATGGTCTTATAATTTTTCAAAATTCTAAGGGTTAGTGTCACCATGAATCCTATAAATGGATCTATTATGAGGGAATTTAATGCATTAGCATGTAGAAGAAGTAACATCTCTCATATGGTGAGTCTATGACATACTAAGAAAGATGTTATAAGAAAGGGGAAAGTTAAATATCATCACTTTCACATGAATGGTGATAGTTGGTATGTTAATAGGAAGCCATACATAACTTAGGGGAGGCATTTTACTTATATCATATCATTGGTAGATGTTGCATGTAGACTTGATATTGTGTTCTAAATATCCAAGGGTTTTAATGAAGTCAAGAGAGGCAATGTAGGTGCCAAAACCCTCATCAGTCAATGCACACTTAACTTGGATATTTACTATTTGGATATTAATGAATAAGGGAGGATCAACCATATTAATTATAATCTTGTATGAAACCACATAATCTATAAGAAATTTTAAGGAAAGAGAATTTTCCATAGTTTCATCAACATTGATAGACATCTCTTCACATTATTGTAATATGATATTTTCAAATCCAGATAAAGATACCTCCTATCCTACAAGGGGAGGATTAGGGATATTCATATTTAATATTAGTTGTATAAAATATTTTTTATGATGTGCATATTTCCTCATAATATCAAGGAATATAATATAGGATGGGAGATTAGTGAGTTCTGTGATGGGATCCAAGGTTGTTAGATATACATGTGTAATGATTAAGGATGTCCTCATAAGGAGGAACCAAAGTGCATTGGAATTTATATTGATAAGAAGAATAATGTTTAAAATGAGGTTGAAAATTATGTTGTGATGATGAAGTAGTTGATTCAAGTTGATTTTGAGAATTGGTCAAAGTGTTAGTATAAATTTGAGTATCATTAGTGTTACATGATGATATAAGAGTGGTATAAATATAAAATAAAGTTTTATCCAAGGTAAAATTAGATAATTAATCATCACAAGTAAGAATTTCAACTTGCCCCAACTCATTTAAATGATTTGGAGAAGAATCTTGGATAACATGATATGTTCTAGATTGAGTGTAGATAGGTTGAGAATCGATAAAAGAAACCACCATTTGCATATTAGTCATCTTAACCACATTCTCTTTAGAAGTTAGTTCAACAATACTTTTTACATTATTTATAGAAGTGGTGGTTTTGTATTGATTTTCTTGAATAGGTTGATGATTAGGAAGAGGGTCTTTGTAGATAGACAAATGAGCATTGGCTTGGTTTAAGGCTTGAGTTTTATCATGTGATTTATAATCTTTAAAATAAATTTCATAATCTTGTTGACACTTTTGCATGATATAATCATGATCAAAATTAGTACCAAGAATAAAATCCATAAATAAATGAGGAAATTATCTACAGGTCTAATGAGAATGACCCCAACTAGCATGAAACCAACAAAACTTGTTAGGATCATACCAAGATTTCATAAGATGGGTAAGGTTAAGATCTTGTGGAAGAGGCCTTAGTAAACACCTAAGTAATTTAAATAAGGATAGAGGTTTATGAACATTAATGTTTTTTGGTGAAGATAAGTGAGAATTGGTATATTATTTAGAATAAGGAGATGGTTTTGATGAAGGGGTAGGAATGATAGCTTGAACATTGTGAATGGTATTGTAAGAATCTGTAACACCATCATCGGTAATATTGTGATTTTAATTCTTAAGTAAGAGATGAGGACCCACAGAAGGTTGGGGTGGCTTGAATTGAAACATAAATAAATATTTTCATTTAGCTTGGTTAATAGCCTCCTCTAATGTACGTGGAAATAGAGTGCAGACTTGATATTGAAGTTTAGGAAAAATGCCATTGGTAAAGAGATGGAAAAGATTATCATCAGCCAAGTTATGTTCACATTTGTTTGATAAAGTTTTCCACCTTTTAAAAAAGGCTTGAGAATTTTTGTTTTCAAGTTGTTTGCAATTTATGAAGCAGGCCAAAGTGTTTTCAGGAAGATCACTAATTTGGAATTATTGAACTAAAACATTCACTAAATCCTCTAAACTAGTAATGGAATGAGTTATAAGTTGGTTGTACCAATTCAAAGCATCACCTGTGAGAGTTTTGTCTAAGATTTTGGTAGCAGAAAAGGTGTTTAATTTAACCCAATCCTTATAAATATTTCCAATTGTTTTAAAATGAATGATGGGATTGGTTGATCCATTATAATAAATTGTAGGTGTGATACCTCCTATATCAATGCTAGTAATTTGAGTAGTGAGAGGTTCATTTTAGAGATGCTTAATTATTTTCTTGACCAAAGGATGTTGAGGAATGAGATTTCCTTGATAATATTGAAGAGGAGGGTGAACATTCTAGTTATGTGTGCCCCAAGCCATTGGTTGAGGATGAGATTGAAGATGGAGAAAGTGGTTTTGCATTTTCATCATTTGATTTATGTTATGAGCTTGAAAGGTATTCATTTGATTAAGTGTTTCTAACAATAGTTGATGTGTTTGATTAGCATTATTAGAAGAATTAGAGGTGGTATTAGTGGCTTGGGTACCAATATTGGTGTTAATATGATCTTGAGAGGAATTATGAGAATGTGAATCACTAGTGTCAAAATTTGCTTGTGTAGCAAAATATGGACTAGTGATTGGTTGAAAAGAAGAAACACTAGTATCACGATTACCTTGGGTAGAAAATGATGTACTAGTTCAGGGATTAAATTTAATGGATCTTATGAGAGGCCCACTAGATGTAAAACCTATCATGTTAGTGGATATACTAGGCATGAAGGTGGAAAAAGTTAGAGAAGAATAGGTCATGGTATAAGAAGGGGTCATAATCAAAGTAAGAGGCTAAGAATAAAAGAAATTGGTACCCCCAATTCTAGTTGAGAATGTAAGAGTATTTAAATGAGGCTATTTAATTTGACCATTAATTATAGAAGGATATTTTCCTTGATGTTGAGGAGTTTCAAAGACAAAGAAGAGCATTTTGGTGGTATAATTTAATTTAGTTTGGTCTCCTAATAAGAAGATAGGATTACACTACCAAGAATTATTAGGATGGGTCCTATATTTCATTGTGTGAGTGGAAATATGAACATTAATAACATACAAGAGAGGAGCCCTAATCTATTTATGGGAGTCCCTATGAAGGTTGGTAAAATTCATCATGTCTATTGATTACAACTCAGTGTTGTCATCAAGCAAAAATTCCATGATGAAGGAAAATAAGGATAGATGAGAAAATAAGGAAATAAGAAATGACAAAAATAGTATAGGGTCAATTAGGTTGGTTTTTAAATAGTAAAAGGTCAATTGGGTCAATCTAGTACAGTGAACAAATTTTGGAAAAAGAGGAAATAGGGTTTGTAAACTATACAAGGTTAATTAGGTTAATCTAGTATAGTTAATAAAGGTTTGAAAAAGGTATAGGGTTGATTGGGTCAACCTAGTATAGTAGATAAGGAAAATTAAGAAATATATAATAGATTTGTGAACTAAAACAAGATAAATTTTTAAATCAATTTGAAAAGAAATAGTTGAAAGGAAACAAATAGTCAATTGAATTAACGTTGGTCAATCTAATTAAAGCACACATAAAAAAATATTGCACCAACACTGGCTAATGCAAGTTTTTGATATACAAAATATAATTGAGCAAAGAACAAGAAATCAACTTGGAAATTAAATATCTAACTAATTGGTCAAATTGAATGTTAATTAGATTATTAAGATATGTTTTTTAATATGTGATGAGAAATTGGTTGTAAGCAAAGAACTATAATGGCAATCTAAGGATGTTTTTAGGTAGTTTGTGCTGAAAGGGACTATAATGGCAATGATACAAGCTTGGTATTAGGTCTTACTTCCTCACTTCACATACCACAGTGATAAGGGTGTTAGTTGCTTAGACAAAATATACCATTAACCATGCTTTATACTTGACTAGAGTATCAAGTTGACTTCCCCCTTGGTGATGAAATCCAAATAGGCTAGCCTTGGGTAGATAGATGTTAAAATGCTTGTTTATATTTTATGATTTAGTTGTGTGTGCATAAAATATAAAATAGTGAAACTAAATGATTAATTAAAAATAACCTAACTAAGTTATATGATCTATTATAAGCATGGAAGAAACAAGAAAATAAAGTGTGAACTAATTACGAGCATATAAGGTTAATTATAACTTTGAAACAAGGTACACTATTGATATGGTTAATAGTGTATGCATAAAATATAGAATAGGGTAAAAAAAGTCAAACCTATACTTCAGAAGTAAGATTTGAAAATGAACAGGGTTGGTAGAGTCGACCTAGTTATTTAGATAGCGAACAAAACATAGAGCTGGGTCAATAGGGTCAATTCAGTTGACTATGAAAAGGTAATTTTAAATTCTTCAAACTATGAATGGAAAGACTGTAAAGAAAGAGACAAAGAGATAAAAATTAACCTTGGTGGATAAAATATGTAAATGATGAATATTGTTTTTCAAGAACCTTGATATATGCTTGCAAATTCTACTCACTAGGTCAATTGGGTCAATCAAGTTTTATAAAGAATTGATTATGAGTGCCTAAAATGTATAGGGTCAATTGGGTCAGCATAATATGTTGAACCTGATGTATAAAATAGTACAAGGTTGATTGGGTCAACCTAGTAGTTTGGACTAGATGTCTAAAAACTTGTAATGGGTTGACATGGTTGATCCATTAGCCTATACCTAAAATATTGCACGTAGAAGTTAGATACTAGGTCAAAAAATTCAATCTAATATGACAATTATATGATAAAAATAATGATGAAATAAATAAAAAAATGAAATAAGGTGAATAAATCCTACAAGGGTTAGTTCACATTAGGTTCACCATAATGTGTGTAATAAAAATGCATCATGTTTATAAATCAATCCTAGCTCAGAGAAGATAGAGCATACCTAAACTTATAATTTGGAATACATTTGTTAAGTGGGGGCATAACCAATATGAGCATCTTTTAGACCTTATCAAGGGATCACTTGTCATAATACACCATGCTAGGAAGGGTTTTAAAGCTTACAGTCTAACATAATTATGCAAAAAACCCTTAAAAAGTCCTAGGTTTAATGTTCACTCTATTTTAATAAACAAGAAAGTAAATCTAATCTAGTGTACACCAAAGTTTGTGGAAAAAAGTGGGAGGTTAGAAACAAAATAAACTAAACTAAACATGCATAGAAGACATATACTCACATCAATGTATATGGAATCCTAATGCATGGGAGAGAAGTATAACTACATTATTTATCTACTCTTATAAAGGAGAAATTAAGTTAGGAATACTTACCTTGAATAAAAACCCATCGATCCTCAATCTCTCCCTTGGTCAAGGTGCTTTGCAAGATATTATTGTGATATCTAAGAATAACAAATACAAATTAGTTCTAGGATACACAACCAATCTATGCATCCAAAAGACTTCTCCATAAAACAAGATCCTTATCTCTAAAAATAGTATGTAACCCTAAGATTTATTCCTCAAGTAGAATGGTCAATAAGTAGATGTTCATTCACACTTATTCTTCTTAACTTCTCTTCTTACAAATCATTGCAAATGAACTTATATATATATAGGTAGATATCACCTTAAATCCTTCTTAATATATCAGTTATATAGGATTGAATTAATCGACCCTATATGTTTTTGAGAGATAAATCACTAGGTCTCAAGCTAGGTTAGCTAAAGGTTAGATGAAACTCAAAGTGAAAATACCCCTAAATAGTACAATCTCAACCTAGTCAACCTTATACAATAATCAGAGGTTAAAAATCATAGAGGGTCAACGTAGTAGACATAGTATAGTCAACTAGTGAAAGGGGATCAAGGTAAGAACAAGGAGGATAAAGCATGAAAAATGTTTAGAGTGGGTACAACTGAGAATAATAAGCTTAGGGTAAATGGTTTTAGGAGAAAAATTTATAGATGAAAAGTGGAAAAATGAACAACAATCTTACCAAGCACCAATGGTCTACCCACCCCTTTCTTAGTGCACCCCTTAAGGCATGTACTCAGAGATATTAAGACTCAATGGGTTCTTGTAAGATAAAAAGTGTTAATAATTGATAAAAGTTTGAAAATATTATGTATATACATATGGCCCACTCAAATCCCATCACGTGTCATGTAAGTGCAACATGAAATGGTGCTTTAGGAAATAAAACATGATAGCACACAACATTGATGCTAAATAAAGTGTAATAAGTAGTAAATAAAATAACAAATAGAATTGAAAAATACATACCTTTACTTACCTTAGTATCATAGATAAATAAGTAGACTTAAAGATAAAGTTAAGGCATCCAATGTGAGGAACACTAGGCAAACCTATAGAAGTTAGTACAAAAAATAGCCAAAATTTATTTTTTTTTGAAAAATGGGCATATAATAGTGGAAAATATTTTCTACATCATCAAAAATCCAATTTATTTTATGGTTTGAAAAATGTATGAATAGAAACAAATATATAAACAAAAAAAGGAATCTATAGAAAAATAATTGAAAGTTTTGAATTTGAAAAGTATTTTTAAATAGGGGAAAGAGAATTCATTTGGTTATTTTGACTTGTGAAGGAGAGAAAAAGAGCTCTGGAGACCAAACAAGCTAGGATGGTGAGGAGATGATAGACTAGACTACATTATCAATCTATGTCAATGTCACAACATGAAGTAGCATATCTTTGAAATGTAGCACAACACACAATACATGAATAATCAATACATGTGTAATAAATAAATGTATCTCAACATGATAAATGGAATATACATATAAATTAATAACATATAACATTGTAATATATGGAATAAGATTCCCCCAACATTGGCATGGTAACTTGGTATAGGAATATCTTACATTTATGAATCAATGTATCATGTGTAACCTATATGTCCTAAATCTCACTCAGATATAATTTGAAATTCATGTGCATATGAAAAAGGATATGAAATATATCAAATAATTGATAAATAAAAAATAATAATAATGAAAATTAGAAAATATATCATGCTTAGGTCTTGATTTGTAATTTTTAGAATATACTTTTTTTGTATTTTTGAAAAAAAATTGAGAAAAAATTTAAAAAATGCAAAATAATGATCTGATTAAGGGGATTATCATCTATAGGTTAGTTATTAAGTATGGGATTGGACACTTGTTTTGAGAAAATAATATCAAATGTAATTGTATCTGAATTTGATGGATGATCTTGTGTTGTAATGGAAGTGTCATCTTAACTCATATGTTATTGTGTGTGATGAGTAACTATGGATAGTATAGTATCGTATAAAATACATAATGTATATCAAGATAAAAATGTGATTATGTTTATTGATGAGGGTAATTATGTCCTTTAATTTAGTTATATATGTAATGTCTATCTAGGAAATATTCAAAGGCTATATGAAATATGATATGCAAAAGTTATGACTAACATTCTTATTTTTAGGGGTTATTGTTGATTATCTAATATATTGATCTAAATATATAATTTGTTGGAATCAATTATTTTATGTATATTTTATTTTATTTTATTTAGAAACAAATTTGTAAAACTTGAGAGAAGGGTGAGGTTAGTAGAACCTGATATGTTGTGTGAGTGTTGATCCATATGAATGTGGAGACTCCTCTTTGTCTAGGGAGGAATGACCTTCAGATAATAAATTACTAAAGAAATGTTATATTAGATGGATGGTAGGGTGGATTACCTAGCATGAGATAGATCCAAGAAGCATAAGCTTCCATGGAGGTTATCAATCCACACCTTTTAAAACAATTAAGTTCTAAAAATGAAAGATAAATTCTTTGCATAAATAATAGAAGATACTAAAATCAAATACAATAAATGCTTGAGAATAAATAAGTGATTTTGACTAATTATAGAAATAAATTATTAAATACCAATGCTAAATAAATCAAAAAGGTTTAGAATATTGAGTGATCCTCTATGATAAGGCAAAAACCCAAAAAATATAATTTGATCAGGGTCTAATAGGTCAAATAAGCTTGCTATTGAAAACTGATAAATAGAGACTATCGACAGTTAGTGTTAGGAATTAAAAAATTTAAAACATATTTAATATGACCATAAATCAGATCTAAATTATTAAATATCATTCATCATGAAGATATTTCTCAAATCATATTTATTATGAAATCATAAATGGAGAGAACAAGATAAAAACACACATAACACATATCTATCATGGTTCACCCATTGTGGGCTACATCCACCAAGAAAGTTCTCAAATAAAAATGTAATCTAAAAACAAGATTATAATGAACTCTCAAAGAGATATAAAAATCTCCTATAAAAAATGTTACACAAATAAATGCTACACTTTCACCTGCAGTTTTATAATACTGTATCTCACAAACTATTATGTCACACCCTACAATAAACACCTATACTTTGCAAAAACATTTGCACTTTGACTCCGATCCTCAAAGCCACACCCTAAAAGTTAAACATCAACCTCTAAAGGCCACACCACACCTACACACACACACATATATATATATATATATATAAATATATATAATATGAAATAAAATCCATAAAAGGAGGAGAAATTGCACCATGCTTATCCATGATAAGCATAATCCACTAAGGAAACCTCAATTCCACCTCATCAAGCTCATCCAAAAGCCCATCCAAGAAGGAATAAGCCAAGATAGAGTCTCCACATTTTAAGTCACATTTTCCAACAACATTTGATCACAACCAACTCCTACAAACAAGGAAGGCATTATATTTTCCAATGAACAACCAATATCCCTAAAAATAAGGAAATCAATCCCACTTCTAATAAATAAGGAATTCACATGGAAATTATTAAATAAATATTTAATAATATTCCACTCACATGTAGAGTAAATGATAAATGCATTTCCCACATCCTTAGAGCTCTCTAAGCCCCAAAAATGTGCCACCATGGTCATGTGATATCCCCAAATGGATCCACACTCAACAATTTCTCACTTGGATATCATTTCTCCTAAACATAATCTATTAATGATCCATGACCACTAAGACCAACAAAATCTAAACATAGTCTCAACTTGTCTAATGTGACCACCTTGGTCATCATATCCATAAGATTTTGGCTAGTATGAATCTTCTCCAACTTCACCAAGTTCTCCTCCAAAGCTATCCTGATGAAGTGATAACATAACTGAATGTGTTACATCCTTAAGTGAAAAGCAGAGTTTTTTTCCAAATAAATATCACTATGACTATCACTATATAATCTCCCAATTTCCTACCCATGCCCTAACTCTTGAAACAAATCATGTAACCAAATAATCTCCTTATTAACCTTTACGGTAGCAACATACTATACTTATATGGTTGATAAAGCCATAACCTTCTGTATCCTATAAATCTAACTAACCACTATATCTCCAATAATAAATATATATCATATCATATTCCTCTTGCTATCAATATCCCCTACCATATATGAGTCTACATAACCATGTAAAGTGATATCTTATCCACCATAACATAACATAAAATCCATGATTCCTCTCAAATACTGAAGAATCCATTTCATTACCTACCAATTTTCATAACCTAGATCACTCATATACCTACTCACAACTCCCATTGCTTACATAATATATAGCCTAGTACAAATCTTGACATACATGGAGATGCCAACTACCAATCAATAAGGTACCTTAGACATCTAAGCTTTTCAAATTTTGTCTTGGGACACTACTCCTTTGATAATCTAAAGTGTCCTACCAAAGGAGTGCCAATATATTTAGCATCCAACATGCTAAACCTTTCCAAGACTTTGTTCACATACTCTGATTGGGATAAGATCAACTTCCTCTCCTTCCTATCATAAGAAATCCTCATACCAAGGATTTTATTTATAACGCCCAAATATTTCATAAAAAATGAGTCACTAAGTTATTTCTTGACCATATGAATATGGTGTATGTTATTTCTTACAACTAACATGTCATTGACATACAATCATAATATAATAAAGGAACCATCATCAAAATGTTTGATATACACGTAATGGTTAGAATGACACCTTTGATATTCTTGTTCCAACATAAAACAATCAAATTTATTATATCATTTCCATGGAGCTTGTTTCAAGCCATACAAGCTCTTCTTTAGTCTACACACATAGTTCTCCTTCCCTTTGACCTCATAACCCTATGGATGCTTCATATATAACTCTTCATCTAAATAACCATGAAGCAAAACAATTTTCACATCTAACTATTCTAAGTGCAAATCCTCAACTGTAACTAAACCAACAATAATCCTAATAGAAGTCACTTTCACAATAGGAGAGAAAATCTCATCAAAATAAATACCTAATTTTTGTGCAAACCCCTTGACCACCATACTAGCCTTATACCTTTTTCTCCCTTCATCCTCTTCTTTTATCCTAAAGATCCACTTTTTTGGAAATGTAGTCTTGCCTTTGGGTAGCCTTACTAAATCCCATGTTTGGTTCTCTATGATAGATCTATGCTCTTTATCCATGGCTTGCTCCTACTTTATCCTAGCATCTACCTACATTGCTTCCTCATAACACTCTAGTTTTCCATTGTCAGTGAGTAACAAATAATTCAAAGAATGAGAAAAAAATTCAAATACTCTTCTTACCCTAGAAGACCTTCTGACGATAGGAGTTTTGGGTCCTTATATTGAAGGTTCCTAAACTAAATCATTGGATACCATGCCATCTACAATGTCATCCAATATTATGTACTCTTTTTGTTCATGTTCTCATTCCTACAACTAATCTTTATACATAACTTTTTCATTAAAGACTACACATCTAGACCAAAATATTTTCTTATCTTTAATGCTCCATAAATGGAAACCAAAGTCATCCTCACCATAACCAACAAATTTGCATTTCTCTGATTTAGCCTCTAACTTGGTCCTATCCTCTTTCTTAATGAGAGAAAAATCCTCACATCCAAAGACTCTAAGAAAAGAATAGTCAACATTCTTACCAAACCAAGTTCTTTTAGTAATGCCTCCATCTAAAGCCATAGAAGGTCCTCTATTAATCATATATATTGACATGCTAACTGCTTCTACCCAAAATTGTAAAGGCAACCCTACATGTAACTTAGTGCTCCTAGCACATTCCATTATTATTATGTTCATCCTTTTAGATACCCCATTTTGCTATGGAGCTTTTGGAACCATCCTTTACCTATATATTCCATTGTTAGAACAATAATGAAAGAAAGCATTACTACATCACTCACCTCCATTATCTGATATGAGGCATTTCAACTTGAAACCTGTTTCACTCTCAACCAAGGCTTTCCACTTCTTAATAGTGTTAAATACATCAGAATTTTTTAATTTATTAAACCCAAAATTTCCTAGTTGTATCATCAATAAAAGTGACATAATAATTGGATCCAATAATAGAAGATACCTAAGTTGGTCCCCATACATTTGAATGTACCAAATCTAACTTGTGATCTTTCTTTGTGATTCCAATCTTTAGTAACTTAACCTGCTTCTATTTCTCATACACACAATTCTCACAAAATTCTATATCTAAGTCTTTTAATCTAGGTAAATTATCTTTTAATATCTCAATGCCCTTATGGCTCATATGACTGAGATTGTAGTGTCACATAGTTGCATTTCCATCTATAGAAACTCAATAAAGAGAATCAACACTACTAGTCAAATATAAAGTACCAAATTTCTTACCTCTTAAAATCATAAGAGCACCTTTGGTAACTGTCCAATAATCTATAGTAAACATTACTAAACATCCTCACTACCTAATTACCCCAGTAAAACTAAATTTTGTCTCAACATAGGCATGTATCTGACATCCTTGAGTATCCATGTGTTTCCATCTACATCTTAACCTTAACACAACCTTTCCCTACTATCTCACATGATTTATCATCACCAAGATAAACATGTCCTATATTCTCTTGAACATAATCAGTGAAATAATGCCTATGTGGGGTGGTATGAAAAGAAGCCCCTAAATCTAATACCCAAGACTTAGAAAAACTATCCATAGAAAGAATTAAGGCATCCTGACATGATTTACTTGAGGTCACATTTACCTCATTCATTTTCTCCTTATTGGAATACTTATCCCAAAGTTACCAACAATCCTTCTTTGAGTGTCCAGTCTTCCCTCAATTCTAACATATCATCGTAGATCTAGATCTGGACTTAGAACTACCTTTTGACTTTCCACAATTGCCTTTGCTCTTGTTCTTTTAACTCCCTCTAGTATCAAAAGACAAAGAATTACCTGAATATGATTTACCAATGTTTTTCCTTCACATCTCCTCACTAAGAATCACACCTACAACATCCTCAAAATTTAAATTTCTCTTGGCAGGGACTACATTACTCACAGCCATAACTAAACTATCCTAACTATCAAGAAAAGAACATAAGATTAGAAAATCTCTAACTTCATCATCAAGCTTAATTCCAACTAAAATTATCATACGTATAAGCATATTAAAATCATTTAGATGATTTGATATTGAACCATTCTCAAACATTTTCATGTTAAACAATCTTTTCATAAGAAATTTTTTATTAGAAGTAAAGGGTTTCTCATATAATTTTCCAAGTTTATTCATGAGATCTTTTGTGGTTTTCTCATCAAAAATATTAAATGTAATATAATATGCAAGGCATAACCAAATGGCTCCCAATTCCTTCCTATCAAGTAATGACCAATCCACATCACTCATACTTATAGGTTGTTTTAATTTCCCCTCCTAGGGGAGATGTAGCTCCTTCTGATATAGATAATCTTCCATCTATATTTTCCAAAAACCAAAATGCTTACCATCAAACTTCTCAACTTTGAATCTAATCTCTTCTCTCATAGTTCCCAATCAATTTAATATCCTTCTTATGATTTACCACTTTAGTAAAACACACAACCTAGCTTTGATACCAGTTGTTAGGAATTAAAAACTTTAAACTAGATTTAATATGACCATAAATCAGATCTAAATTATGTAATAACATGCATCATGAAAACATTCCTCAAATCATAGTTATTATGAAATCATAAATAGAGATAACAAAATAAAAACATACATAACATAGATCTACCATGGTTCACCCAATGTGAGCTACATCCACCACGAAAGTCCTCAAATAAAAATTTAATCTAAAAACAAGATTATAATGAACTCTCATAGAGATAGAACAATATCCTATATAAAATATTTCACTTTCACCTTCACCTACACAATACTATGTCTCACAAGTTATTATGTTATACCCTACAATAAACACCTGCACTTTGTAAAAACATATACACTTTGACTTTGATCTTCAAAGCCACACCTTGTAAATAAAACATCAACTTCTAAAGGCCACACCACACCTGTATATATAGAAAATGAAGAAAAATCCATAAAAAGAGGAGAAATTGTACAATGCTTATCCAAGACAAGCATCATACAATAAAGACACCTTAGTTCCACCTCATCAAGCTCATCCAAGAAGGAACATGCCAAGATATAGTCTCCACCTTTTAAGGCACATTTTATAACAACATGTGATCATAACCAATCCTTAGAAATAAGGAAGGCATTACAATCTCCAATGAACAACCAATATCCCTAAAAATAAGAAAATCAATCCCACTTCCAATAAAAAATGAAGTCACATAGAAATAAATAAATATAATAATTAATTCCCTAAAAATAAGGAAATCAATCCCACTTCCAATAAATGAGGAAATCACATGAAAATTATTAAATAAACATTTAATAATGTTCAACTCACATGTGGATTACATGATAAATGCATTCCCCACATCCTTGGAGCTCTCCAAGCCCCCAAAACATGCCACCATGGTCATGTGATATCCCTAAAGGGCTCCACACTCAATAATTAGGGTTAAAACATTGGTGGTTAGGTAACCATCAATGATTAGTGACCACTGGTGGTTAGGGTAAAACTATCATTGGTTAGTGATTGTTGATGGTTAGGGTAAAACTAATGATGGTTAAGAGATCATCAATAGTTACTATAGGATCTAGATTAGGAAAAGAATTTTGGTTGGGAAGGTTATAGAGAGGTTCTAAGGGTTAGTATGAAATATAGAAACATAGTGTGCAGTTTTCAAATGTCTACATTTTCCCCCTTTTTATTATGTAGTTTGAATCTTCAAGCTATAAAAAATGGAAGGTTGGTAGAAGGTCAGATGCCCAAAGTATGGGAGGAGGTACTCCCCCTCAAACCAGGAATCGATGAGGTGAAATAGAATCAGTGGTGAGTTTGACAAGTGGATAAGTGGATGATAAAGTTTGTGATACATTGGGAATTAAAGTGAAAAAATGTGCACAAAATGTGACTAAGTGTGATAGCATAGATCATGCATATACTAAGCTATCATAATTGAGGTAGTTGGTAAATCATGGTTGGTACTAGAAGGACAAGTGAAAAATGGACCAAATGACCACATTTAAGCATGGTAGTTATGGTTTAAATCATAAACACAAGTATCCTAGGCAAGGTTAATGTGTTCTCAGGTATCTAAGGTAAGATGTTATCTTGAGAAGGAACAAAAGGGTCATAGGTGTTGGGACCACAATGGGTCATGCTTCAAGGTACCTAAATGGTTGGTACATAAAAGTAGTGTAAATTTAAGTTATGCAAATATGGTAAAGGAGTCTTAGTAGTCAAAATTACCAAGGTAAGGTTATCATAAAAAAGTGTGAAAGTTAGGCCAAAATGACCAAATCTAGGTGATTTGGCTAGTTAGTGAGTTCGTGGAGAAGGTGATCTTAATAGGTGTGGTTGATGGTAATGTTATTATGGTGAAGAGTTGGTAAAAATTATAGTTATTATGCCAAAAATGTAGAAAGGTCGACCATCGATGATCATGGTCAACCATTGGTAGTCATATAGTGACCATCGATGGTTAGACATCAGCCTTAACAGGGCAATGGTTAAAAGTTAAATTAGGCTTTATCCCCTCATTTGAAAATTGACCCATGATACTTCAAATTTGCTTGTGTGAAAGAAAACAATGATGGTTGATATTTTGTGATTAGCTAAGTGAGAGTTGATTGAGTGTGATTTGTGTTTGACTAGAAGTCGAGTGGTGAGTTGGAGGTTTGATTGAGGTAGGCTAGACTAGAGGAGATCTAGTGAGGATGTAGAGAAGTTGAGGTTGAGTATGGGGCTGAGTGGTGGTTTTGAGTGCTCTTCCATGATGGTAGTCATAGAATGAGGTTAGTGTTGTAATTGAATTTATAGTTTTTTGTGTGAATTTATTATTTGTATAGTAGTTTTGGGTGGGGAGGGGTAGACATTTTGAAATGGAGCATCCTTTAATATTTGGGTATGAAATTGGGTATGGGGTGGGTAATGGTTATGTGGGAACTAGTGGAGTTGATGATTAGTTTAGGAGTAGGGTAGAGTATAGAAGGTTTATTGATATTTTGGGTATTTTAAAGAACTCCTAGGGATTGGTGTGTTATTGGTGGTCATCACATAGTGACCATCAACAATCATTATTAACTATCATCGATTTGATAGGCAAATGTCAAAGTGGTAAATGTGTAAACTACCAAAGTTTCACCATCAAACCATCGATAGTCAAGGGTGATCGACAATAGTTACATAAGGAACCATCACCGATCAATACTCAAGCATCACTGGTTTAGGATAAGTTGAGAGTATAGTGGAAGGATGGGTGAAGGGTAAGGATGGGTAAAGGGTAGGTGAATGTAGGTGTAGGGTAAATTAGGTAAGATGGTTAAGGGTGAATTAGGTAAGGATATACATAAATGAGGTAAATAGTAAGGTTAGGTTTACGATAGTAGTCATAGGTGGTGTTATGATAGGTAAAGCACACTAAGAAATGTGTCTAACCTTATAATCAAGGGAGTAACTATAGGTGTAAGATCAAGTGTTGTAACTCCTAGATGAAGTCCATCAAGTGATGATAGACCAAGAGTGGGATCAATTAAAAATAGTAGGCTTGGAAGGCATCAAATATTATTAATACATGCCTAGAGATGTAGATATGTTGGTGGACCTCATCAAGAGATGTGACCCAACCACTAACACATTCCTTCTACTGACTAGAGAGATGATGATCTTATCAGAGGACATCCACCAGATCATGAGGATACCAATATGAGGTGAGATGATAAAGCAAATTAGTGGTGAGGAGTGAGATGAGATCATGGATGTGTTCTATGGGGAGGACTTAGTGCATGGGAGGTAGCATGTGAGAGGCCTCCATTATGAACCCCTATATCACAAGGATAGGGGAGTAAGATGAGTTGTTATGATGATGATGGTTGTGGCCTATTATGTACTACCAGACTTGAGAAGTGACAAATCTCCCTCTATATTGTTAGGTTTTATAGTAGGGATGATTATGGATTAGATATTGTATACTTGGGTACCTATGTTACTATTATAGATCTATCAAGAGCTTTGGGGCTACAAGTCATACAAGAGGTATAAAATCAATGTCAAGTTTGTGCTACACTACTGGGTGTATGAGAAAATCAAGGTGTTTTGACCAAGTGAGTTACAATGACATGGATTTGTTTAGATGGAACACAAAGTTAGCTTCATGCATTGGATGTATGATTATGTTCTCACACCACTAGGGGAGGAACATATGACCTAGAGTGGTATCAAGATAGGTTATATGCACTAGTTGATGATGATATCATCTGGAAACTGTATGTCAAATTTTTGGAATGGGTAGGTCTTACAATGTAGATATTATCATTACAGAGTTATAAGTGGATTGAGGGTAGATAGGACCCTAAGGTAGAGCTGATTCCTTTTGATAGGGTAAGGAGGAATTTTAGGCTATTATAGGATATCCAAGGTGTTTTCCCATAGTACTAGAGGGAGTACATGGATTTTTCACTACTTGAGCCATAAATAGAGGAGTTTCAGTTTGACCGAGAGGAGCTACCAATAAGGTTAGATATTAATTATGTATAGATCACATAAAAGTACTTGGTTTGGTTTCAGTCACACTATGATACAGGGGCATTTGGGGAAGATGATGTAAAGGTTAGTTAAAAAGCCATAGATTTTGATATGAAGGAGGGTGTGGGGACTAGATTGATGTGGATGCCCAAAATAGGTAGGCACTCATCAAGGAGAGGGATCAGGCCAAGGTAGCATTAGAAACAATGACATTAGAGAGGGACACAACATAGGGCCAAATGGGTACCCTCACATAGGAGAGACACTAGATAAAAGTGTAGCTAGACTTGGTCATACAAGAGTGACACCTTGAGATAGGAATTAGTATGGCTAATAGTACCTATAGGACCACCAAGGATGATTCCCATGTCTAAATATAATTTTATAGTAGAGGAACTCTAATATTATGAGGCACTTGTATTTACCCACCTTCTAGATGAGCCATGGTTTTATGATTATGTGACATAGTGAGGGAGTGGGGGAGCCATCATTCCTACACTAGGTCAGTGGGCAACATTTTTAGGTGCGTAGAAAGGTCCTATAGGTGGATAGGATCCAGGGAGTAGTAGTGTTCCATTACCTTAGATTCTCATGAGACTCTAGATTTTGATACTGGCATGCATGTTGATGTAGTGATATGTATATGATTTTGAGAGGTGTACACACACACACACACACACACACACACACACACACACACACATGATTATTTTGATTATGATCTCATAATGTGGCTATGAATGTAGATGTGGCTTATGGATGTGATTATTTAATTTATGTTCATGATGTGATGATGTTTGTTTATGATGTGATGTCACTTATGGTTATGATGATGTTATGATTAGATTATCTTTGTGATGATTGGATTATGGTTATTATGATTAGATTATGTTTGTTATGATGTGATGTTATGCTTGGTTATGATGTGATGTTATGTTATGTTGGACATGTGGATGTTTCTAATTAATGAATCTATGCTTCCTTATCTAGATAGATATGTGATGGATAACATATATGGATGACTCAGGGATTTATGATGTGATAAATGGTGATGATGTGATAGATAAGATTGGATATGATTATGATGATGTGATGATTGTATTATGATTATGATTATGGTTATGATGTTATGATATGATAATGTTTGAGATGGTTAACTCATTAAAATGTTTTGTTTTAATTAAAAACACTTAAATAAGACAATATTTCAAACACATAATAAAACATATAATTGTTATTTAAATGTTTTTAATGGATTACATTAGATGAAGGTGAATAAATCTTGAAACACATGGAGTGAGTTGGATAACAAAACTAAATGTGAGGAAAGATGAGAAAAATGAGATAATCAAAAAGACAAGTGTCTGAATGAATGCATCAACAAGTATGAGAGAATAAGAGGAAGGGATGATGCTTGCTCTTTGTAAAGACTAAAACAAACTTAAGTTAGATTATCTTATGAATATAATCCCTTTGAATTCTTTGCATTAGCATTCTTTAATTGGTTAAAAAATTCTTGATCACAAAATGTCAAGTAAGATCAAAAATCCCTTGTTAATAGATGGAAGATGGATGATAATGGAATATTCTTATGAGACTAACATGCCTCTTCTATAGGTTACAAAAGAGACAACATAAACAATTCCATGTCATATAAGGTGTATATTGATCGATGCAAGAAGTCTACTTATGAAATCTGATTGTGACTTCCAAAATTATCTTTACTTTTTTATTTTGATAATGTGTGTTGTGATATTTTGCTATTGATTAGGAAATTGGGGAAAATGATCGATGAGAGAAGCTTCCAAGAGATTATTATGCTTTGACAAATTCTTTACCTGACCATCCTTTAATGGATTGGTTTAAGTTTGTGATATTTGTTTAAGTATTTTGATAGTTGTCCTTCAAGGGAGTAGTCTACCTTCATTTAGCAATTTTGATTGGTTTTGACAACTATCCTTCAAGGGAGCAGCCTATGAATGCTTGGAATGACCCATAGAATATATTATGTTTTGCTTTTCTTTTGTATTTTTTTGATTTTTTTGGTATTGACAAGGATTTGCTTATATAGGCTTAAAAGGTTCACCTATGAAGGCAGGACTAAATTAAAAAAGGTTGATAATGGGTAAAGGAGTTTTAAGTAAGAACAACCATGGGAACCCATCTTGTAAAGGGGTGGAGAGTATCATGAGAATCATGCCATGGGTAGAGCTATGGTACCCATGTTCAATATTAAGCTAAGGCTATGATGGATAATCACATGATCTTGTTTTAATCAGTTATCCTTAAAATAAGGAGATGAATGTTGGGGAAAATAAGGGATGAGCTTAAGTTAGAAAAAAGGTGAGTTTGGCATTGTTTAACAAAAGAAAGGAGGCAAATGTGAAGCATTGAAGGGCTTAAGCTCTAGTTTCCATTTAAGAGAGGACAACTGGTAAGCTCTCAATCCTTACTTGTGCATTATGATATAATGTCCAAGCTAATTGAAAGAAAACTTTCCCCACTTTATTTTTTCTATATTGGTGACATGTTGATTTTATTTTAAGATGAGAACTATGATATTAAATTCTTGTACTGTGAGGTGTTTGTTATAATCATGATTGATTTATTCTTAATAGACACAAAGATGGGTAAGCATGATTAAATGACACTTATCAAGTAGCTCAAGATTGGCTAAACATTCTTGATGATAATCAACCTTAAAAATGATATCCTATATGGATATATAAAGAAACGGGATTTGGACTTCAAGTAGTAAAACAACCTCTACTCCAAACATAAGAGAGAAATGGGTAGCACTCGTATAGGTTTAAATGCTAGTATAATATGCCCATAAGGCAAAGGGGACGTGTAAATTCCAATCCCAACCAATTACATTAACCATTTTAGTTAGCATGTTATTGAGGGTTTTGTTAGAATCTTTAGCATAGCTATTTTCTTATGGATGATAAGGTGATGAGAAACTTAACTTGATATTGAATGCATCATAAAGGCCTTGGACTTTCTTATTTTTAAAATACTTACCATTATCAATGATTATTTTTATGTGGAACACCAAAATGATAGATAATTTGATGGTTGATTAAATAAACAATATATTTAGCTTTTCTTGAGATGAGAGGAACATCCTCTACCCATTTGATGAAATATTCTATTGCAGTGATGATGGAATGATGTCGTTATGAAAAATGGGGGTTGATTTAACCAATAAGATCCATACCCCATTATGAGAAGGGCCAAAAATATTTGGATACTTAGAGACTATGGCTAGGTGCATGATGTAAATTTGCATTTTGTTGACATTTAAAACACTTATTTAAATTATCATAACAATAATATTTAATTGTAGGCCAGTAGTAGCCAATGTGAAGGATGCATTTATAAATGGCTAGGCCACTAAAGTGTCCCTTGTAAACCCCATCATGTGTTTTCCTAGTAGCATGAGAGGCCTCATGACTATGTAGGTAGTAAAAAAAAAGGTCATCAAAGCCACACTTGTAAAGGATTCCCCCTAATATGGTGTAACAAGAGGTACCCTAAATGAATTCACTTTGGTCATTCCTAGAAATATTGGAAGGGATGATGATAAAATTAAGATAGACAAAGATCTGCTTATACTAAAAGTTGGGTTGGGTCTCCTCTACATTAAAGATGGTTGGAGAGGTTGATTTGATATAATAGGGGTTAATGATATGATATATAAGGATAGATAGCTTAGATTTAGAAGGTGCATATGGGATATGGGACAAAAGAGAAGCCATTGTATCGAAAAACTTATTCATAAATCATGGAATGGTCTGGATATGCTAGTGTTTAAACTATGCCAATATTATATAGAATAGTTGCTTGTAATCTTGAAAATAATCATTCTTCCATTGATAAGAGCTATTGATTTGGTTGACCATGAGTTGTGAATCACCAAATACATTGTTCATCTTGACTCCCAAGGCTAAATTAGTTTGGAGACCTATCACTAGGGCATCATACTTAGCCATATTATTGGTACAATTGAATTCAAGTTTGAAGGATAAAATAAGAGGTTTAGAATCAAGTGGAATAAGGATGATACCGGCTTCCCCACCACATTGAAATTTTGATCTATCAAATAATATGGTTATTTCATAGGTGATGTCTTCTTGAGAAAGGGTGATGATGGACTCATCAAGAAACTCAAGGGAGGATGCTTGATTATATGTTAAGGGTGATTCAACTAATTTGTCAGTAACGACTTAGCCTTTTATTGACTTCTACTAGAGAATCTCAAGGTTAAACTTAACTAAGAGCATGAGACACTTAGCCATATGTTGGTTTTGGTATGGCTTGGAGTGCATATACTTATGTGGGTCAGTATTGGTTATGACATAGGTCTTGTGGTTGAGAAGGTAGTGGTGAAGTTTGGAGGTGAAAAAGACCAGTGCGAGGTAAAGTTTTTTAGTATGGGTATATTGAGTCTCATACTCTATAAGCATATAAATTATGTAGCATACATCTTTTTCTTTATGTTTCTCATCTCGATGCACTAGCATTGCTCCTAAGGAGTGGTTAGTAGTGGAAAATTAAAGGTAAAAAGGTTGATCTTATTTGGGAGTAATGAGGATGGGTGGAGAAAGAAGGTACTCTTTAATTGAATCAAAGGCATTCTAACAGTCTTTGTTCCACTTAAAAGAGACATCCTTTTCTAGAAGGTAATGGAAAGGTTTACATAAATTAGAGATATAAGAGATAAAGTGACAGATGGATCAGATCTTCCCCTTCAAGATATAAAGTTTCTTGAGGTGGGTGAGAGGAGGCATGTTGAGGATTGATTTAATTTTGGTGGGATTGACTTCAATCCCTTAAAGGGAGATGATAAATCCAAGGATATTTCCTAACAAGAACCCAAAAATACACTTTTTGGGGTTAAGCTAGACATGGTAATGGATGATTTATTTGAAGATAATCTTAAGACTGGCCAAAATATCTTTAAAACATTTAGATTTCCCAAGAAGGTTATCAAAATATTCTTCTACAATTTTTTGAATAAGGTCATGAAACATGTAGGCTATAGTGAATTGTTAGGTTGCACTAGCATTCTTCAAATAGAAAGGCATGACCCTATATAAAAAAGTTCCCCATTGGGTGATAAAGGCATTTTTGTGTTGATTTTAAAGGGCAATTAAGATCTAATTATAACCTAAAAACCCATCCATAAGAGACAACATATCATGGCCAACTGTAAGATCAAAAAGATGGTCAATACTTGGCAAAGGAAAGTCATCCTTTAGGTAAGCAAGGTTAATTTCACAAAATTCTACACAAATGTGAAGTCCCCCTAATTATTTGGTGATAGGGATGATGTTTGATACCCATTGGGGATAATCAATGGGTTAAATGAAATTTAAGGATAAGAGGCATTTAAGTTCTTTAATGAGAAGGGCTATGCGAGGGTGTATCCAACAAAGTTTTTGCCTAATTGGCTTGGAATCATGGTTGGTGACTATATTATGGGTGGAGATGGAAGCGTCGATTCCTACCATATAACTATAAGACAAAGCAAATACTATATTATGGTCTTACAAGAAGGAGATGAAATATTGAAGCTCCATGGAATTTAATGGTTAGCCAAGTTTGATTATACATGGGTTATCTTGAGTACCCAAGTTGATATCTATGGTGGATTCATTCAACATGGTTAAATTTTTAGGGGGAATTGATTTATGGATATATTAATCTTTTTCACCAAGATAGGGAAGAATAGAATCATCATCTTGTCACTAAATGATATTAATGGTAGGAGAGTCATCTCTTACCATATCAAGATGAGTCAATGGAATGGTTATAGTCTCCCCATCCTTTTGATAGTTTAGGGGTCTAAGACTGATCATATTGACAAAAAAAAAGTTAGGGAGGATGATGTTGAGATGCTCAAATGTTGATGGTAGAGTGGATAGTGAGGATGGGACTTCCTTGTCAATGATGGTAATGAGAGGTGAGTGTGTTGGTTCTTTGGGTGGAGTGAAACCAAGACCAAATATTTCATGAGGATTTTGAGTCTTACATAGAGGTAACTCATGTGGTTTATTATCATAATGTCTTTAACGAAATACCTTCCAAACACACTTATAGATTTATGTCTTAGTGAACTTTGGTTTATCCAGGTACGAAAATTCAGAGGTGAATGGTAGAGGAGAAGAGGAGGCAGTAAGGTTTTGATCAAGTCCTCCTTAGATAAGATTTGTTTGGATATTTGGAGGCCCAAAATAAATAGTGGTTCTAGTATTGGGGTCATAACTAGGGTTCTAGTCAAGGTTCTTATACTCTTGGGGAGTAAGGAATACATCCAAGGCCAAGAGGTGATACTCCCCAAGTGAGAGACATTGGAACATGTATTTTAAGGGGTCCTTTATAGGGATTTGGGTAGAAGGAATGGATGAGATAGTAAAATCATGGTTGGTAAAGTAAATGGAATTATCATCGGTTGATGAAGACTTAGTGGTGGGAAGGAGAAAAACATCATTCAGGCAGTACATCACGTTGCATGTTGTAAAAGGACCTAGGTTAGCTTGTATGGTAACTACTTGACCTTCATGCTCAAATTTTATATAATGATTTAGGGTGGATGGTAAAAAATTCATGGAATGGATCAAATGGTATCCAAATAGGAAATTATACTAGAACTTGCCTTCTATTATGTATAAGAGCTTAGGAAGTGTATGAGGTCCTAAATGAATATGGAGGATGACAATTTTTAGAGTTGTTTCAATAGGGTCATTAAAGTAATGGATCATTGCTATAGTTTCTACATAATGTTCTTTGATAGTTTCAGCTAGTCATATACATGGGAGAAGATAATATTTATGTTAGCCCCTCCATCAATCATAACTCTCTTGATGTGGGTTTGGTTGATGTATTAGTAATAAAGAGAGGATGATCTAGATATTTGGGTTGAATAGAGGGTATTTATGAATCTTTAAATGTAACAAGGGTGGAAAGTTGGAGGGCTCTGATAATGGTTGCTAGAGGTTGTGGGTTTTCTAGTTGAACCTTTATAGACTACAAATCTTATATCATTACCTAGTGGTGATGTGGTGAGGTATTGATTAGTTCATATAAACTCACCTTCACTGATGTTTGGTGAAGTTGTTTTAGAACCATTCTTTAGATTGACTCAAAAGGGTTGGATTGAGAGGGACCAAAGATAAATATCTTGGGTTTGGGAGAAGGTGTGGGTGTTTGGGTTTGATTGAGTGATTGGGTGGTAGAATAAGGATATGTCCATGGAATAGACACATTTTCCTTCCCCTTATCCTTTTATTGGGCTTGTGATCATGTGACCACATAGATGGTATGGATTTTGGGAGGAGTTGGGATAGAAGACTACTTCTCCTCACTCTTAGATGAGAGTGTAGGAGCAGGTAGGTCTGGGGTGGTGGCTTGTGGTTCCTAAAGTGATTATGGGGTTATGGGTGGATCTTCTGATAATAGGTCATCATCAACACATAGCTAATGGACTAGGACTTAGAGATATTTTTAGTTCTCCATATCATGTCTTGATGTTCTATGGTAAGAGAAATTTAGATTGTCATCAAACTAGGATGGCTTAAGACTATGGGGGTCAAATTGTTTAATGGGAGGAGAAGTCAAGCAAGAAGCTTATAATAATCCCTATAGGATGGTTGAGTAAGACCCAATAAAAGGTGACAAGGGTGTTGGAGTTTTGGTTTTGAATTTTGGGGTGGAAGCTTTCTTAAGAGTAGGCTTAATAGCAAGTATAAAAACCAAAAATTGGCTATCGATAACCTCTAACTAGGCTTTGGACCAATTTCTACCCAAAATGCATAATTTGGCTTAAAAACACAAAAAATATGATAAATGATGTGAAATTGACATATTCAAGTGCCAATTTTGGCTAGGGTATCCCTAAATGCAGTGATGCAATTTATGGGCCAACTAACTTTGATCAGTTTATTTCAAGTCAAAATGCTAAATTTGCACCCACATGCTCTAGACTGCTCTTTCCTATCAAATATTTTACACAAGACTTGTGCCTTTGTTATTTGTTATTTCAAAAAATTATAAATTGGAATACACATATAATGCATCTGATGTGGACTTTCAATTCAAATCTAGTCAAATTTAGGACCAATAACAAGACATTTTGGTTAATTTAGGTAATTTGTGCACAAAGTGTTTAATCATGCTTAAGAGCTAATTAACCCAAATCAAAGCCTGATTAATAATTCCATGGAAACTTGTCTAATACTTTAAAAAAAATGAATATTGAATATCTACATGATCAAGTGACCTCATTTTTTGGGAAGACATCTGTAAGCCATAAATGCCATAATTATCAGGATTCATGCTCTCCATGCCTCATCAATGCCTTCTATGATGCCCTCCATGCCTCTTAATTTACCCTTCTTCCAATTCCATGATGAGGATAATTAATAATTTAATTCCAAAAATTAAATTATTCCTCAACCACATGTCAAGATTAGGAACATAATTGATTACTTTTCTATAAGCAATTAAACATGGAATTGAACCAGAATGATTAAGTAACTAGAAACTTGAAACAACAAAGAATATGAGAAATAATACTATCTGTATTAGCACTCTTCTTGAATACAATAAAGAAATATTCCTCTCCTCCTCACACCTCTTGGGTGTATAGTATTTCACTCAAGAGTTCTCTCTCTCTTTCTCAACCACAACTAACTCAACAACCTGAGTTGTTATCCCCTCCTTGATAGCTTCAGCTGATCTCCTTTGACCTTGCTTTCTTGCTTCAATGCTTTACTTGCCTTAATTAAAATGCATAACTCATGGGTCTCTTAAATAGGATCCCAAGCATACAATAATTAGACTTCTAATTACAATAATTAGAAACACAGACTCAAGACTTAAATTAGTCTTCAACATGCAAACACTCTCAAACCTCTTAAAATTAGATGAGTCTAATTCTAGAAATGCATTCTGGAAATGCATGCACATACACAAGTGACCGATGTCAGTTGTTGTCGATCTACTCCTGACTGATGTTGGCTGATCCCTGGTCCTTGCCTGACTGACATTGGCAATAATACCGATGCCAGTTACTGGTTAAACTCAGCAACCTCCTGATTAGCATCCTAGTGAAGCTTTTAGCTCCACAACTTAACAATCTCCCACTTGGAGATAAATAGCTGCACTTTTATAGCAACATCCACTAATCATCTCAGGCACCTCCATCTTCAAGCTCAATTTTGAAGACCAACCACCACACATCCTGTGATGCTACACCTGTCATCCAAGTAACCTGCCACATCCAAACCTACATACCATGTAGAGAAGTGCTTAACCCTGCATAAATACCTGCTACTGGTCCCTCTCAAATACTTGAGATTCCATTGAACTGCTCTCTAGTACTCCTTTCCTGAATTGGCTCCAAACTTTCTGACAACTCCCACTACTTGGGAAAAGTCAGGGCTACAGTAGACCTCATGTGATTTTGAACACTATTCTAAGCTCAGCTTGAACTGTCTAGCCCTTGGTGTACTTACTAGTTCTACATCCTATGTATTAAACCCTACCAACACCTTCTTCACATCAGCTCCCACTGGAGACAAAATCAACCTGTGATCTTCCATGTCTCTCATGCCAAAGAATTTCACTGCTCCCAAATTCTTCATGACATACCTCTGAACTAACTTTACCTTTAGCTCAGAAACTCCCTACATGTGTGACCCTGCAACAAACACACACACTATAGTAACAAGATAATGTAGCTAATATTATCCAACCTAGTAAAATAAAACACAATGGTCACATTGACCTTGACTAAAGCCATGCTTAGTCATATCCCTGTCAAACCTCCATTGCCCTGCAGCCTGCTCAAGACCATATACCCTGGCCTTTTGTCTCATGTGTCCATCCACTCTCTTCTCTAACTTGGGAATCCATTCATCTGTCAGTACTTTTATCTCGATTGGCAACTCTACCAAAACTCCCACTTGGTTCTCTTCTAAAGAGTTCATGCCATGCTCCCACTATTTTTTGGATTCTACCTACATTGCCTCTTCACATCTTCCTAGTTCTTGACCATCAATAAGCAACAAGTAATATAAAGAAGGTGAACAATGAATATGAGGTCCACTTACCCTTTCGATCCTCCATATGGGTGTTTGAGACTCCTTAACAGCTTGTTCTCTGCCCAACATCCATTCCAGTGACCGATCTCAGCCATCTCTTAGTCTGCACTAGACCGATGTTGGTTCCATGCGACTAACCTATCTACCAACGTCAGTTCCCACCTAATCAACATCGATTCCACTTTCCTGACACTACTGACTCTACTGGTTTACACATGACCGACATTGATCCCTACCTGATTGACATCGATTCCACTTGACCGACATCGGTAACAGTGTTTTCCTGTAAGTGAATACTTATTTACCCATGAGCTCATCTTGGATCAAAACCTTGTCTAAACTACCCTGATCAAAATTATTTAGCCCTTATGACTGATCTCTTTCCATCATCCCCTCCATAAACACCAAGGCTTCCCTATTTTTATCAAAAACATCAAATTTTCATTTCCTACAATGAACTCGATCTATGCCCTCTGAATCTAAACTCATGCCTTTTAAATCAATAACATCCATTCCCTTTCTTATTCATGTGACCAAGCCTACTAAGCCACATCTTTGAATCTATAGCTGAAGTAGATAAACCAGAAGTAGAATCAGTAATACAAGTAGATAGATAAAGAGTACCTACTTTCTTACCTCTTGCTAAAACAAGTGCACCCTTAGAAACCTTCCAAGAATCTGATGTGAGGGTTACTGTGCATCCCTCATCACCCAACTTTCCTACAAAAACCAAACTCTACTTCAGGACTAGGACATGCATAACCTCCTTCAACACCCATGTGTTGCCTGTCTACAATTCCAGCTGCACTTTCCCTTTGCCAACCATTCGACAAGGCGTACCATCCCCTAAATAAAGCTCTCCAAAGTCTCCCTAGACATATTCATGAAACAAATCTCTATTTGGGGTTGCATGAAAAGAAGCACCAGAATCTAAAACCCATGATTCTACCTGACTATCCAAAGAAAGTATGAGATCATCCTATGCCACAATACCTGCATCTTTTGCTTCTTCATTACCTTCATGTTGATTTTCTTTATCCTTCAACCAACAATATTTCTTTTTGTGTCCTCTCTTTCCACAAAACTAGCAGGGGATACCTCCATTTCTAGATTTGGATCTCCTTCCCATCTTTGACCTTGATTTTCCTTGCTCGACCTTCTCTCTTTGCCTTCCCCTGCTTTTAGCACTTAAAACATTCCCTGATGATTCACCTATGCTTTTTTTGCAAATTTATTTGTTCAAAATTAAAATAACCACATCATCAACTTTTAAGATTTTAGAAGAAGACACAATATTACTTACTGCCATTGCCAAACTATCCCAACTTTTAGGTAAAGAGCATAAGATTAAGAGAGCTTTTATTTCATCATCAAAAACAATATTGACTAAAGCTAACTGGTTTACCAAACCATAGAAATCACTAAGATGACTATCCACCTTCTTGCATTTGCAAAGTAAATAACTACTTCATAAGAAATACCTTATTTGAAGCTGAGGGCTTTTCATATAAATTTGCCAAAGATTCTATCAACTCTTCCATTGTATTACACTGTGATAAGTTGGAAATCACAAATGATGCCAGGCTCAACCTTATGGATCATAGAGCCTTTTGATCAAGAACATTCCATTCTTCATCCTTCATATCCATGGGCTTGCATGCAACCCCACCCAATGGTAAGTATAAATCTTTCTGATATAGATAATCTTCTATCTGCATCCTCTAATGTTGATAATTCTTGCCGTTAAACTTCTCCATTCATAGCGTACTTTCTTCTACCATTACTCTACTCCCACTCAATCAGAAACCCCTGAGAATGACCTGTAATCAAATAATAACCTACTCCCTGCAACCTTGCTCTGATACCAATTATCAAGATTAGGATCACAATTGATTACTTTTCTATAAGTAATTAAACACGAAATTGAACCAGAATGATTAAGTAACTAAAAGCTTGAAACGACAAAGAATATGAGAAACAATACTATCTATATTAACACTCTTATTGAATACAATAAAGAAATCTTCCTCTCCTCCTCACACCTCTTGGGTGTATAGTATTTCACTCAAGAGTTCTCTCTCTCTTTCTCAACCACAACTAACTCAACAACTTGAGTTGTTATCCCCTCCTTGATAGCTTCAGCTGATCTCCTTGACCTAGCACCTTGTAGATCTCCTTTGACCTTGCTTTCTTGCTTCAATGATTTACTTGCCTTAATTACAATACATGCCTCATGGGTTCTTAAATAGGATCCCAAGCATACAATGATTAGACTTCTAATTAAAATAATCAGAAACACAGACTCAAGACTTAAATTAGTCTTCAACATGCAAACACTCTCAGACCTCTTAAAATTAGATGAGTCTAATTCTAGAAATGCATTCTAAAAATGCATTCTATAAATGCATGCACACACACAGGTGACCGATGTCAGTTGCTATCGGTCTACTCCTGACCGACGTCGGCCGATCCCTGGTCCCTGCCTGACTGACATTGGCAATACTGTTGATGCTAGTTACTAGTTAAACTCAACAACCTCCTGATTAGCATCCTGGTGAAGCTTTTAGCTCCATAACTTAACACCACACATTTCAATCTTGAGATGGATGGTTGAGGTTGATTCTGATCAAATCCAAAAATCTATAAATAAGAGGCCTCACAACATCATTTCTAAGCTTAATTAGTGCAAAGTTATAATACAATATTGGTTCCAAAAATCTTGAATCAACTAGTGTTATAATGCCAAATGATTCCAAGTGAAGCCAAGCCACAAGCCAAAGGTGCCAAGGAGAGATGGAGGTTGTCAAGCTTGCATTGCCAAGGACTTCATGAGCACAAGCTGAGCAAGCCACCACAACAAGCATTTTGGAGCATCCAAAGAAGGTAAAAGAGTTTTATTTTTCATTTTAGCTGTGTGTTTCATTCATGATTATTAAAATAAGCTCTCTCTAGTGTCTATTACTAGAGATGTTATGATATTAGTTTGTTTATTTCATCTTATTTTCATTTTGGAACTATCACAATATTAACCATCCTCTCTTGAGTCAAATTCCTAGATCACATAATGGCACATATGGTGGGACTAGATGCATCTCACACATGAAGAATATCATTTTGAATCTTTAAAATGTTCATTTGGACCTTTAAAACTCTTGTAAATTGGTTTTATAACTTTATTTTACTATTTTTTTTGCCACGGGTTTACACAAAACCAACTTCGATAGGAAATACTGACATTAATTACTTGGCTCAACCGATGTCAGTTAGTCAAACCAAAATTGGTTAGATCTTGGTTAGACATTACTGATGTCAGTGGTATATAACTGATGTTGATCACTGTGTTTTCTTAAAAACATAAACTTGAGATCTATTTTAAAGTTCTTGGTTTAGGTTCATACGGACTCCATTTTGGATTATTGTTTTTTAAAACCACATGTTTTCTCCTAAATTTTTATAATTTGATATTAGTTTGGATTAAAGTTTCATAGAGTTTTTTTTAAATTTCAAAAATCTATTTAAAATCTTTATAATCTAACATAATTGGTTTTGGGATCATGCCTTAAGGGTAGACAAGGTATTAGCAGATTTTAACTTTGATAAATCATGTTTTAGAACATATTTTGCATGATTTAAAATGAATTAGGAACATTATTTTGGTGATTAAATTAAAATTTAAGGTGCTTAAATAAGTTTTTTTAGCATTATTTTTCAAATTTACAACTAAGACCAAGGGGTCAAATGAACACCACTCAATCTTTCAAAGTTGGTGCTTAAAATAAACTCATCTTTCTAAAAGTTTCTTGTTTGCAATAGTTATTTAAACAAATCTTGTTTGGATAAAAGAGGGATGTTGCATGTATTCTCTTCCATTTATCCCCTTTATGGAACCCTTAGAATTAAAAGTGTCATTCTTATTGCAAAAATCCTAGTCTAAGGATTATAAAGAATGTCATCTAAAGCACTCCCCAAAAACTCATCAAAGTTTGGGTGACCTTGAAAATGACTCTAAAGTCTTTATATTTAATGTTTTCTTTATTTTATGCATCTTGGATTATGAGGGGGATGTCATTACCTCCCACGAGTTCTTTAGGGAATCTTTGACCTGGGGTTTCATCTACCAACATTGACTTCACTTACTCCTTTTGAGTTTCACATAGGATGTAGTGGCACTTTGGACATCACACTACACTAAGGGAACAATAGGATGTAATGGTTGTAAAAATGATTAGACATTTTTGTAACAAGCTGAGTGATATGGACCCAAAATTTGTGCTTGTCTTTTACAGTGTTTGGCATGAAAGTCATTGTGTAATTAATTCCCCTAGAAACATTTGAAACTTGATAGTTTAGTCAACCCCACATGACATACCCTTGATAGGATTTGGATGATCATACTTTGTGTATTTTGATCATTTTCTCATTTGGTATGTTTTTGAGACTAAAACTTATTTGTTTGTTCATAAATCCATGTCAAAACCAATTTGTCTATACATCACTCTTTTGTCTAAAGATGAGTTATGCTGGTCATTTTATACCACACTTTTACCTTAAAATTTTTGCTAAAATTGTTTGTGTGTGTGTCATTTGATTTGTAAAGGGTAGTGTTATGCTACCCAAATCATGTCAAACCATTTTTCCTTTGAGTCTTTGAAACATAGTATTTCCCACATCATTCTAGCATGCTTATGTCATTAGGTTGCTCAATTTGTTTCAAGACTAACTTACCTTGTGCCAAAAAACCATTTATTTCAAACCATGTCATGTTTACCATTTAGACCTTTATCTTTTGCCATCATGGTGTCCAATCTTGTCTAGCCTGTTTGGTCAAATCCTAGTTTTCATCATTGAGTTTTCAATTATCCTTGTCATGTTTGGATCTAAACATTGAGTGATTTCTATTTAGGCCTCAATTCATGGGGTTGATACATAGATCTTTCTCTTTTGAGATGCATAACTTTAGTTAATTAATTACCTAAATTTGAATACTATCGATGGTTTATCTATTTAATGCCTATCCTCATCATTATTTGTGCCTTTATTTAGGAGAACACAACCTTTTTCAAAGAGCCTTTTGTCTTATGCCTTATGCCAACTAATCATGTTTATGTTTGATTCTATGTGCTAGGTCTATGTTAGATATGTTTCTAAACTTTTTAGATTAAATCAAATCACATCAGCCTTTATTTCAAGTCTAGTTTTTAACATTGTTTGTCCAAGAGTCCTATCACATGCCTATTTGTTTAAGCCTAGATTTTGACTCCACATTTGGACAAAAGACCTAGTAACTAAACTTTTCCCTTTCTAGTTTAGACTTTGTTTGGAACACTTTGACCTAAACCTTTGACATGTCAGTTCTCATTCAAAGGCTTGGCCTTTTGTGCATTTGGTATTTGATGTTAGACATTTGACATTAGGATATTTTATGCCAAGTCTTAGCAAAAACCATTTTGGAGATACATCTTCACTTTCAGACCACATTGGAGATACAGCTCCACCCCCTTGACTAAGTTGGACCAAGCTTGAACCATTTGTCCTTTGGACATAGTTTTTAGAGTTTGTAGAACTCTAAGCCTTTTTGTTTCAGATATTTCATCATTTACGTGGATATGTCTAAATACACTTATGGTGGAGTTACTTACAATCTAAATTATGATAGAATGGCCATATGGAATGACTTTTATCACTTTTTTCAAGACCCCAATGATGCTAATATGGTTTATGAGAAATATTTCTATCCACCTCATATTAATCATTCATGGGAACAAAGTCATGAAACAACTTATGATCCAACTCAATACCTTGACTGGTATGAAGAGGCTTGTGAAGAAGACTTCAAAAACCCAACTATAGAAAATTTTGTTTAGGATACGAATCCATACCATCTTTTCAAAAATCAGTACATAGAACATAGTCAAGGAGTAGCTTATGATCCAACTCATGACTGGGATGATATGTTTTATGAGGAAGACTTGGTTGTTTTTATTTATGCAAGAAATCAAGTTTCATAACATCCTTTTTCTATCCAATCATTAGCTATCCCTAATCCTCCTTTGTATTATATGAGCTATCAAGCTCTACAATATACAAGGAATACCATTATCATACCAAGACCTCATCCTTTTGCTTGTGCAAGAAACCAAGCTCCACAATGCCCCTTCATCATTTTAAGACCTATTTCTTTGGCTTGTGTGAGCAATCAAGCTCTAGACCACCCTATCATTACCATCTTAGGACTTTGTCCTTTGGATCATGGAAGCAATCATTCTCCCTAATGCCCTACCATTATCCAACTGCAAGTCATTCCTCATCTAGTACCAATCCCAACCAAACCTCAACCCATTCACTCATTCAAAGACTACACTATGTTCAAAAATAGTATTTTCTAACTCATTGGAAACCAAGGCCAAGAGAACCAACCAATCTAGGATGTTTTTATTGAATTAACCATTTGTGATAAGTCAACCTATGAAAAATTGCCTATTGATCCTATACCAGTTGTCAAAGAGTCTCACTCTAATGAGCTAGTCTTTTCTAAGTCACTTCTTAATGATTATAACCACCTTTGGGAAAATCATTACTTTGACCATGTCCCTATTTTTCAATAGCCTCTTATTGACAAGCCAGTCTCTGAGGAGTTGTCTCTTGACCTTTTTCACATCCTAGAGGAGTCTCACTTTAAAAAACCAATTTTTATGGAACCCATTATGCCATCATAGGCTATTACTTGTCCAAAACCAAGAATTCAACAAGACATCAATATAATAGAGTACTCATCAAATGAAGAATCAGAGTTAGAGTCAAGTTTTATTCTTGAAATGATATCAGATTTAGAATTAGAATTAGAATCAACATCAGATTCAGATTCTTTTGAGTTAGAATTAGATTCAAAAGAATAATATGTTTGTGGCTATTAAAACATTAGTTATGCATGCCTCATAGATCAATTTTAATACATTTATGATCCTTCTATAGTTTTTGAGGATGAGTACTTCAGCTTTGACACAATTTTTCCTAGTATCTTCTATGAAGATTATGTAGCCTCTCCCCATTGCATTACCATTCCATAGCCCATTACCATCAAACAAGATAACCATATTATTGACATTCCATCTCCTATAAGTGTCAATTGGGACTGATATAATCACACTTTATTAAACTAAATCCATGGTGACATAGTAGTTGAAAAAGAGCAAGTAGGCTAAGACAACATTCATGTAGCAGAAGAGCACTCTCCTAGTGAGAACTTTTTAAAGGCACTAGGGAAAATCAATGTTAGAACTCAACATCTTCTAGTGATACTTTTTTAGAAGTGCTAAAAGAAAATCAAATTAAAAATCCAATGTTCATAAGTGAAACCTTTTGAAGGTGCTACAAGATAATTAAGATAACTTCATTGGTGAAAACCTTTTTGACATACCAATAATTGAGCACAAAAGTTCTTCATTGTTTATTGAAGACAAAATCAAAATATCTTCCAATCTATAGTTTTATCAAATGGTAGCTACTCTCAAGATCAAACAATATAAAAATCTAGTGGTCCTACTAAGATAAAAAGTCTTTAACCCCATCACAACCAAATTTATGTCAAATCCAACATTAACAACATTATGTGTGATTGAAAGTCTTGATCTTCATTTATTTCCCCACCATTTCACATTCCATTTCATAATCAAATCTACCATCCATTATTTTTCCTTATTTACCATCTATGGTCACACTTTCCTTTGCAAAGGCTACAAAGATATCTTGTCTCAACATTTGAAGGAATTAGAATCAATGACCAAGGAAGATCACAAAAGCATTCTTAGCAACCAAATTTGTAGGCCTTTTTTGATAAAGTAGTTATTTTGATGAGGTGTGGGCTAGTAATTAACATGATCAAGTATTATATTTGTATCATTTGTTGATTAGGATGTGCATCTCCCCATTAACAAGAATAATAGAATCAAAAACCATACCTAGGCCAAAATCATGTACCATATTATTTCATTGTCTTACCATTATTGTTGTTACATATCCATTTTCCATTATATATCCTAGCCATTTACCCAATAACTTGGGGGTAATACTCTTACCATTTAAACCCAATTATCAAACCATCATTATCCTTAGCAATGCCATGCCATCCTATTATTCCATTCCTATCTAAACCAAAGCTTGTTTTTAGTCATCCTACCCAATCCTATTCTGATCGTAGCTACTTTGGTTCTTCCCACACCTTTTGTGGGGGGATTCCAATCAAGTTTCAATAATAAATCCATTCCATGTTTCAATGATATTTTATGAAACTAGTGTGATAGTATATTTGGAAAGATATCTTTCACCTATATCCACATTTTTTTATGTGACCCTGATTAAAACCGCCTATGGGCAAATCAATGTTTTACCAATCTTACTACTAATTATAACCACCTATGGGTAAATTAGTGTCATTGAACTATGTTATTGTATCCTATTTATAACCACTTATGGGTAAACTAGGGGTAAAACTTGTTTATCATGCATTGCCACATCACCTTGCCATTACTATTTTCATTTGACTGGCCATTTGCTAGATTTGAGAACTTGTTGGGACTTAGTTGTTTTCTTTCTTGCCTTTTGTGTGAATGGAATTAATATGACTTGAGGTCATTTTGGGACTATATGGGTCATGTTAAATTCATGTTTAGGTCACCTCAGTCCCTCTTTCCATATGTTCTTGCCATTTTGTGAGCAAATTAAGCCAAATTCTCTCGCCATTTTGCGAGAATGTATCTTGTCATTATCTAAAAAGTTAAGATACCTAAAAATTCCAAAAACATTCATAACATTTAAAAAATACAAAAAAATTTGTCCTATCTAAGCCTAGTCAATTATCCTCAATTCACCTTACTGGGGCATTGTCATTGTTAGGATGCTTTCTTTTACTTTTGTTTTTAGGATTTATATTTATTTGTTTATTTTAAGTTGTTTATTTGTTCATTTGCTTGTTTTTTTGTTTTTAGCACTATTGCCTTGACTTAGTCTATATGTGTTAATTGGGTGATTCTTTGCACACATTATTCTTGAGTTCCCATATTCATCCATTAACATTGTCATCATGGTTTTTATCATTGGTGCATTGTTTTTTGAGTGTTTATTAGATTGCGAGTTAGTCCTTATGCATATTTTGGCTAATTATTTATGGTTCTCTATTATAAATCCTACCATCACATGCTACAACAAACCTTAGCTTCAAGAATTCTATTTAATAATGGTGGCATCTTTTTGACACTGACATCTTTATTCACTCCCAATTAGATCCCAAATATAGTAATTAATCATGAAAGAATTTCAAACTTTATTAGTTCAAATAAGTATCTCCCTATTAGTAGGTTTTTCCAATTCATCATTACCCTATGTGTTAAGTTATCATCATCCTTAGCCAAGTTTATCATGTTTGATATAATCAAGGTCAAATTCTCATAACCGCTTATGGGAAAATCATTGCACACCATCCCACCTACATTTCTCAATGATTATAACCACCTTTGAGAAAATTAGTATGTTGTCACCACTTTAATTTTTCTACCCATACAATGACATGTTATATTATTTATCTATCCAAACTGGGGTAGCTCCATCTTCTCAATGATTATAACCACCTTTGGGTAAATAATTGTGTTATCATACCACATTGCTACTATTGGGGTATAATGATTATAACGGCCTTTGGGAAAACCATTGTAAACCATTCCATTTGCATTCTCAATGATTTTGAATAATTTTTCACTATCATTATGTTTTCACCCCATCATATTTCCTTTCTTAGATCCACTCATTTCACTTATTTCTTTTCAAGGGATCATTCACTGACCTACTTGTGCCAATTGTTCCCTCAAGGGGGCATCATACAGTTAGTTTATAATCATTATAGTTGTAAGCATTTAGGACCCTTTCATTATTTGAGAATATGTTATTATTATTATATCTTGTAATGCCTTCCCTAACAAGGATAAATTGTAAACACTTGAAACTGGCCACTAATAACCTCCACCCAAGCTTTTGACCAATTTCTACCCAAAATGCACAATTTGGCTTAGAAACACTAAAACATGATAAATGATGTGAAATTGGCATATTCAAGTGATGATTTTGGCCAAGGTATCCCTAAATGGTTTAATTTAGTTTATGGGCCAACTAAATTTGATCAATTCATTTTAAGTTAAAATGCCAAATTTACACCCACATGTTCTAGACTGCTCTTTCCTATCAAATATTTTATACAAGACTTGTGTCTTTTTTATTTTTTATTGAAAAAATTCTAAATGGGAATACACATTTAATGTATCTGATGTGGACTTCCAATTCAAATCTAGTCAAATTTAGGACCAATAACAGGGCATTCTAGTCAATTTGGCTAATTTATGCATAAAGTTCTTAATCATGCTTAATAGCTAATTAACCCAAATCAAATCCTAATTAATAATTCCATGGAAACTTGTTGAATACTTGTTTTTAGAAATGAATATTGAATATCTTCATCATCAAGTGACTTCATTTCTTGGAAAGATATCCCTAGGCTATAAATGCCACAAATATCAAGATTCATGCCCTCCATGCCTCTTAATTACCCCTTATTACAATTCCATGATGAGAATAATTACAAATTTAATTCCAAAAATTGAATTAATCCTCAACCACACATCTCAATCTTGAGATGGATAGTTGAGGTTGATTCTAATCAAATCCAAAAATCTATAAATAAGAGGCCTCACAACATCATTTCTAAGATTAATTAGTTCAAAGTTATAATGCAATATTGGTTCCAAAAAGCTTCAATAAAATAGTGTTATAATGCAAAATTGATTTCAAGCCAAGCCAAGCCACAAGCCAAAGGTGCCAAAGAGAGATGGAGGTTGTCAAGCTTCCATTGCCAAGGACTTCATGAGCACAAGCCAAGCAAGCCACCACAACAAGCATTTTGGAGCATCCAAGGAATATAAAAGAGTTTTATTTTGCATTTTAGTTGTGTGTTTCATTCATGATTTTTAATTAATCTCTCCCTAGTGTCTAGGACTAGAGATGCTATGATATCAATGTGTTTATTTCATCTTGTTTTCATTTTGAAACTAACACAATACTAACCATCCTCTCTTGAGTCAAATTCCTAGATCACAACAAGAGGTTTATGTGGTGGAGTATTCTTGGTGGTTGGTGGTTTTGAAGTATAAGTTTTACAAATAATAGGATTAGTAGTGGGTGGTTTGAAAATGGAAGAGATATAAGTAGGATGTTTGGTAGTGGAGGGTTTGGAGGTAGAGGGCATGAAAATAATTGTTAGGGGCATATCTAGAAGAGGAGGTTGGGTTTAGGTTGTCTTTGGGAGTCATGTTTTCTTAATGAAAGGATGGGGTCCCAAATTGAAATGTAAGGCAAAAATAAGTGGCAAGGTTCTAGCTTTTAGGATCCTAAGTAGCTCCTCCTTCTTGGTTGGCATGATTTGGGGTTTTTTTGGTGGGCTAGGTGGAGCTAAATCCAACTATAAAAGAGGGTGAGTAAGGATATAATTAGGTAGTATACCTAGTTTTTTTATGGGCTTGGTTTGGATGGGAGAATGTGCTTAGACTACATCAGGTGGAGTTGGTTTAGTTGGTTTAATGATGGCTTATGGTGTGGAGGTTTCTAATGGTTTGGTTGGGATGATGGTGGGTTAAATGGTGTAAGTATAAGGTTGGGCTGACAATGGTGTGGTTGAGGGCTCTTGCTTGGTTGGCTAAGGAAGCTTGAGATGGTGCTAAATGTGGAATGATCCATGTTGGGTTGGGATAAGTACTCCAATTTTTTAACCAGTCTAGAGAAAGGCTTATAGACAGTCTTGATTCCTTTGGTATTGGTCTCGAAGGACAAACCCATAAGTGGAAAGAGGGGAGTGGTTACCTTGTCCTTTTCCTTAATAAAATGGTCCAAAGTTTGAGAAGGTGAGTCTTTTATAGGAGAGGTAAATAAAGTGACTTATTCATTAGGAATGCTTTCTAAAGGAAGAGTTAATTGTTGTATGATGAAATAAAAGGATATGTTGGTAAAGGCTACCTCTTTTGGTATATCTTCCAAAGGAGAAGTTGTTCACTCCACTACCTTGAAAAGTGGATAAAAGGGAATGATTTTTTCCTTTTTTTCAATTTCTAAAGTTATATAAGGTGACTCCACCACCTCAATAAGTGGAGGGGAAGGAAAGGTGGTTTGGGCATTGTTTTCCTGAATGATGAGTTCACTAAGAACCACATTAATAGTATGGACCTCATGGTTTTGAGAGTATTCTGCTCTATTGTTTTCATTATTTATAAAAGGGACATGGTTTGGGAATGGGTGTCTAAAGATGTTAAGTGATTGATTTGGGGGTAAATTGGGGTTATCTAACACAAGTTCGCCCTTGTCAATCAAACTTTAGACAATGTTTTTGAAAGTATTGCACCTATGAACATCATGACTAGTGACATGGTGGAAGGTGCACAATTCATTCTCCTTATACCAACCATGTATAGAATGAGAAGAATCAAATTGTTGTGGAGGTTTTATTGGTCGGATTTGTATGACATTTGATTTTAATAACTTTTCCAAGACTGAATCATATTACTCCCCTAGCAAAGTAAATTACTTTTGGTTGTTATAGTTTTGGTATATAGTGTTTTAATTGGAGGAATTGGAAGAGTTGGATTGGTTAAAAACTAGTGGAAGAGTGGTTTTAAGGATAACCACATTCTTAGTTCCCTTTTTTTTGGTTTTAGAGTTGGTTTAATTGTTAGTTTTGGAGGAGGAAGCCTCATTTGATTTGAAGGTGTAATTCTTGTTTTTCAATTTTAACTTCTCATCAATGGATCTATTCTCTAACTTTTGTTCCATGGTAAAATATTCATCAAAGGTCCTAAAAGTTTGAACCTATAAAGTAGAGGAAATGTGTTTGGCACAAGCCTAAGCAAAAATATCAATAAACTTAGGTGGGAAAAAAGAGACAAAAATTTGGTTTATCAAGATTCTCCAATAGGTTATGAAGTTAGAAATGGACTCATCATAAAATTGTTAGATGGAGTAAAGATTAGTGATGGAAACTTTGTTATAGATGTTTATGGAAAAGTGATCTAAGAAGGTTTGAGCTACTTGGAAAAAAAAGGATTTTTTGGTAATATCACTATACCAATCTAGTGTTGGACCTAATAGAGACATGGGAAAGGTGAAAAGAAGGAGAGCATCATCATAGGAAATCAAATATGAAGAGTGTTTAAATGTTCTCATATGTTGTTGAGGGTCTTCCTTGCTCTAAAATTTTTAAAATTTTGGGAGCTCCCATTAAGGAGGATAAGGTCAAATGGGGATGAATGGGTGAATCAATTTGTTATAGCTTTGGTCGTATGATAAGAAGTTATGAGAACCAAAAATAGATGACTCAAAATTGGTCATTTTATCTGTTAAAATCTTAAATAAATTGATTTGTGATTATGTGCCCTCATATTTTTAGGGTAAATTTTGTTGGGTTTGGGTAGGTGTAACATAAGGATAGCTAGTGTAAGGATAGGAGGTTTTCACTATTGATGTGTGGACATGGGTGGTTGGGAGGATGCCATAAATGGGTGGGTGGATATAAGATGTTGGGTAGAGGATAAATACATATAACCCTATGGGTTTGGAATATAATATTTGGTTGGGTGTAGTAGGAACTTGTTGAAGAATTGGCATGGGTTGGGTTGATAGGTTGATGATGGGTAGTAATCTTGGCACTAATGGGTGCAACGGTAGAAGGTATGGGAACCACCAAGATCTAGAATGGAGTGGAGGTAGGTGGGTTGGAAATAATAAGAAGGGTGGTAACGCTAGTAGAGGGAAATATTATGGTAAGCAGAGTATCGGTGCCTAAAGGTTGGGTTACTCCTATACTACAAGGGTTATTGGTTGGGGTGGAAGGTGTTTGAGTGTTGGTTGGGTTGGTTTTGGATGGTGGTATTTTTGGGATTATTGGTATAAGATGATTCTTGGGTGACTAAGGCTTGGGTGGAAATGGTGGTAATAGAGGTTATTTTCATAAGGTGGGATGGCATACCATAAGGTGGGTCAATAGGTGAAACTGAAGCAGGAGTATAGTGGGATATGGTGTTAAGGTAATGTTGGAGGAATATGGGGTTGTTATCCAGAAAGGTGATGAAATATGTATCACTTTGGGAAACCATATAAGGGATACTAGGACTTATACAATCATGGGGAGAGATATTTTAATCGAAGACATACTCCATAGATGAAGGAGATGAAGATGGATGATTAGGAGGTGGAGCCTAATTTGTTTGGTTTCTTAGTTGTTGCCTAGTTAAAAACATGTAAATAGGTGAAAAAGGAAGATATAAGTGATCTCAAAACACAAAAGAGAAGCAATCAAAATAAAAAGATAAAAATATCTCAAGGAAAAAAATGAATATATTAATGTGCTTTAAAATCCTATGATACTTTATTATCTCTCTTTAGGCTTATGCCTTAATTTTAAAGAAGTTATGAAGACCAACTTGGGATTTTAGAGAAGGTACTAGAAGAAGATATCTAAGGATGGTTTTAGGTAGTTAAATACTCTCAATATCTATACTAGAACTTGGTACATGGATTGATATTAGGGCCTACCCCCTCACTTCACACACTACAGAGATAAGGGTGTCAGGTGCTTAGCCAAAATATACTAAGTTACTAGAGATTATACTCAGCCAACATACTAAGTTGGTTCTCCCCTTGGTGGTGAAATACAAGTAGGGTATCTGAGGAAAGGTGACCACTTGGTGATGAAATCCTAGTTAGGACTTATGCTAATATTTTGGTATTTAAATGAATGTGTGGTTAAATCTTGTGTGTGTGGAGATAAGCAAGACTACGATTAATTTACTTGACCAGATTAAGCTATGTGAGATAATCAATACAAGAAAACAATGTATGTAGAGTTAATTTTAATCTGAAAGAAAATTTTGGTGTCTTTTAAAATGAATACAAAAAAATAAATGTATCTATATATGATGAGGATAATTCAAATCCAAGCCTAAGATGAATACTTTTGATTTTCAGAAGTAAAACTAAAACAAGACAATGTTTACCCTTTTCTAAGAAAACAAAATAAAACTAGAGATTACATTTTACAAAGAAAGAGAGGAGATAAGGAACATTTGATTTTCAAAAAATAATGCAATGGGTGACTCTTCTCTAATGCAACTTAATTTTCTACAACTATAAACCCAAGAAAAAGCTCAAGGGTCCCACTGGGCATGCCAGAATATTTTACATAAATTTTCCTTTATTTTATTTAGAAAGAAAGTTATAAAACTTTAAAGAAGGGTGAGGTTAGTAGAACCCAATATGTTACATGCATGTTGATCCAGATGAATGTGGAGACTCATCTTTGTCTAGGGAGGAATGACTTATAGATAATAAAGTACTAAATAAATGGTTGATTAGATGGATAGTAGGGTGGATTGCCTAGCATGAGCTAGATCCAAGAAGTACAAGATTCATTGGATACTATCAATCCAAACCTTTTAAAATAATTAAGTTATAAAAATTAAAGAGAGTTTTCTTTCATAAATTACATAAGATACTAAAATCAAATACAAGAAATACTTGAGAAGAAATAAGTGCTTTTGACTAATCATAATAATAAATGATTAGATATCAATGATAAATAAGTCAAACATGGTTGAAAAGATTGAGTGATCCTCTATGATAATAAAAAAACTCAAAAAATGGAATTTATTTAAGGTTTGATAGGTCAAATAAGGTTTGATATATTAAACCATTAGTGGTTGGGTAACCATCAACAGTTAGGGTAAAATTGATGATGGTTAGGAGACCATAGGTAGTTATTGTGGGATCTAGTTTAGGAGAAGTTTGGTTGGGAAGGTTGTAGAGAGGTTTTAGAAGGTAAGTTTGGGTTGGCTACAAGTTGCAAGATAGAGGGTAGTGTTAAAAAGTTTTTGGTTCAGGAAGAGGGTGCTTAGATGTTTTGAAAGAGGCTTTGGGTGGTCTTGGGGAAGAGAAGAAGTGTCTGGAGTTGCAGAGCTCCAACAGAATAAAATGAGGCAAAAGATAAAGTAACACAAGGAATGCCACAAAGGAACTAATTGTTTAATCTTGATAAGAAATAGATACTTAGATTTATTATTGCTGGTCTAAAGAATGTTGAGGTTAGATAAAATATTTTTGTAGATTTTGAAGCATTTTTGGTAGAGTAATAGTACCTTGGCTATTGATTAATAAGTTGCAAAAACACTTTTGATCTCTATCTTGATTTTTAGAAGCTAGAAGAATACTTGTGCAACAAGTTCTGATATCTAACACAAGAATTTATGATTCTTATTTCACCTCCTCTTCCTCTCTTAATATAAAGAATAGGGATTGGTGAAATAAAAGGTTCAACAAGGTGTCTAACAAACTATCTAATTTTAACCTAACATGCATTGATTATGCAGATGGATAAAATAGTTATTAATAAAAAATCAAGTTAGAGTTAGAGTTAGAGTTATAGTTAACTCTTAAGGTGGTTAAGGTCAAACCATTAGTGATCAAGGTTAACCATCAATAGTTAAGGGTTGACCATTCATGGTTAAGGTCATAGTCAAAATGAATAAAGGTAGTCATTTCCACTAATGAATGGTTGGGTAAATGGTCCCAAGGGGGTCTCGGGGTGGTCTAAGTGTCAATACGACATTTAAAACCATAGTGTGTAGTTTTTAAATGTCTACATCAACTATAATCTATTTTTTTTATAAAACACATTTTTTCTTGAGTTAAAATTGTTGGAATGTGAAGCACATTCTTAATCTTATTTTCTTGAAATGATATTGCAAGAATGGGAAACATAAGAATCTTTGTAAAATGCACATAATGTATATTGTTTAAAGTAGAGGAGATGAACACTTAGGATAAACTTGAAATATAAATTGTATTAGAATTAAAATTACTATAAATTAAATTCTTGAAATAGAAAATTTGAAATTAACTTGATGAAAATAAACACACTCACATACAACCCTACAAGTTAATCACAAAAAATAATACCTTGATTAAAAATTGAGAATAAACTCAAAACACATAAAAAATGAATAATAAATAAATGAATACTAATCGATCCTTATCCCTTGGAATGAGTGGGCCATTTTTCCTCATTTGAATATGAATAAAACACTTTTAAGATTTGGGTAAGATTTATGAACTCATCTTCTCATTAATATGGGAAACTTGCTTACAATAAGATATTAAAAATCTTTGATGAAGACACCCCTCTAAAACTGATTGTCCCTAAACCTAAACCAATCCTACAAGATGAATGTACCTTCAGGGATGTGGTTAAGAAAGAAAAGTTTCCCGTGATATAAGAGATCAAATACAATAAAGAGAAGTTGGAAAATTCTAATAGTAAGTTGCATGAGGCTGGAATGAATCTAGTGGGACTCATATAAGAATGTAATGCCTTGAATAGACTAGTAGACAAAATAGTCCAATCCTTCACCCATTATATTAAGGTGGACAGGACCCTTGTGAAGAAACACATGACAGTGGTAGAGACCCCCCTATTAAGATCCCCATTACTACTCCCATCAAGAGGACACTAGTGCATGAATAGGTGCAGAAAAGACCATAGATGATCCTACATAGAGATGACACTAAAGGGCCTAGTAAAATAAAAAGGGGTATAGTTTCAAATAAAAATTAGGGTACACTAGAAAGGAATTCTAAAAAAGAGAAGGAACCATTAGAGGGCCCCCCTCTTAAACTATTTTTGTTTTATGTCTACTATTTTTGCCTCTCATGGGGATAGTTAGCTAGTTGTTATTTATTTTTGTTGTTCCATCCCTTGGGGATTGCTACTCTATTTTACAAATTTTAACTATGGCTCATGGTCCCTATAAAAATAGGTATTTTACCTGATAAAATAGAAAAATAATATATTGAAAATGTTATTATTTGATTCAAACTATTCATCCCTAAATTCTCTACTCCTCTTTTAGAAAAAGACATTGTTTATATATTAAAACATTTTAAAAAAATTAAGGATAGAGTAATAAACTAACAAGATGAAATCCTATCCAAGATCCATTTCGTTTCATAACAACATTGTTTCCACATTTTTAGGAACAAAGGGTAGAAAGCATTGGATCTTGTCTCATGCATGATATTCCTATTTTATTGTTGATGAATGAGTTGTAAATACATTGGTGGTTACAAATGTTTGACTCAAATTTAATTTTAAATGCCAACTGAGTATTTACATTCAATTTTGAGATCACCATAAATACAATTACTATATATAAACATACTATTTTTTGAAATAATATTTTTAGCACTTCAAAGTATTTCAAAAAATGACTTATAAATCGTTATAGCTTGTCTTTACATATATATATATATATATATATATATATATATATATATATATAAAACATGTTATAATTTGATATGATCTTGATATTCAATATATGCAAAAATACCCTTAAGGTAGGGAAACACCATATAATACTCCTTTAGGAAGGAATAACTCCACAATGTCTCTTCGAGGGGACAACCTCCAATATCCTCTTATAATAGAAGACTCAATGCTTAATTGATATCTTTACCATGATAATCGTCTCCTATATATAGACATGTATCTAACCCATGGATGGGTAACCTCCTAGTCCCAATGTATATTGACCATTACCTAATATACTAATTCCATAAGTTATTCCATTATCGTAATATATTGTACCCATATAACTAACTAAGGGGATGTGTGCTAAATGTCAGCATCTCCATCAACCCATATACATTAATATATCATATCCCTATGTACATAGCATTACTTCCCTCCTTGACATGTTTCATCCTTGAAACATAGGAAGAAACTAAATAATGAGTGTGTTTCAAATCATTTCACACTTGTCTCCAATCTCGATCATCTATCCATCCATATGTGATCTTGGTAGGTGATAGATCTCCAAGCTTGTTTCCAAATTCCATTGTGCTCCTCTAATTTCATTAATGATCACAATTATACTGGTTTGGTGTCCAAGCATAATTATTCCTTTTTTATTCCATGAATGAACACTTCAGATGATGTAGAAGAGAAAAAAAATAATGATGATGATGAAGAAGAAGATAATTATACTAATTTCTATCTCTTGAGTAGATGAAGTGTTCATTCATAGTGTGTCTTTATCTATATCATCTGAATCTTCATCATAGTGTGTCTTTATCTATATCATCTGAATCTTCATCATTCATAATTATTTTCTTCATCATTCATCATAGTGTGTCTTTATCTATATCATCTGAATCTTCATCATTCATAATTATAAGTAGAATGATGAAGATTCAGATGATATAGATAAAGACACACTATGAATGAAAACTTCATCTACTCAAGAGATAGAAATCAGTATAATTATCTTCTTCTTCATCATCATCATTATTTTTTTCCTCTTCTACATCCACTTTTTATTTTATACCCCATCAATCTAGGAAGAGTTGTTCGATTGTTTACCATGAAGAATATTGTTGTGAAAAGCTCAATTGATTAGACCACCAATGTTGTGTAGGCCTAGCCAAAGAAAGAGATAATTATATTTTCCAAAAAATGTCCTTAGTATTAATCTCCTTAAAAATGAGCCACCATTCTCTAGCATCAACATCATCTTCCCCTAAAATTTTTTGAAACTCCATGATCCAAAAAAAAATTTAGGGTTCATGAAACCCTAAAATGTCAATAACTCATACAAAATTGAGCCATAAAATCACAACAAATCACTCCAAACAACTCAAAAAATTCTAAAAATTTGACTGTGATTTTCTTATATCTTCGTATATCTGTAGTAAAAATTTAAAATAAAATTTCCTTATTTTTAGGAAGATATAATGAAATTAGTTTAAACCCCAAAATATCAATAATTACCTCAAAAATTATCAAAAAATCTCAATTTTTTTACTATGACTTATTTGAAATTTTATCCATATCCAATAAAAACATTTTGGAAAAATTCACAACCAATCAAAAGCTATTTCTGATTAAAAAAACTAGGGTTTCACTCCACACAAATTGCCCAAATTGAAGCTTTGATACCACTTGATATGATCTTGATATTCAATATATGTATAAATACCCCTTAAGGTAGGGAAACACCATATAATACTCCTTTAGGAAGGAATAAATCCACAATGTCTCTTCGAGGGGACAACCTCCAATATCCTCTTATAATAGAAGACTCAATGCTTACTTGATATCTTTACCATGATAATCATCTCCTATATATATACATCTATCTAACCCATGGATGAGTAACCTCTTAATACCAATGTAGTCTAACCATTACGCAATATACTAATTCCATAACTTACTCCATTATCCTAATATATTGTACCCATATAACTAACTAAGGGGATGTGTGCCACATGTCGGCATCTCTATCAACCCATATACATTAATATATCATATCCCTAGGTACATATCATAATTATCACAATATTTTAAGAGTAACTAGAGATATCTAAAGCTAGTTTAGTGACTTCTTAAGCTAGACTAGTGATTTCTTGAGGTAGACTAGTGACTTCAGAAGCTAGGCTAGAAGTCTAGTAAATTGACTTGTGGATTCATTAGATCTATAGTGTCTTCAAAACTAATAATTATTAGATATGTTGGTTTATAAAAACATATGATTTTTATTCTAGTACTTAAATTTAACATGTATGTGAAATAATGGTATCTTTTCCATGTATATGTTAGAACATAGTCAAAAGAATGGATAAGAGTGATTCTCCATAATCAAGATAAATAGTTCACTCTCTAATTTAAATCAATAATGAATCATAATATTAGAATCAAAAACCACTTTAAGGAAGGGTAAAAATGAGGTAAAGGAGGTCATTAATTAGATATGATGAGCCATTTTATGGACTCATCATCTCCTCCACACTTAACTTATTATAAGTCCTCTTGAAAATGATGACCTTCGTTACTCTCTAAAAAATGTAATATTCTCTAGGGTCTGATTGAGATCATAAAAATCATAATATGTGTCCTAGATTGCTTGTTTTGTGCTATAATTTCCCTTGAATTATCTGATCTTGGATGTCCATTTATCAAATTATTCTAGTCCCTTTGGTGATGAGTTTGTCCATATAGACATGGGACTCAATATCAATGGAGGTATAAACCTCATACCAATCCATTCATTTCCAAATTCTTTCATCATTTCCACTATGGATTTAACCCTCCTAAATCACCAACATAGATTATTATGGGAAATGACTTCTCTTCTTTTTAATAGAATATTTATGTTATAATGAACCACAATCTATCAGAATGGGTCATGATTGATAACAAGTGAGATTTAAACACACTATACTCTTAACTTATGAAAATATAAATTCTTGTATAAAAATAGGACCATGTTGGCATGTTGTTGTCATTTACATCAAAAGGGTGCATCATGTAAAGGCATAATGGTCATTGATGTCAAATGTTTGTTTGGCTAAGTGCTTGAGCATGATAGTGGCATAAAGAGAGTGTGTTCTTAGTTAGAAACATGATGTTGTCAAAGTTGATTAGTGATAAAGATTTATGTTTTCATGAACTTTTTGATATATGTGAAGGAAGCATAGTGAAATGTGTGAATAAAGGTATGTGATGTGATAATGGCATTGAGAGAGATGTCAAGTCATATGAAGCTTGGTCATATGGTTTTAGGTATGTATAAGGTTTTGGAATATTATTATCATTAGAAAGATAATGGTGAATTGATATGTGTGTCATGATGTCTAATGTCTACTTATTCTATGTTTTTTTAAGGTTATGGCATGGAAGGAATAAGTCAAAGTGTCAAGCGCATTGGTAGTTTAAGCCTAGTCATGGCATGGTGAAGGTATGAGCCAGTAACATGATGAGGTGAGTGATATAAGGAATTTTAAAGGTTTTAAATGTTGCTTGAGAATTATAATAATGTGTATAATCATCCATGAGAGTATCAAGGTGAGTCTATAGGGGTAGGACCTTCATATCAAGTCTACACCTAGACCACTCCTTGACCTTGCTTTGCCTAATGTGGTATGAAGATCAATTTTCAAGGAAAGTTTGCATATGTGAGATTTATATAGGTATTATATGTTTTTTAATCATGTTAACAAAGTTTGAGTCCATGGTTTGAATGTAATTATAAGAAACACTATTTTAGGCCTTCTTGAGTTCACAAAATGAGGTCTCAAGACCTAAGAGGAAATTTAAAATATTAGTTAGCATGTGTAACCTCTACATGGGAAATTTAGATGTTAAGGATATATGGGTAAGGTTCCTATATAATATTTCCAAGCATTGGTTTTGTATTTAAGGGGAAGTCCTTTATGAACAATCGTTAATACCAAACCCTATGTTAAACCTGCATAAAACCCCAATAAGGACCAAATGTGGAATATATTATTAAAAAAATACCATAATGGTCTCAAATGATTATAAAAACTATTTTATCATGTATTAAACTCTCTTACGTACCTATAGGTGGTGGTGGTTGGTCAGATGAGAGAGAAAATGTGTAGATACATGCTTGTTTGTGAAGAATTTGTGGTAGCAATAAAAATTTACATTGGTCAAGAAAATAAAATGGATGGAAGAAGGATATATAGAATCATAATACATGACCATGAATATTTTTGTATAGGTTCCACCCTTATAATTTTCTAAATTGGTCTTCCAAATTATCCAGCCGTAGATAGACCTAATAGTGTAAATAATGTTAAATCTAGGTAGTAGTAAGAAGATGAGTTAGAGTATGTTTTCATGATATAATGATGAAATCAAGTGCATGGATATGTTTTTAAGGCAATTTAATATATGTTCATGATTGGAAGAATATTTTTAGGTTATGTATGTGGTGTAAAAATTACTTAGAAAAAGACTAGTCTAGTTCAAATAAGATTATTAAACATGAGGTCAAGAAATTGGTCTACAAGACAAATATTTGTCATTAGACCATATGATATTTTTATTTGATTATTTCATAATCATATATAAAAACCATTTACATTCATCAGGTATAATTTAAAGTTTCTACATAGTTTTTGGACTTTTAAGTCATCATGATTGTGTTTTTGAGTATACTAGTAGTTCTGAGTGAGTGAGTTGTAGAGGTGTTGTTGAAGCCTTAAGCTCTGAGTGAAAGAGCCTAATAAATTTGGTAATGACCATTTGTTAATGTATATTATATTTTTTATTTTTAAAATGATATTTCAGTGGATTAAGTGTGTTTTATATTTATTATTTAAAGGTAGACCTTTTGGTGTACATAGGCCTGATAGGACTGAGTACTATTGAGGGGTTTCATGAAGTGGTTGACCTAAAAGGTATTATTGAGATTAGAGGATGTTATATAAGGTATATTTATATTTTTTTGAATTTTTATATGAAGTTATATTATTTTCCAAGGGATCAAATGGTACTGTTTTACTAGATAAACCTAATGCAATTAGGTTTCCATGAGACCTAAAAGTGAAATGATGCCTAATTGAGTCATGATAGACCAAAAGGGACTCAAAGGTAATTTGAATATAATTTATTATATGTCATAATAAATATTATATGGATTACCTAATAGGTTAATGGTGTGTTCCTAATTAAGTGGTATATGAATAAGGAATGGTATATATACAAGGCAATTTTAGGCCTATTTGAGCAAGCTTAGAGGAAGCAAATGCATTGATAAAATAAATGAGGCTAATGAGGTTGGGTAATGTATTTTAAACCATAAATTTAGGTTCAATAATAACTTCATGATGATAATGTAGGTGTTTTTTAGTTAAATATCAAGGTCACATGAACTATTCAGTCTTGAAGATGGCTAGTTGAGCGAAGAAGCCTAGAGGCAGTTTTGAGAGAGATCAAGTGGAGTAGAGATAAATGAGTGATCATTGTATATTTATATGTTATTATAATTAAATAATATATGTATTCTTAATATATGAAAATGGATATACTAGATAGATAGCTGAGTGGAAGCATAGAAGAAAGAAGTTTGATTGGCTAAGTTGGTGCTTGGTCAAAGAGGAAGTTGAAGCTTCCTTGCATGTTAGTTATTGAAAAATTAGTCTTAGATAGGTTGGTTCTTGTTTAATAGTTATTTTTAGAATAATTTAATATTTATTATTTTATAAATTTCCTTTGATTTAGTTGGTTCTTTAGCATAGGGGTTTTAGCCTCATAGCAAGTAGGTGCTTGTTAAAGTCAAGTGGGGGCTTGATAAATTTGGGGTTGGTGATCCATATTGGGTTGGTGATCAACTAAATTTGATACATTATATTATATAAATTTTTTTCCAATATTTATTTTAGTGGGTGTTATTCCCTATGAGGGTTTCTCACATATGTGATGTGTTATCTCGATTCATGCTAATGTGGTTGGTTTTTAATGCATTGTTAAATCATTATGATGTTTCATAGTTCATATATGATTAGATGTAATTGATTGAATTTTTTTGAATATTGATTCACCCTACCTGTTAGACATTTTTATTCTAATAATTGGTATCATATCATGTTCTTTTAAATAAATATTAATAGCTCAAAGGTGATCCTAAGAAGCACAAGATGTCTAGTGATCAAGAAGAAGAAGACATGTATGATGAAGAAGTCTACTATGATAGTGAACAAGGATAAGATGAAGTATAACTTGAATATAATATCATAATTTCCATAGATTATTTTAAACATAAAAATAAGATGAAGCATGAGTTAAGATCTATAGTCAAGGATATTAAAAAACATATGTGTACCTTAAAGAGTGACATGGTCAAAGAAGCTAAAAAGGATGAGAAGACCATAAAGGATCTCATGAATCAATTAAAAGGTGTCAATAAAAATTTTATATCAAATAAATTTGAGCATTATTTGTTTAAGATAGATCTATATTCCTTGAAGGTTGAGCATGAGTATTTCATAGAAAATATGAGCAAGTTTGAAAAAGAGTGTGAAAAGTCAAAACAAGACAAGAGTCCAACATGAAAGTCAACATGAAGAGACCAATTAGGGATCCAAATTAAATGAGGGATGAGTTATCATGGGAACATGGTAAAATAAGTGATTATTCAAGAGGTAAGTATAGTAATGCTATTTGCTACAATTGTCATAATATGGGACACATTACAATATTGTGTCCTAATAGAGTTAGAAGGCCCTCCGTACTTAACAAGGTATATTGATCTCATATAATTCATGAGAATGGTAAAACATTGGTATGGAAGTGAAATAAAGTTTGGAATGATCATATTGAGTCCAAGAGTCAAGATGGATAATTTTCTAAGGAGGAGCAGAAGACTAAAGGAGAAGAATCTATGCTAGATCAGACTACCTTTCACATTCAAGATGAAGGCATGAAATGGTATATATATAGTGGTTTATCAAGCCACATGATAGTACATAAAAAAAAATTCATCTAATTAAAGAATAATATTACAATAATAGTAAGATCTGGAGACAATAAAACTACCAATATAGTTGGCAAGGGTATCTTTGATTTTGGATAATGGGAAGACCAAGATAGAGAATGTGTTTTATGTGGAAGGTTTGGAACATAATTTTATTAGTGTAAGTTAAATTTTTAACCAAGGACACACTAAAATTTCATGATAGAGGGTGTGAGATGATGAGATCCAAATTAGGAAGGTTAATTACCAATGATAATAATATTGAAAATAATATATATGTCTTGAATGAGATCAAGAAGGAGAGATGCTTTATGATCTAGATCGATGAAAGTTGGCTATGGATCATAAGGTTATGTAACCTAAAATTTAACAATATATGTAATAAAATCACTAATAAATCTATGAAGAACATGCCTAGGATCACCAAACCTACATACATACTTTTCAAGGCATGTCAACATGGTAAGAAAACTAGAAGAAGGTTCAAGTCTAAAGATTACTCTACTACAAGACCTTTAGATTTAATACACACTAATATCTGTGGGCTTAAAATAATACAAATAATTTAAGGATATATCTACTACATTTTACTCATAGATGACTACACAAGAATGACTTGGGTAGCATTCTTAAAACAAAATTCAGAAGCTCTTGATAAGTTCAAGGCATTCAAGGCATTTATTGAGAATGAGAAGAATGAGAAGATCAAGTGACTAATATATTATAGAGGATGATATTTTTTGTTTAATTATTTTGATGAATTTTATGAGATCCATGGGATAATAAGATAGTTTTTAGCATCTTGGACACCTCAACAAAATTTAGTGGAAAGAAAGAATAGGATAATTCAAGAGATGGCAAGAAATAAGTTAAATGGGTAGCATTCTTAAAATAAAATTCAGAAGCTCTTGATAAGTTCAAGGCATTCAAGGATTTTATTGAGAATGAGAAGAATGAGAAGATCAAGTGACTAATATATTATAGAGGATGAGATTTTTTGGTTAATTATTTTGATGAATTTTATGAGATCCATGGGATAATAAGATAGTTTTTAACATCTTCGACACCTCAACAAAATGTAGTGGAAAGAAAGAAGAGGATAATTCAAGAGATGGCAAGAAATATATTAAATGAGTTTAGATTATCTAATGGATACTGGAGAGAGGTAGTGATCACTATAGTCTAAATTTTAAAGAAAAGGATTAATCATAATAAGACTCTTTATGAACTACGGAAAGGCAAACCTACTAATGTGGAATACTTTAAAGTGTTTAGGAGCAAAATTTTCATCAAAAGAGATGAGGAAGACTTAGGTAAGTTTGATTCTATGTCTAATGAAGGTATATTCTTAGGATACACATTAGTAATCTTAGCCTATAGATGCTATAACAAGATGTTGTAGAAAATAGTAGAAAGTACCAATGTGAGAGGATTGATGAGACAAGGAAATCACAATCATAGTCAAAAGATATATAATCAAATCTAGAATTCAAGAATGAATAAGAAATAATAGAGATTGATGAGGAAGAAGAAGAAGATGTAGAAAAACAAGAATCAAAATTTCCCTCAAGACAGATTCAAAAAAATCATCTGGAATCATAAATCATTAGTAATAAAGATGCATGTATGTAAACAAGGATAAGACTGGTAAGTAACCTAAACCAATAGAATGTTTCTCTATTGTCTATAATTTAATCTAATAACCTTGTAAAAGCAATCAAAGGAAAGTTTTATATAGGTGTTATGAATGAGGAGTTAAACCAAATAGATAAAAATGAGACTTGGGAACTAATTCCTAGGCCTAAAAACAAGAATGTTATTGGCACAAAATGGGTGTTTAGAAACAAATTGAATGAAGATGGAGAAGTCACTAGGAATAAGGGTATATTGGTATCCAAGGGATATGCACAAGTTGAAGGGATAGAATTTGATGAGACATTTTCACCAGAAGAAATATTAGAGACCATCAGATTATTTCTATCATATGAAAGATTTAAAGGGTTTAAGGTGTATTGGATGGATGTCAAATTCACCTTTGTGAAACTTGGAAGAAGAGGTATACAAAGAGCAACCTAAGGGTTTCTCAATATCAAGTAATAAAGACTATATTTGTAGATTTAAAAAATGTTCATATGGTCTAAATAAAGATCCTAGAGCTTGGTATGCTAGATTGGATAGGTATATATTGGATTAAGGATTTAAAAGAGGAGTTGGAGATAATAATATGCATATAAATACAAAACATGACCATTAATTGATTATAATTTTATGTGGATGACATCATATTTTGTGGAAAAAATGACAATATGACCAAGGCATTTACAGAGGTAATGAAGAAGGAATTTGAGATGTTCATGATATGAGAATTATCAATATTTCTTGGGTTGTAAATCACTCAATCTAAAAAAGGTATATTCATTTCACAAGCCAAGTACATAAGAGATATGTTGAGGAAGTTTGAGATGGAATATTTTAAGGTAGTTAGTATACTTATGATCATAGGGTGTAAGTTGAGAAAGTAAGATGCATCTCCAAAGGTCAATTAGACATCTTATAGGTTAATGATTACAAGTTTTTTATACACCACTACCTCTAGACAAGACATCATACAAGTAGTAGGTATTATGGGAAGGTTTCAATTAGATCAAAAAGAATATAATTTGTAAGTACTAAAAAGAATACTAAAGTATCTCAAGGGGAATATGGATTTTGGGTTGTGATATCTAAGGAGTAAGGAGTTAAATTTGATATCCTATACAGATGCAGACTAGGTAAGGATTTTAGATGATAGGAAGATCACTAGTGTAGTAGATTTCTTATTAGGTGAGTGCCTAGTTCATGGATAAGTAATAAGTAACCATTTGCTTCCTTATCTACTTTTGAGGATAAATAAATTACAACTTCGTGTTGTACCCAAGTCCTATGGATGATATATACCTTAAGAGATGACAAGGTGGAGTATGATGGTCCTAGTCATATATATTGTGTTAATATAAGTGTTATAAGCATCTCAGAGAACCCTATTATACACTATAGGACTAAGCACATTACCATCAAGTATCATTTCCTAAGAGAGTAGGCAAGTAAAAAAAGTATTAGACTTGAATATGTTTCTATAAAGGATCATATTGTTGACATTATGACCAAGCCACTTCCAAAGGCAACTTTTGAACATTTAAGATAGGAATTGAATATAATTATTACCCCTAAAAATAATTAAGGAAGTTAAGTGCTTAGGGGGAGATAATCAAGTGGTTAATTAGATCCAAAAATAGGTGAGTAGTGTTGACAATGTATGCATGGAGATAGGGGATATTTATAGCTTTATGTTATTTAAGTTAAGGTCCAAGGGTCATATGGAAGTGTCTGGAAGACCCTTTGTCATTAATGTCAAAAGGAAGAGGATGAGCAGATGGGAAAAGTACCATTTTGAAGTGATTTGATTTTTTTAGTGTTTGCCATCAATGATAAAGGGGGAGTTTGTTATAGTTTTTTTGTCATTGATTCCAAAAGGGTGTATCATGTATAGGGATAATGGTCATTTATATCAAAGGTATATTTGTTCAAGTGCTTGAGCATGTTAATGTCATAAAGAGAGTGTGTTCTCAATTATAAACATGATGTTTTCAAAGATGATTAGTGATAAAGATTGATGTTTTCATGAATTTAATGATCCATCTGAAGGAATCATATTGAAATGAGTGAATAAAGGTATGTGATGTGAAAATGAGCATTGAGAGAGATGTCAAGTTATATGAAGCTTGTTCATATGGTTTTAGGTCTATATGAGGCTATGGAAGATTATTTTCATTAGAAAGAGAATGGTGAAATGATATTAGTGTGTTTTTATGTCTTAATTTTTCTTGTTTGATGTTGTGTTTAGGTCATGACATGGAAGGAATAGGTCAAAGTGTAAAGTGCATTGGAAGCTTGAGCCTACTCATGGCATGGTGAAGGTATGATATGGTGGCATGATGAATTCAGGGATCTTAGGCATGTGATAGGATATTAAGGTTGTTTTATAATAATAATAAGGTTTATAATCATCCATGAGAGTATTTGGGTGAGCCTATAAGGGTAGGACCTTTAAATTAAGTCTACACCTAGCCCACTCCTAGACCCTACTTGGCCTAATGAGGCATGAAGATCAATTTTAAAGTAAATTTTAAATATGTGAGAATTAACAAAGGTATTATATGTTTTTTAAATCATTTTAACAAATTTTTAGGTCATGGTTTGAAGATAATTATAAGAAACACTATTTTAGGCCTTCTTGAGTTCATAGAATGAGGTCTCAAAACTTGAGAGGAACTTTTAGACATTCATTGGCATATGTAACCTATGAATGAGAACCTAAGATGTTAAGGAGAGATTGGTGAGGGTCATAGATAAGATCTCTAGGAATTGGTTTTGGATTTAATGGGCAATCCTCTATAAACAATCGTTAATACCAAAACCTGTGTTAAATCTCCCTAAAATCCTAATAAGGACATGATGTGGAATATCTTGTTAAAAATAGACTATAATGGTCTCAAATGACTATAAAAACTATTATAAAATGTATTCAACTCTCCCAGGTACCTCTAGGTGTTGGTACTTAGTCATATGAGAGAGAAGATGTGTAGATACAGGCTTATTTGTGAAAAAATTTCTATAGTAGTCAAAATTTGCATTGGTAAAGAAAACACAATGGATGTAAGAAGAAGATATATACTCATAATACATGACCATGAAGTTTTTTGTATATTTAATACCCTTTTAATGTGCTAAAATGGTCTTCTAATTTAGCCAATCATAGATAGACCTAATGGTGTAAATAGTGTAAAACCTAGGCAATAATGAGATGATGAATTAGAGTATTTTTTCATGATATAATGATGAAACAAAGTACATGGATATGTTTTTAATTAATTTAAATACATTTTAATTATTTTAATAATATTTTGAGGTCATGTATGTGGTGAAAATGTTAGTCATTAAATGATTAATTTGGTTCAAATAAGACTATGAAACATGAGGTCAAGAAATTGGTCTGTAAGATCAATATTTATTATTATAACATATGAAATTTATATTTTAATATGTCTTAAGGATATCTAATAACCTTTTAAATTCATTATTTTTCATTAAAAGTGCCTACATAGGTGTTGGAGGTCTAATTCACCATGACTATGTTTTTGAGTTTACTAGAAGTTCTGAGTGAGTGAATTTCAGAGGTGTTCTTAAATCCTTAATCTATGATTTAAAGTGTATAATACATTTTTTAATTACCATGAGTTAATTTTAATTTTTTTAATTGATTTTTTTATCATATTTTAGTGTATTAAGTGTGTTTTATCTTAAATATTGAAAGACCAACTTTTTGGTATACATAGGCCTAATAGGACTGAGTACTATTGAGGGGTTTCATGAAGTGGTTGGCATAAATGGTGTTATGGATCTAAAATTATGTTTTATAAGGTATATTTGGATTTTTTTTGAAAAAAAAAATTATATTTAATAAGATATATTTTTTCCCAAATGGATCAAATGGTAATGTGTTACTAGACAGACCTAATGCAATTAAGTTTTCTTGAGACCTAAAAGTGAAATGAGGCCTACTTGAGTCATGGAAAAACAAAAATAAATAAAAGGTAATTTGAATATTGTTTATTAGATATATTTATATCTATTTTATGTAGTCCATAATATGTTAAGGGTGTGTGGTTGACTAAGTGGTATATGAACAAGGAATGATATATATAAGGCATTTTTAGGCCATTTGCGCAAGCTTAGAGGAAGAGAATGGATTGATAAAATAAATGATACTAAGGAGCTATGTTAATATGTTATAAACCCTAATTATATATAAAATATATATTTGAGTGGAATAATATAATAAATAAGTATGATTGGCTAAGTTGGTGCTTGGTCAAAGACAGAGTTGAAGCTTCCTTTCAGGTTGGCGCTTGTAGAATTGGTCTTAGCTAGGTTGGTTCTTGGTCAAGAGGGAGTTGGATCTACATTTTAGGTTGGTGATTATAAAATTTTCCTTTAAATAATTTGTTTCTTTTTCTAATGGTTTGTATCCTTATATCAAATAGATGCTTGTTAAATTCAAGTGGGTGCTTGATAAATTTGGGGTTGGTGATCTATGTTGGGTTGGTGCTCAATTAAATTTGATACATTATCTTAAAGGATAGTTTGTCCAAGATTTGTTTCATTGGGTTTTATTCCTCATTAGGGTTTACCACATATGTGATTTTTTATCTTGTTTCTTTCTCATGTTATTGGTTCTTAATGTATTGCTCGATCATTTGGTTGTTTTTATAGTTCATAAATGAGTGGATGAATTTTTTTGAATACTAATTCACCCCAATCATTGTGATTCCAATAGACTAAATAAGAGAAGAATAATTTTTTTCCAATATAATATATGAAAATATCATTTATGATAGGTGTATAAATTTATAGATGAGAAGCATAAAGAAATCTAAATTTAGCAATGTGAACACATGATAGTGTCTAAATGGATAATGAGAACCATCTGTAAGATGTCAACATTGGGTGGTAGATGTCAAGTGCATCCACACAATGAAGTTTAATAAAAATTATAAAATTGCATGGAAAATTGAATTAACTCATTATTATGCCTAATTACCTAAATATTACACTTAATCAATCTAAATATACATGTAGGAAAAACATAAAATGGAATAAAAAAACCTGCACTAACACTCCAATTGAAACTTAGCTTATATGGGTAAAATAATTTGGTCCCAAAAAATTCATGATTAGCTATCCAATAACATATAAAATCCCCCCATAAAATAGAGATAACCCCCTTTTAGTAGAGAGTGAATAATAGAGAACTATAAATACCCCCTAGAATATGATGTTGAAGTAACCCGTACCTAAATAAGAGCTTGAAAATGAATATAATTGCTCTTGATGAAGGGTTTGGTGAAGATATCAACTATTTGATTTATATTTTGGTAAAATCTAATATCAATGACATATCCATGAATCCTCTCCTAAATGAATTGCATATGAATATTTATATGCTTTCTCTAATGATGTTGGAATGGATTCCTACAGATCTAGATAGTGATCTAGTTGTTATAGAAGATGAATATGGGTTTCCTAAATTGTATACAAAACTTAATAAAAATACCATGAAGTCATATAGCCTCAATATCATCTTTGATATATCATTTGTATTCAACCTTAATATATGATAAATCAATAAGATTCTACTTATTTCTATACCAAGTAGTTAGACCTAAATTAAGTGCAAAACTATATCCTAAAATGGACTTATGATGTTTAATATCTCCAACCTAGTCTAAATCTATTTACCCAATCAAGCCAACATAAATGTTTACTCCATAATGTATCCAAAAATAATGAGTAAACTGAATGTAGTGGATAATATACATGTCTGATATCTATTTTAGTTCATTAAGTCTTTACATAAACCTAAATACCATGTCCATTACATATGAAATATCAAGTCTAGTTTGAGTCAGATAGATGAGGCTACCAATAAGTTGTTGATGCAAGGTAACATCAACCAATAGATAAGAACACTCAACCTCAAATTTAAATCCTTAAATAAAAGGAGTCATATCTAGATTACAGTCAACCATGTAAAACCATGTGAGAAAATGAAGAGCATACTTGGATTGTCTAATGGTAATCCTTGAGTTAGATTGTGAAATATCAATACCAAGGAAGTAGTAAAATAAATCCAAGGAAACCATGGAGAATATGTCACACAAATATTTCTTGACTACTACAATGGAAGATGAATAACTCCATGTGATCAATAGGTTTGTAAAATACAAAATTAGAATTAGGAGTGAGTCATCCTACTATAAAATGTAGACATTCATAGTTGATTGACATCTAGTGAACCCAATTATGAGGATGAAGGAATCCATCTTGGCATACCAAGTCTAATGAGTCTAGTTTAGGCCATATATATACACACACACACATACATACACACACACACACACATATATATATATGTATATATGTATGTATGTATATATATATATGTATGTATATATATGTGTGTGTGTGTGTGTGTGTGTGTGTGTGTGTGTGTGTGTATACATATATGGACCATACATAAGGTTTTATGTAGTATCCTTCCTCAGTTTATAGACTTTAAATATATATATATATATTCAAAGTCTACAAACTGAGGAAGGATACTACATAAAACCTTATGTATGGTCCATATATGTATACACACACACACACACACACACACACACACACACACACACACACACACACACACACACACATATATATACATACATACATATATATATATATACATACATACATATATACATATATATATGTGTGTGTGTGTGTGTATGTATGTGTGTGTGTGTATATATATGGCCTAAACTAGACTCATTAGACTTGGTATGCCAAGATGGATTCCTTCATCCTCATAATTGGGTTCACTAGATGTCAATCAACTATGAATGTCTACATTTTATAGTAGGATGACTCACTCGTAATTCTAATTTTGTATTTTACAAACCTATTGATTATATATATTCAAAGTCTACAAACTGAGGAAGGATAATACATAAAACCTTATGTATGGTCCATATATATTTACTTCTCAAGGTCTTCATCAATAAATGTTCTCTTCACATCCATCTGAAAAACATCCCAATGATGAGCTAAAAAAATGGAAAGAGTGTGTTGAATAGAGTTATTTTTTGTATCTGGTGCAAAGGTATCAGTGTTGTCAATTCCAATAACCTATGAAAAAATTTACTACTATTCATGATTTGAACTTATCCATAAACCCATCTACTAAAATTGTTGTTGGATAAATCCATCTACATCAACCAAGTTTCCTTTAATTACAAAGGGGAACCAAATCCCAAGTGTGGTTCTTAATCAAGGATCTATAATCCTCATCCATGGTTGTATCCCACTCAGGAGTGTCATAAGACTCATTATATTTTTGTGACCAACACACTCCACCTTCAAATTTTTTAAATGGGGACCCAATTTTCGTTCATAATTTTCATGATTATATCTTATTTATTGCATGTTTAAGTCTCAATCACATGCAAATGTATTTAATTTCTCAATATATATTCAATTATATTGCAATAACTATAAGCAGTATTTTGTTACAATTTTAAGGTTTTCAAAGTCAAGATTTACATCTTTTGTATCATGTTAAATTTGGGCTAGAAGATGTTTTTTATTGATATCTTATACCTCGGCTGTTGAAATTTTAAAAATGTGACCATTGAAAGGTTTAAATGTGTTTTTTAATTAGATTTTTTTATAAATATTTTATGCCTTTTAGTGTCAATAGTCAAAAAAATGATCTAAGATTTTGGTTTATTTGACTAACTAACTAATCTAATAGCATGTTCAAATTTATTTCTAAGTCTAAGTGTGTAGGATAGACATGGCATATTTACATGTTTCTTCATCTAGCTTCCTCATTCATGACTTTCAAAAAACTTAAGTCTACTATTCACCTTAAAGAGCGATATCATGCCATGTGTCTTCATCTCATTCACCCACAAACCCTTCAATAATCATATATGTTCTAGGTTTTTTATAGTTATCTAAAGTATCATGGACCATACACATAGAAAAATCATGAATATCCATGATCGATAGGTCCTTACCTATTTTTCAAAGCTTTATTACATTTTGAATGAATTATAGTCATTGACATATCTCAAACCTAGTGACCCACAACCTATAGGACCAAAATATGAAGTCAAAACCCATAGACCATCTACAGAAACATGGACCATCCATGTCTAATCATCTCAGCAAACTATGACCTACTAGATCATAGTATAGAGGTTAGATCTTGAACAAGTAAGAGTTTTCCACATGGAACCATCCCAAGAACCCATATCTTTAGATAGAAAATTACATATTAAAAATTAAAAAACCCTCCAATAATATATTTATCCATGTGTCCCAATCCCACTAACTCATATTCTAAATAATACATAGTGAATAATTTCATACTCTGGTCAAGCAGATTCCCTAGATCTAACTAAGTGTCATCATCTTAAGATCTTATAGCCAAACAAGTTAAATACAAAAGGTAGAGTCTAGTGTCGAATAGATAAGTGATATGTTGCCACATGTATCTAACCAATTCAAGTAATTATATAACATGAAAATAAGATTTGAAAGCATGAAAGGAAGACACCTGTAATGTTAAGGTGATGAGACACCCATAAGATGTGAAAATATGCCATGTGGAAATAAAAATTCAAAAAAAAATTGACATTGCAAAATAAAAATTCAAATAATAAATAAATAAGTGGGTAATGATGTAAAAATCATTGTTTACAATTAATTTGCATAGATTGGTAATTCAATGCATTCAATTCTAAGAAATAACAAATATAAGTAATATATTTAGTTTGTAAATCATGATTTGATTATATTACCATATTACTATCCTATGCATTTTGAAAATTCAAACTTATTTTTAACCAAATGACTTCAATATTTTTAGAGAACTTATACTACTTTCATAGTGCTAATGGTTTCATCATCTTGTGTTCTTCCTCCCTCTACATATTTGACTATTTGCATGACTAAATTCATGGATAGTGTTTGATTTAATAGCATTAGAGAACCAATTTATAAATTTTTCATCCATAAGGGTATAAGTGGATGCTATAGATCCATATCGAGTAAGGGACCAACTATTTTCCTTCACACAATGATATAAGGATGACATTTTGGCTATTAAGGAAGTAGACCTACATAGTTCAGTGATGAAACCAATGGTAATTTCTTGCATCAACATGATTTATGAACTATTAAAAATGGACAAAAAATATAGGAAAATATTACACTAGTAATTTAATACTACCCCTGTGGCTATATTAGTGTAAATGCATTTGAGAGATACTATACTTCCTATTATCGAGATAACCTATGGAAAGGTTATGGTGAATTTATGGTTGATTATAAATTTAATCAAGTAAAAATTATAGTATTGGGAATCTAAAAATGTAAATTTTGTAATCAAATGCCTAATTTAGTCTATTCCCATAGTCATTTTCATGCCAAGAGTAAGAATCACCATGGCTATGATAAATCAATTGTATGGATTTTCAAGTATTTCTTATGTTCATGAGATATGGGTCCCCTTATTAGAAATCATTTTGAGTTAATAAAAAATTATTTCCCTTGGAGAAATAATTATCTCAAATTTGATACCCTAGATTAGTAACCCAATAAATCTACCCTATGGCAAATTTTATATGATATCATACTTGGTAGATGTTATAACTACTACATTACATTCATCGTATGTAGAACCTTGGGAACCATCTACAAAGCATCTCAAAAATAAGTTTTGTGATGAAATCATCATTATTCACATATAAAAATTCAAGAGGAAAATTCAGATAATCACATAAACATTTTATCCTATGGTGTATAAGGTGATATATGGGTAGAACATGCCTAGGTTATTAGAATATAATAAGAGAAGTATTGGGAAAATGAGTGATTATTGGTATTACCTAGATTTCACTATAATCAAAATTTGAGGTGATAATGGACCACCTTTATATTTACCACATATTATTCCATAAAAAGTAGATGAATAAGATATTACTAAAAATTTATATGACAATATGGACATTGAACTAAGGAATGCAAAATAAGGAAGTTTGAATCCAACCCCTCTCAACATTGGTTACATACAATATACCAAAAGGGATCACCTTAGCTTTGTGGGTAAATTTAGAATGCATTTTGACTTGAAACAAACACCATTTAGGTATTAGGATCCCACAAATAAGTTCAAATATCACCTTAATAAATATGAAAATAAAATTAAAATATCTTTGGGCACTAATGGTATAATCATGATTCCATATTTTTAAATGTTGAAGATGATAATGAGGTTGCTATAAATATGCTCAAGGTGTGCATGTCAATGATAGTATACCAAAGAATCTAGTATGATCATACCATAATAGAGGAAGATGCAAAGAGAATAGATAATTAATAATGAACTTCAACACTATTTCATGAGTCTCTTCCTCAACTAGAAGAAGAAATGGGAACATAAATTATTAAAGAAGAAAGTGAATCTAGGGAGACAAGCCCACAAGTCATATGAAATATTTATAAAGGTCTCCTCAAACCTCAAAGTTCCATTGATTCTCAACCCAAAGATGATATATGATAATCTATAGTTCCTAGTATACCAAAGGGACCATTTTATTTTTCACCCCTACCTCCATTAATAATGGTACAAAAAGTAAGTATTCCCTCTTTTATTTCATAGGTTCTTGTTGTTTTTAATCTTTTGTCACTAGTTCCTACCACAAATATACCAATAGTCATTATCATTTCCTCTCTAGCTCCTCTACTTTCTACCATTGTATCCCCTTCATTTTCCACTCCACCCACTTTAGGGACAAATCCTATTTTTACTAGGCCACCATTGGTGACATATCAAAGGAAATCCAAGACTCTTCCTTTGTCTCCCCAATATGTTCAAGAATAAGAAATTATTTTTGAAGGTATATTTAATAAAGGAGGCCCTCTTTATGAGGAATTATAGGAGGAACAAGAGGAAGTATATCCAATAAAGGAGCAAGAGGAAACTGAGTAAGGAGGAATAGAAATTTATGAGAAATTGTAAGTAGAATAAGAGAAAGTTAAATCAATTGAAATATTAATATAAAAATAAGGAAAGAAAGGATAAAATATATGGATTCATAAGTAAAGCCCAAAAAATAAGTTATAACCTCATAACTTACATCATTAGTTAAACTTCTAAGATCTCCACCTTAGATTTCATATCAAAAAACATAGAAGGTGGTTAAGACCATGCTAGTCTTTATTCAGGAGCAAACTAGGGAGGGATGTCTCAAGGAGACCTTGATTGTTACTATTATTGCTATAGGATTTGATATGTCCCACATTTAGACTTAATGTAGAAATTTTAATTACATAAGTGTTGGGTTATTTTCCTTTAGTTTAGCATTACATTTCCTAAGAATGCATTTAAATAGGATAAGAGGTCCAACTAGATATTGCATTGGATTATCATGTTATAAATGGTAATGTGTGTTCACCTGAAGTGCATGGCTAAAGAATAGTTACCATAAAGTTTGTCTTATGATGGTGTATACCAAGGTGATTGAATAGGCAATTAGTTCTAAATAAATATATCATAATTAACATAATTCATACCATCCAGTCATTCCATATTTAATTTATTTATCATAAGTAAAGATAATCACAAATAAAGAAAAAGAGTAGTAGTTCCATTGATTACATAACTAGTTTACATGTATTTAAATAACACAAGTATTCTATATTATTATACATAATTGATCACCATACACAAGTCTTGATGCATATCAAGAATATTAAGCTCAAGATTACATTTACCATTATAAAATAATAACCAACATCAACAATAACCTTATAAGTAAATCAGGGGTATTTATACATGATTCTAGCCTAATCATTTAGTTACAACATTAATATGAAAATGATGACTTGTCATTGACCATTAACAAAAATGAGTCATGTTACATCACTACATTGAATTCCTATTGATGCAGGCCTAACTCACCCTATACACCCTCTCTATGATAGATATCTGATGTCATGCACATATATTCTCATAGGCTAGTGCTATATTTGTGCTTGACTTATTCTCCTCTGATGCTCTCATGAACTATTTCCTTAATAATTTCCTACTTATGTACCCTTATCTAAGTCATATGCCAACCACTAGAGTTTGTTATCCTTGGTTCCTCTATGTTTCTTGCATATTTTTTCTTCATAACTTGTTTCTTTTGTGCCAAGGTATATTGTGCCAAGGTATTTTGTGTCTTGGCTTATTTTTGTGCCCATTTCTCCTAAAAGTACTTAGAATAAATTGATACAAAATTTAGTGTCTAACATTACCCCACACTAAGTCAATATTCCATCTTGAACTATGTACCATCCTTAGGTCCCTAAGATACCAAAAATTCATGTCTCATTTTCTCTACTTGGCACTTGACCTCTTCCTAATGGTTTAATGTAATTTATCACTTGGAAGTAATTTATTCAACTTCACCTTTTAACAATTTGGTCTCCTTGGGTTAATCCATAACATAACCCACTTGAGTTGTTAAAATATTAAGTGATGTAGTAGCATCTCTATTTATGTCCTCAAGCATCATGAATTATGTCAAAACCTATCCTCAAAAAGTCATAAAATTGGTGTTAAACTCTTGTTGATGAGCGTTGATCTTAATTTTAAGTGCCTCCACATCTTTGGATGCTTTGGTGTATTGTGATATATTATTTATTATGAGTATATTCTCAACCAATTTTTGGATCTCGTGTTCCTCTAGATGAATCCTAGCTTCCAAAACTTTGGAGGGTCATGCCAACCTAAAAAATATCCCATATCTTATGGGATCGATGGTATCCACTTGAGCCAAAAAAATATTACATACATATATGTATTTTGTAAATTATTCTAGAGCCCAAATTTTCTCATGCTAGGAATTCACCTAGGATTTGAATTTTTGAAATAAAAGATTCACCAAGGCCTCTATCTTATTAATAGGTTCACCTATAAGGTACACCCCATTGGCAAGTGTTTAATCTTGTTGCAAAATTGACTTATATAGTTTTAGAGTCTTTATTCGAGATGTCATCATTGCGTATAGCTAGTGATTGAGCTTGTCTAATTCCTATTCAAGATTTATTATTTTAGTGCATTCATGTTGGCATAAGGAAACAACATCTTGATGAATTCATTAAAGATAATTAATATCATAGCCTTATAGAGCATTTTTTCATTTAACTATTAGAGCCAACTTAATAAGGGACATGCTTGCTTGGGCTAGGGAACATTATTAGGGATCCACCCAAAATTCTTCATAAATATCTTCCCCATCTAGAACTAATGTTGGACCCCTAAACTTACTTTAATGTAGTTTTTGTGTCAACTTTATATCCACCTTGATGTGTCTATATATTTTAGAAAGAAGTTATCCTAATGGTTTTGATATCTAGATGGAGGATGTAGCATAAAACATGCACCAGCTAGATGAAGGCTAACCAACTCCTAGATAATTAGGACATCGATGAAGATCTAAAGATATATGGATAGTAGATCATGAAAATCAAAATATCATGGAGTATATGAGTATGATGATATAACTCTATCTCAACACTTGCATACATCTTCCACCCTAGAAAAGATGCTCCTGAAGGCCTATATAAAGCAATCGAGCTAGATATAGAAAAAGAGGGAAAGAATTTTAGTGAAGATCTATCAAAATGGTTTTGGAAGCACACCCTATAGACTTTACTCTAGTAGACATAAAGGCTTATATATAGAATGGAAGCCACCCTAGCTCCAATTGTATGTGCCCAAGTTTGCCTATGGACTTGTAGGTTGTGGATAGTATGTTTTTGGATTTAAGCTCTTATTCTATACTTTGAACAACTAGTAATGGTGTTGTTATGAAATATTTTTGGTTTTGTTTTGGTTTTCATGTTAGTAGTATTTTTATATGTTGTGAGTATTTTTTATGTCACATTTTAGTTAGTTGTGTTAATTTGAAGTTCATGTGTTTCACTAGTTTTGCATTTTAATGGAGCCTTTGTATTTTCCTAATGTTAGCATACTTTTACATGAAAAATGGGTATAGATATGCACTCATGAACCCAACCTTTGTTTAATCTACATCTATCAAGTATATATGATAACTTAACTCAAATTAGTCTTGTGACCCACTCAGACCCTGTATGACCCTAAGATTACCCCAAAATAGGCTTGCACCTATGGGTCTACCCCTCAGCTAAGTTAATGTTGCATTTTTTATGCCCCCTTTTTTTAAAGCCTCATACTTTGGTATAATTAGTCTAATGCGGTCCTCGGTTCCTTCTCAGCTGCACTTCAGGTGAGTGCATAGGGCCTATGCCTTATGTGAATTGATGCTAGTATAGTTGAATAATTAAATGTTGAGTACAAAAGAAGTTATCCTATGTTTGTGTTTATTTTTAGAAAACCCCTATGAAACCCTAACATGTTGGTTTTGTTGCTAGGACCCATGTTGAATTTTTTTGTTGTGATGGTGTGATAAGATGATGTATTCTCTTGAGAATATTGAGTGTTGGGTATACCAAGTGGAAAATATTTTGTAGTATCCAACTTGTAAAGGAAAAAAGCTAATAAAATTGGTTCAAGAAAACCTATATGATGATTTATATGAGGTTTTTATTTGAGTTACCTGAGCATATGTACAAGTAGTTGGCTACATATTCAACCCATAAAATAAGAAGCTATAGATGACACTATGAGTGGAGAAAAGAGAACCTAAGAATCTTGGTACCTTGAATGTTCCCTGCACTAGAGTGGTTAATAAATAGTGGAAAGGATCTCTAAATATCTATGTGATTGAGTTTATAGTATCAATTTATTTATGCCTTGAGGAAACATAGTACTATTTCTTGCATGACCCTAATGACACATTCATGGAGGAGTTTGGCACAAAGATCAAGAAGATAATGGTTGATTATAGTTTTAAAAATTTATTGATGGAAGGATAAAATACCTTCACATATGAACTACATAAAGGGGAAGAGGGGGATGTGTAGGTTAGGTATGATGGAAGGGGATGAGCCAATTCACCCTTGAGAGATTAGGAGACATACCTATAATAAAAGATGGTACTAACTAATGGAGGGTCTAGAACTTGGAATTGTTGAGAGGACACACAACAAATGGGAATGGCATGGAAAAATATCTCTTGAAAAATAGGAGTGTGAGGATAAGAGGTTTAATGAATTGATGGTTTGATCTCAACACTTTGAAGGTGTGGAATTCATTGAGTTCCTACATAATTTTGTGAGTGCAGATATGTTTGACATGGCTAACCCATTTAAACCTATATTACATGCTCACTCACTAGATCCCCCACTTGAATATAATACATCATTGATTATTGAACCTACCAACACCTTAGATCTTAGACATTTTGTAGACTTAGATCATAGCTTTGTTATTAAATATATCATTCCATATAGGAAGGTGAGTGCAACTATATCTAGTCTATTAAGTGAAAGCTCACCATAAAAATACTTAAATGAAAATGTACCAATATATCTAATTTAGTAATAAAAGCTGGACAAAAACCTACAAGAAGTTGTTTAGTGCCACAAAAAAGTAGCATAGCATTGGCAACATTGACTATGCTAATAGAAATGATGGGACCAGTGCCTACCAATAGGGGTGGAGGAATTAGAGGAAATCCATCAAGAAGAGGAAGTAAAATCCCTAGTGAAATAGGAGCACTACCAAGAGGGTAGTTACTAGGGGAATAAGTGACAGAAGTACTAGTTGCATCCCCATAACATATCTACTATGAAATGGCTATGTACCTCCTAAAGTATTATGGAATGGAAAATGATATAGAACATGTGTTAAAGTGTGAATTACAATAGCACACATGAGGCATAACCTAGTCAGAGCACAAGGATACTCAATTTATAACCACTTTACTTAATCATGCCCACACTTGGAATATAAATTTTGATCCCAACTAAGACATGATTGACTATGATACTCTGAAGGATGCATTATTAAAGGAGTTCAACATCCCAAAGTTTGAATAAAAAAGCATCATTGTGATTAAATAAATTACCCAAAGACTCATAGAGAATGTGTGCTTATACAATGCATAGTTAAAAAATCTCTTATCAAACTACCATATGATATTCACCATTCTCAACATGCATAGTATTTCTTTGGGGGTTACTCATACCATTTTAAAGGTCACTTTTCATGAAAAATTTTACATACCCTTGATAATCATTTGTATCTATGCTTAGAGTCAAGGTATTCAGAAGTATAGACACCAAGATTGACCCATTTATGGAGGCATAAATTACATCTATGGCATCCAAACTCTAACATCTTACCACTAACTCTGTACATAACACTTAAAGTGGAATATGGCACATTGATTGTGAAGTAGAAAGCCATAATAAAACTAAATTCCAATAAAGGAATATGTTTGATATGATTCTAAGATATGAAGTCTATCAAGAATCACATGATGTGTGAAACTACCCTTTATTTTAATATATCATCCAAGTCAGTACACCAATCTATTTTCATTTATGTGATGCTTATACCCATAACATTAATGACTATGAGGTGATTGATGAAATGCATGAAAATATGGAAAGGGGTGCATGATAGAATATAATAGTTGTTGGATGGAAACTAAATCAAGGGAATGATGGTTATGGCCAACATAATGCAAGATTTAAGATTCAATGAGGCACCAAATAGGGAGGTAGAAGATATAGTGGTGGAAGGTTCCCATCATGATAATGTTATAAGTTTGGCTCAATAAAGAATTATCAACATGAATGTCCTACACATTCAAATTTTGGATATCATTGGGGCCCCCATAAGGTCAAATATTTCCTTGACCATTACAAAAAGTTGACCCAAGGAAGGCCTAATGTAGACAAGGGCATAGGGATGATCAAACGGGAATAAAAGATGGAAAAGTGGACCCTAAAGGAATAACATGCATGCATAAAAGAATTCAAGGTGTAGGAAATTACTCAAATATGGATCACCACTCAACCAACAACTATGCCAATACCTGAGTTACACTTAGAGTATGGGGACAAGGGTCAAAATGAATGTATAACATAGCCTAAACCAAAAATTGCACCTTATCCAAACCCAACATGCTAGAAAGATAGACTATAGTAGGATATGATCAAAATCCAAAACTTGCAAGGGGATATCCAATTAGCATGGAGCCTAAAAGTGTATATTGTTATGGGTCAAAAGAATCAAGATAGCTAAGAGTATGGAGTATTATAATTAATCGAGATCTTATGCCTCTTGTAGATTGACGGTATATTTCCCATAGTGAAGAACTTACTTCTAGAACATGCAATCCAAAATAAAGTTGAGTTCATTATGCCACACATATAAAGGGTGTGATAAGTCTGATATACTTAGAATGCTAAATATGACCAATAACTTCTAGTAGACACCACTATTAATGTCTAATATATTTATAAAGTTCTTGTAGACATGATCATTGAGGTTAACATCTTGATAAATATTATTTGGGGTAAAATGGGTATCCCAACTTTGAGACCTTCCCTTCATGTGATCTTCATGTCCAATAAGACCTAGGTGTAGCCTATCAAGATTTTGAAAATCACGGTTATAGATACCATGGGCATCAAATTCTAGGTTGACTTTGAAGTAATAGAGTTAGCAGAGTAGGACAACTACCCAATGATTTTTTTAAGGCCATGGTGTTATGTGAACAATGCAAATATGTACTTTAAAAGGCACTACATGACCTTTGAGAATGAAAAAAAAGAGATTAATCATACCTATTTCAAATAACAAAGGACTCCCCTATTTTGAGAGTGTGGATATTAAAGATAAAATCAACCATATCTATGACATCATCATGCAAGGCACTATGACCCCAAATCCAAAAAATCAAGGAATCATCTATTGGGAGGATGGATAGTTAGCCTTAGACAACATAGATGTTGCTTATGATAGATGGGTTAAGGAAGCATATGAGACAACTAGCTGATGGTGCCATTTGGTGCAATAAAAAGTGACAAAATTGGTAAAGATAGGCCAGATATCAATTGATTATTCTCCTATAAGATGGATTACTTATGCCAATTAAAGGGTAAAAAGAGTGTTCTACATTAGTAAGGGAAAGCTTGATTCACTTCCAAGGTATGAAGGAAGTAATCTTATAGAAGACTATGTCCACAACATTGAGTCATGCATACCTAAGGATGTGGATAGAATCAATGTACTAATATAGACATTAAAAGGCACTACCACTCATTGGTGGGTGACATAGAAGCCTAGCTTACCAACTTGGTAGGATGTAAAGGTGACCATTTTCACTATATTTGGAAAAATCAATGAGGACCTAGAAATTTCATCCTACTCTGATGACTCTAACCCCATAGCATATGTATGATTTTTTAAATAAGCATGGACTATTTGTGGTGAAGATGCTCCAAGAAATCTATGGGTACATGCCTTCTACAAAAACTTAAAGACTTAGGCATATGTATGATATGTAGTAAATGAGATGTTCCATGAAATAATAGATTGGGATGCACTTAAGAAACAATTTATTCATACGTTCTCCTTTTCTTCACAAAATCTTAAACTAATTGAGCCATTACAAAAAATTCAAAGCTCAATATTTTAGGACACTTTTATACTATAAGAATGCCTAAAGGACATATTTGGTGAAAAAGGGTTAACTCTCCCAACCTTCTTGAAATAAAAAATTCTAGATAGTAACTCTAGTGATGAAGATGATGACACTTAGAAATTTTACAATTTGAATAATTTGGTCAGAAATAAGAAGTTAGTGTGACAATTTGAGGATGACACCCTGAAATAAGAAGACCCTACCCATATTTAGGTAGAGATAACTAAGGGTAGAAGACAAGTTTTGGATTCACACCAAGAGAATCATGAACATTACCAAGTGCCATTAAAAACTACTAAGGTAGATATCCACTTAGAGAGGGAACCTAAAATTGCTAATCTAAGTGCATATTGGTTTGACATAAAACTAATTCATATTTTTTATCTACTAAAAGAATTTCAAGACTTGTTCCTATGAAACTATAAGGATATTAAAGGCATCCACCCATCCCTTGAGAATATGAGCGTCAAACTAGTCAACGGTGTGAGATTAGTTAAGAAACGACCTTTAAAAATGAACCCAAATCTTCAGGCCAAAGTCAAAACTAAGAGTGATGGCATGCTAGCCATAAGAGTTATTTACCCAATACAAGAGTCTAAATGGGTTAGTCCCATAGTCACAAACATTGTAAATGATGGGCATATTCAAATTTTTATTTATTATAGGATGTTGAATGTTGCTTGCATGACTAACCCCTTCCCAAATCCATTCATGAACAAAATATTGGAAGGCATCATAGGCTATGAAATTTGCACATTTATTAATAGATTTTTAGGCTACCATCAAGTCTAGATCAAGGAGGAAGACAAGATAAAAACCACCTTTATGACTTAGTGGGGATGTTTCATGTATAACATGATTCCCTTTGGGCTGATGAATATGCCAATAGTTTTCTCCTAGATGGTGATCACCATTCAAAGAATTTATTTACAAGTTCCTCTAAGTGTATTTAGATGATTGGATAGTGTATAGATTTGTAAAATATCACTATAACAATTTGCACCTAATGTTTGAAAGGTAATGACAATTAAAAATCTCTTTTTTGTCTTAAGAAGTGTATTTTTTATGATGCCATTTAGCACATTGCTTGAGCAGATCATCTGTAAAGATGGATTACTCATTGATCTAGCCAAAATTATAGTCAACCTTTAGCTTCAAATTTTATCAATGTATAAATACATACGTGCCTTTCTTAGACATTATGGATATTATAGGAAGTTTATAAGGCATTATGTAAGTATTGCGATGATGCTAGAGGAACTATTGTGAAAGGATGGCCCATTCTAATGGGGCATAGTGTAGGAAGATGCTTTTGAGACACTAAAGCTAAAGTTAAAAAGTGTGCCAATACTAAAATTTATTGACTAGGGGACTCCCTTCCATGTCCACATAAATACCTCTGGTAATGTAATCAGTGTCATTCTAACACAATCGTGAGAAGGGAAAATGGATCATCCTATTTATTTTCTAGGCAAGAAACTAACCAAGGTAAAATAAAGTTACACCATGACTGAGTGTGAGGGACTGCCATGGTCTAATCCCTATAGAAGTTTAGATAGTATCAATTGGTAATACCATTTGTCTTCTTTACTAATCACAATGTGCTTAAATACCTAGTGAACAAACTCATTTTACATGGGTGCATTTGACGATGGATTATATTATTACAAGAGTTGTAATTTTCTATTGTATTCAAACCTAGAAATTAAAACTTAGGCTTAGACCATCTATCCTATATCAAATCTGGAAATATAGTAGTGCCAATTGAATATTATATTCCTAATTTGTAACTCTACAAGATCCAATGTGTCCTAGAAGACTTAGCATATATCGCAACATTTATGACCTCTAGATCTATGCCTCAAGTAATGATAAATAGAGAAAAGAAGAAGCTCATGGTTTGCATCACCCCATTTCAAATCATTAGCACCTAGGCAAACTTTAGATCAGGTGGATGAGACTTTATTTAATCCACAATATCTTAGAGACTAGCATATGTAAGCTACATATGTTAACTAGTGAAATGCTCCTTAAGCATTTCAAGAACAATATATTGAAAGTATACCATAAATAGAATGGAACTTGAACCCTCTAACATCAACTTTCTAGTCAAAATTTGGGTGCTTTATATTATGACCATAATAAAATTGGTGTGATCCAAATCATTGCCTTATGTTTTATTTCGTTTATGTTGTTTTAATAAGCATGGCACTTTTAGACCTATAGTAGAACACTTGTGGCACTTTCACTCACATAAATCTAATTGAGTGAGTTGAGTCTGATTACTTTTTAAGCACATGTATCCAAACACCTAAGTTTATGGGTATGTGTGAAGTCTACCAATATAATTGAATTACAAGTATAACTTGATGATTAAAGTGCACATTAAGGTGTTCATGCATAAGAGACAAATAAAAAGGGAGAAGTTGAGGCATAAGAGAGCCAACAAAAGGATTTGTATCAGGTAGGGGAAGCTAAATAAAGAGATAGTAAGGACATAGAAATTGATTGATACAATGAGGTACACTTGAAAGGAAGTGAAACACCAGAGAAGAGATAGAACCTGAAGAGGCTAAATCACATGCATGTGAATCACTATGCCTAGGTAACTAGAAGGAAGGTGAGCATAATGCCAAGATGAACAAAACATAAGGAAGTGACCATTTTGATAGCTAGTACCCACCCAAAAATTGGTGGCAAGTTCTTTGAAGAAACCATTAGTAGAGTTAATGATGGTGGAAAAATAAAGATCTACATTAATGAACAAATGGTAGAAAATTTTATTATATTTCATGGATTTTAATATATTTTATGGATCTCAATTATTCAAGCCATTAATCTTGGAGATGAGAATAGATTATAAGACCAAATTTGGTAGAGGTAGGTGGTTTACTTGTTACTTTGAAGAAATCAAAGCAAGAAGCCGAAGATACTAGAAAGATAAAATGAGTTCCCCACAACCTTCCTAAGTGTGAGCAAAATAGCAACCAGGAAAGTGCATCTCACCTTAAGGTGAAGAGGAGGTAGATAGACCAAATTTGAAGGGGAAGTGAGAAAGTAGAGGTTTCATTAGGATAACCAATCTACCATTGAAGGGGTAGAAGCTCAATTACTTATCATGCAATCACATTTCCCATGACTATGAAGTAGACCAAACACCATTTTGGGATTTGAAAAGATTAATCAATTGTTCTTTAACTCTATTAAATTTAGGATGGGGAATAAAATACTAAGTATAGAATCACTAGAAGTGCACAGGGATGCAAAAAAATCAAAATCAATAAGAGAAGTAGCCACCATAAAATATATGGTGCAAATGGTAGAGGGAGTTAGCATCATGCATATTGATCTAACCATGAGTTTAAATCTTGCCTATCAAGAAATGGAGTACCCACTAGAAGTCATGGTGGGAGAAAAATGGGTATCTTTTACCCATATGTGTAAGTTGAAAGACTACAAGCACAAAATAGGTAGTAATGAACAAAATATAAATAAATACTGGATGGTGGATACAAGAAGAAAGATAAAATAAGGAACCAAACTCTTTGATGTCTTCATTAAAGATAATTTGAAAGCTATGGGTGAAACATAACTTTTTGAGCTACCAAGCTTTGGAAAGCCAAAAGACCTAGTGCATTTCCTCCTCTCATGGGTGCATGGTGATTATTTATATTTTGATGGATAGTGCATGATAATTTTTCTAATCCATATAATTAAAATCACATACCTCCCTTACTCGAGTATGGATATAAGGGAGATAATGGATGATGATGTAAAAGTGGAGAGGGTCATAAATCTCTTGGGCTATTATGAGTCAAGATTTACATTCCCCATAAAATACATTTAGGACCTAGGTAAAAGGGTATCAATGCACCTGGTAAAAACCAAACTTTTCCCTGGTAGTTGATGGTTAGACATCAGCAGAACCTTCCTTTGCATTTCTCACCACATGGCACAGGGAGAACTCTTAAGCATCTCCAAACTTTTCATAGAGGAGATTATAAAGAATGTGAAAGAATTTCATTGGGTGCATGAGAATTTTTAGTGAGGATATATGCCTATTCTTATGGTAATGGAGGAGATAGTTGTGTCAAATTGAGAGAATGACCACCTATAGGTCTTTCTACCAAATCATGAATCCCCAACAATTAAGTACCTAGACTATATCTACCACCCCCCTCCCCCCCATTTTTTCATATAAGTACAAAACCAGAGAATAAGGGTGGTTTGACAAGTATGTGGAGGAATTTTGAAAGGAGTAAAACATGTCACAAGAAATCCCTCATCAACTTGTGAGAACAGTGACCTTTGTCATGATGCAACACTTCTATGTGGTATTCCTATCACTTATAGATGGAAATATTTTAGGTTAGCTCTGATTAATCACCTTATACATTTTCAGCCAAATACTTCATGGAAATAATTAAGAGGATTTTAAATGTGCATCAGATTAATTACAACAACAAGATGATGAGGTGCCAATTTGTGTACCCCAAAACTAAGACAACCAAGGATGAGGAAGATGATATTGATAAACCTGACATCCATCCCCTCTTAAGTGCTATAATCAATGGAAAAAAAATTAACTTGTATTATGATATGAAGTTGTGAAATAAGGAGAAAGAACTTGGCAAAGATGATGAGTTCCCCCTCTTAATTGGTGATAAAGGAAAGGATGCTCCCAAATTTTAGGGAAAGTCACTCTAGAGGAAACAAATTGAAAAACTAGAGGAAATTACAAAGCACATATAACTGAAGATAACTTCTAAGGAACTAATTACACCACCTATTCTAAAGAATCATGTAACATTCAAGCAATGGGTGCATCTTCTAACAAGCATCTAAGAAATACTAAAGGATTTGTGGAATTACCTACCAAGACCCTTGCAGACATAGATAAGGAGGTATCCTTAGTGCCTATAATATAATAAGAAACTAAATAAGATAGGATAGGGACCTATATCTTGTAAATAGAGGAAGGTGAAGAGGATCTTGGAACTAAGAACATCTAAGAGGCCTTGCAAAGTAGCCTAGTCACAATAATAAAAGTAACTAATGAAATGGTAACCCTTACCTTTGGTGCAACCCTACTAAAGACCCTACCAAAGAAGATAACATCAACATCCAAATATAAGGCATACCCATTGGCCCCTTAATCTATTGAGGAGAAAAATTAGCTTGTAAGAAGATGGGACTCAATGAGGAACATATAAACTAGGCTTTAGCACTTTGAGAAAAAGTTGAAAATTAACTATGAATAAAATAAGGCTAAGTTGATAAGAAGTACCCAGAAGTACCCTCAAGTGCAAAAATAACAAAGGTGATAAAATAGACACCAATTAGCTCTTTTGAAAAAATAGAGGAAGTTGCTAAGGTACACACAAATAGTTAAGGTGTGTTTAAACCAAAAGAAGGTGATGTTAGAACCTTAGAAAAATAAAAGGAGATAGTTGAGAAGCACTAAAAGAAATAAGAAAAACTTGGTACTAAAGGTATAAACCTTAAAATAAACATTAAGAATCCATGGGATGAAGAAATGGATAAGGGGAAATTTTTGATGAATAAACCCCTAAGGACCAAATAATTGACTCCTCGAAGGAGCACACTGAAGAGAATGGTGGCATTAGTGAAGGGGAAGAAGTATACATGGAGGATAAGTCCATCATCAAAAAGGGAGAAAAAGATCTCAACATCAAATAAATGGCATATAAGGATTAGGAGGATGAGGATTTATAATTGTATGAAGTTATGCCCCAATTCATGGTGACAAAGGCTACAGATTTAATCCTAAAGGATACTAAAGGGTAAGTATCTCTCCTTTTTGACCCCCAGGACATGAACCCATTATAATCTAGGAGTGAACCAATAACAATGGATATGAAATTAACATACCAAAATATCATAAATGATGATAAGGTGTGAAAATTGAAGAAAATCCTCAAGGAAGAAAGGAAGGAAGCACATGCCAACAAGTTCAAGCTAAATAGATTTATGAGCACATATAGGTAACCAATCAATCTCTATTGATAAATGTCAACACATCAGACTTATCATAGGTTGATAAAATTTGTGTTTATTGGAGCAGATGTTCCTAAGACTCTATCCTGAGCTAGTATAAGAAGAAGAAGACCCTAACATCACATTAAATAAGGAGCTATCATATAAGCTATAAGAAGTGGAGGATATTTTTTTCAAGTTTAAGGAAGGAAAAAGTACAAAAGATGTAATATTTTTAAATTTTTCCAACCAAGCCTTAGTGATAGATGCATGCTTGAAGAAAGAAAATGATAATAAGGAGAATCTAATGGCAAAGGTATACTCCACAGGCAAGGCAAAAATGTTGTAAATCATGGGAATCATAAATAACTTGAGAAATAAAATCAAGGCTCAGTATAGAACCCTAGAATTAACTCTTTTGTGCCCTTTAAACTAAGTCCTATGAGCAAGGGGATATTTTGGATGGAATTATGTTAAAGGCATAGGCCAACCTAGAAGCCTTCTAAAGGGAGTTAGATAAAATAGATATACTTTCACTCACTATTCCTTCAATAAAAATTGATAGTGTTATGAATGAGATCAAGATATATATAAATGGATTTGAGGACTTCAACATAGAGCTCCAAGAGAATGTGTTTGAGTTTTTTTCTCCTAAAATTTTGATGACATAGTTTGAGGATGGACTAAGGTTTTTATATGGGGTAATGTTGGGCCCCTATATTTTGTTTGATGGAGTTTTTGTTTGGGTCCCCTAAATTTGGTTTGATGGAGATTTTTTTCCAACTTAATATCCACCTCATCATGTCTATATATTTTGGAAAGCAATTAGCCTAATTGTTTTGATATCTAGTTGGAGGATGTAACATAAAACATGTGCCAACTGGTCGATGGCTAACTAACTCCCAAATAATCAAGACATTGATGAAGATATAGAGAAAGATGGATAGTAGAGCATGGATATCATGGGATCATTTAGTTTGTGAGTATGATGATAGAATTATAGCTTAGTATTTGCATGTAGCTTCTACCCTGGCAAAGATGCTCTTGAAGGCCTATATAAAGAGCGCAAGCTAGATATAGAAAAAGAAGGAGAGAATTGGAACATATCTCTAGAAGAATGGTTATGGAAGCACACCCTAAAGTGTTTACTCTAGCATCTATTAAGGCTTAGATATATAATGGAATCCACCCTGGCTCTAATTGTATATGCCCAAGTTTACCTGTGAACTTATAGGTTGTGGATAGTATGTTTTTGGAGTTAAGCTCTTATTCTTGACTTTGAAAAATTAGTAATGGTGTTATTTTGAAATACATTTGGGTTTGTCTTGTTTTTAATGTTATTAGTATTGATATGAGGTATAAGTGAGTTTGTGTTATGTTTCATTTTAGTTAGTTATACTGATTTCAAGTTCATGTGTTTCACTAGTTTCCCATTTTAACAGAGTCTTTGTATTTTCCCTATGACAACATCTTTCTACATAAAAAATGGGTATAGATTTGTGATGATGAACCCAACCTTTATATAATATAAATATATTAAGTATGGAGGATAAATTAAATAAAATTAGTCTTACAACCCACTTAGAGCCTATATGACCCTAGGATTACCCCAAAATAGGCTTGTACCTATGGGTCTGCCTGTCATCTAAGTTAATGTTGTATTACTTCACCACCCCCCTTCCCCCCCACCCAAAGTTTTTGAAGCCTCATGAAATGGCATAAATATCCCTACATGGGTCATAGTTCCTTCTCAGTTGTGCTTTGGGTGAGAACATAAGGCATGTGCCTTATGTGATTAATGTCAATGCAATTGAGTGATTAAATGTTGAGCATAAAACAAGTTATCCTATGTTTGTGCTTATTTGCATAAAGTCCTTATTATAACCCAAAAACCAAATCTATGCGAGACAAAAAAATTTAAATTGATGTTCCTCATTAAATTCATCCATAAAAAATGAGAGCTCGTATCAATTTTGATTAGAAGCATTCTCTTCAGAGAAACCCCCAATATAACATTACTTTTTTAGGACATTTTACTAGAGATATCCTCAAACAAAGAGGGTATCATATTTAGTTTTTTACTTCTTATTTAATTAATTAGTATGCCCCTTACCCTTATTTGGGTCACACTAAAGTATATTGACATCCAAATCAATTTTTTATTAGGTGCTTGAGCCAGCATCCTAGTCTTTGATGCCTAAATTTTCACCTTTGTCTACCCCATATTCATTAGTGGGACTTTTAGTGTCTATTTGCATGTCATTAAGGACAATGTTTTATTATTACATTAGGTTTTCCTTATCTATCTCAAGGGTGGATTCCTTTGGTTATTTTTTAGGTTATGATAGAGGAGTTACCACCCTTTGTTTAGATACCCCAACACATGGTTGATAATGCTCTTATCTTGAAGGAATAATTATCTATCGGGTGGTGTCAAGTCCCTTTTGTTCTTATTTCACAAGAATGCCTTCATATTTGGGAGGTGATAGGGCCACCCTTTGCCATTTAGGTTTTTCTTCTTATGTACTTCTAATGGAATCAATCCTTGGCCTTTTTTATTTTCTAAGCTACCTTATCTACATTATTATTTCTAGTGGGAGAGGAAGGGTTTATTTGGGGGCCTCTTGGCTTCCTAAATCATTATTATTTGGATTTATCATATAATAAAACATATGAATATTACCCCAATTTATAATTTGTTATGTATTGATATTCATAACATCCATCTTAACCTTCTCCCTATATGATTTATTTCAAGGGTAAACATATAATTATCAAAGAGTATGAGTTTTATCATCAATCTTATCTACATCAATTCACAACTTTCATGCATTGATAATGTGATTCACAATAATTTTGAAGTATTTGGTAGTAAAATCATATGGAAGCTAGAGCCACCTAGACAAGTTATATAAGCAAGTAATGGTACATTATAGAAAACTAGGTTTGAGTTTTCATTTGCATCAACAACTCTTTAGGGATGTGACATTCATTACTAAATGTTTCTTTTAGCCCCTAAAACCATCCCTTCATTTTTAGTTTGTGGGAAGGGGAGATGGTGCCTATACAAGTGAACTACTAGAATCATTTTATAGGGGACTTATTATGTAGTGGATACACCCACTTCAACTCTTTCCCTCCATATTCTTGAATGACAATTTCATAAAATACTAAAAAATGAATAATTTTGAACCCCAAAAAATTATGGTTTGGAAGGTGGTGGGACTTTTCTCATCCTCCATGATCTTATAAATTAAATACAGGGTGTAATTATATTTTTTCCCATGGGCCATCTAGATCACCACATAGAGATACACCATGTATACCTCTTTCCACATGTCTCTACTATTAATCATAAGATATACTAAGAGGGGGAGGTGAATAAGTATATCATATATCTTATAAAATTTCACTTAATCAAATTCCACTTAACCATACATTCAATATATGCAATAAAACTAAAACAATAAACACCACACAAGAGAGAGAGACACCAATTTTTAACATGAAAACCTAATTTGGTAAAAACCATAGAGAATAATATCAATTATATGAATTAGCACCAACTCAAATTATAAATTTTTCAAGCACCAACTTGTAGGAGAACCAACCCCTTTGTTAAACACCAACACAACCAATTTGTGATCACCAACCCATAGGAGCACCAACCCCTATTATGTATACCACACAACTATCTCTCAATGTTGTTTTCTCAACAAATGATAGAACATTACTATGTCTCTTTATTTTCTCTCCTCTACTCTTCTAAGCTAGATAGAACAATTACAAACCATGCACTTTTTTGACATGTTACAAATGGCTTCTCAAGCCTTTATTTATAGCTTTCCAAATGAACTTTGTCATTCATCCTTTGTGACCCTTAAGTCATTATGGAAAATAGTTTTAAACTTGCATGACCTTCTGTATACTTTCATTTGAAAAGTCACATGGTGATCCTTCATGAGAAAATTCATCCTTTCCCCTTTTGTCTTTATCTTGGTGAATTTTTTATTCCTCAAAGTGTCCCTTCATGTAAAAATAAATCATAACCTCTTTTCTCTTCACATGGTGACTCTTGGAATTCCTCAAGATGACTCTTCATGAGAAAATGCATCCCATTCCTCTTTTATCTTTACCCCATGACTCTTTGACTTCTCCATGGGCCCTCTTTTAACTTATATGTAACCAAAAATATATTTATTAATATTAAATAAATATTAATACACATTAGATAAGATATGAATATTAAAAACACCATTAAATTCAATGGGGCCTTTATCACCAATACTAGACCTTTGACATCAATGACAATATTTTCAACATCTACCTTCAAGCTTGGTCAATTCCAACCATGAAGCTACCTGAATGGTGGGGTCCTAGAGGCTACTAATATACATTATGTGACATTCCTTTTTATAATTTAACACTGATGATGAGATATTATTTTGAGTTGATGATCCACCACTCTTTATAAAAATTATAATCAATAATACCCTAATTAGAAAAGTCTTGGTGGTTGAAGGTTTAGACATTAAAGTTACCTCTCTTTCTACATCCAAAAAATTAGATACTCAAAATAAAACCTTAAACAAACTCACCTTACTTGTCATAGATTTGATAAAACTAACCAAAAACTACTTTGTTGTTTTTATATTCCCCTCACAATTAGACCCAAAAAAATTCAAACCAAATTCATGGGCCTTGATTTTCCTTTACCTTATAATATTGTATTGGGACATTTATGGACTCATAATATGAGAGCTATTGCATCTTTTGATAGCTAATGTATTCAATTTATATTTAATGTAAAATGTTATAAGTATGAGGTAGATTCAAATTCTTAGATCATCTAAATTCTAAATCCTAAATCTCAATACTACATTCTTATGATTGACCATATTATTAGTCATCCTTTTCTTGAATGCATCCACTATAGATACTTAGTTTTGGCCACTTTCATGACTAAATAAAGATTTCATTTAATTTCTATTAAATAACAAAATTTACACCTATAAATCATCTAAATTATCCAAATTCATTTGTGTAAGGGATTTAATTACCCAAAAATGTGATGAGGCTAGTTTATTTGGTGTATTACCCTATATGCACTAATAACCTAGTTTAGTTTCAACCCTAGTCAAATTAAGACCTAGTAATTTGACACTTTGAGCCTATCAAGATATTAATTCATAACATTTAAAATAATTAAGAAAATCTAAAAGGAACTAATCAAGATTAACTACATTAAAAATATTAATTAACTTGCCTAAACAAAAATTCAAAACTAAATTATTGAATTCATTTATCAACAAAGGAATTTTTAGCCAAATATGAAGTCAAAGATAAAAAGAGCTAATAAAATGATTTATTATCTCCTAAATATTCCAAAATTATGAGTCAAAATATCAAAAATATCTAAAGTGAATTGTCATGCCTCAAAAATATCTAAAACTAAGGTGTCAAGATTTTATGAGTGCTTTAATCCAACCCGGGGTTAGATTGACTCAACCTAGGTTATTTTAGACTCAACCAAATTTATAATTTAACCTAACCTCCATAGGGTTAGAGTTAGTTCTTGGAGGTATAAATACAAGCTCCCATACCATATTCCAATAATATTTTATGTGTAAGCTGATTCTACTATAATGCCTTTAAGAATTCATTGAGAGTAGTGTTATAATTCCCAATTTAGGCCAAGATTCACACTAAGCTCCAAGTGACCATTGGAGACATTCTACCACCATAGAGAAGCATTTATAAAATACTCTAATCATTATAGACAAAGCATGAACATCTTATTACCAACAAGTAAGCATAAAATTTGATAAAGGATGTAAATTACTTGCATTATTTTTATCTCTATTTTATGTCTTTGTTTACTTAGTTATGCTCTCCCTAATTCTTAGGCAAGAGTTTTTAGTCATAGTGTATTTTTATGCTTGATTTTTGTCATTTGGAATAATAAGGGACTAATCTATATTTTTTTTACTCTTAGAACTCCTAAGATACATAATTGCATGCTCGGTGGGACCACGCATCCTATATAACCAAGGAGAATTATATCTTAACCTTAGTTTTTCTAACAAATTCATTTAATTCTTTAAGCTTAGAGTTTTATCCTTGAAATTAATGTCATTCTAATTTTTAAGTAATCAATGACTTATCCATGTGTAATTAATGCTTCCAATCCCATGTTTATTTTTGATCTTTATTGGTGTAGAAATAGTGACTTTGAAACTATAGCTTTGAGCTATTAAACAATGGCTTCACTCTACATAATTGATAGCTTTGACCTTGCTAAACAACTACTTTTCTAGGTAAAATTTACACTGGATATTAGTATCTTCACCTATTTTTCTACTATTTTCTCTAGCTTCACCACATCTAATTGGTTTTTTTTCCCTACTAAATGGTGGCTTCACCAAAGTTGTCTGTCTCTATGTGTTTGTAGGAAAATAATAGCTTCACCATATTAAATGATAGCTTCACTTTGTGTTTTCAAAAAACCTAAAAGCTCAAAATGAAATGTTGTTTACTCATTTGATTTTTGGATGAGATACAAGAAAAACCCTAAATGTTTTTGAAATAACTAAGGTGGAGATAGATAATCTTAGGCATTTATAAAAACTCACATAAACTTTTTTTTGGTGCTTAAAATCTACTTAATCACACTTGTCTTTTAGTTTTTGAAATTCTTAGAAGTGCAAATAAGGCCAAGGGGCCAAAATTTCAACCACACTTTGATTTGGTGTTATTAAAAGGAACATGCATTTTATTTAGAGATCATAAGAGCTTTTTCAAAAAAAAAATTGTTATTATCTAAATTTCAAAGTTCATAGTTAGAATTATTTGATTGTGGAAAATTAGAAACTATTACATGTATGATCTCCCTCTTTCCCCTTTAGGGAACTCAGGTGACCAAAATCACTTAGTTTACTATCTTTTTTTTTTGGTCTTGTTAGAAATAATGTTGTGTATGATCTCCCCAAGATCTAAGTGACTTGGGTAACCCAAAAATGATCTCTAAAGTCTTTCCATTTTATTTTATTGCATTTAACTTGTGAGTGGGAGCTCATTTCTCCCTCACAAGTTCTCTAAGGGTGAGTTGACCTTGGGTTTCATCTCCCAAAATCATACTAACCCCAATCTATAGTGTGGTTTATAAATTTGGCACATGATATTATGATTACCGTGGAGATCAATGATTAGCCTTTCTAATCCTAAAAAACTAGGTCAGGTCTTTCTAAACATCAAACTCTACTAATTAGTACATGGTTGGAGTCATTATGCAAAGGAATAAATCCTTGAATAATAATTAAGTATGAAACCAATTAACATGATTTTTACCTTGTGTTAGCCACACTTGGGACCATTTAGTATGTTTAAAACATATATATTTTTAGTCAAGCCCACTTTCCACATAATTTATTGCCAAATTTTGAGTACTCATCACTTTAAGTTTGTTCCACATATAAATGCTTCAGATATATAGGGGGTGTAAAAATTTACCTATACCTATACTTTAATTTTTGGATTAATACTCAATTCTTCATAATAATTGGTATATTGGTTTAAAATTTAGTATAATCTATGCACACCTATGTTAGTTTTAGAGATAAGACAAGCCATTAGTTCTATTTCTATTTTCTATGATTTACATGTGTGGTTTTATACTAAAACTATTTGTTTGTATTGTCATGTCAAAACAAGTCCAAAACCATCAAGTTATTTTCACACCCATTTAACCTAAAAGGTGTTACTCTATCCATTTTTTGACACACTTTTTCCTTAGATTTTTATTCCAAAACCATTTGTGTGTCACTTTTTTTAATGGGGCATCATTATTTTGCCCATTTCATATCAAATAGTTTCCTTGGATATTTTAGAGTTTAAAACCATTATTTATCATTAGTTTAAAGGAGCATTGTTATGCAACCAAAAATCATTCCAAAACACTTGTCACTTTTGGAACCAATTTCCAAACCATTTTTGTACTTCTTTTGTTTCAAACATGCATTTATGCTACCTATTTTGGTCTATCTCTTTGGCCTAAGAACATTCAATTAATTTTACATTAAATTTGAAACTCAACCTTTTATATTACAAACCCTAAACTAATCAAGTTCATGATAAAGCCTAATCTAATTTGGGCTTAGGTTATCTACATTTTATTTTTGAATTGTGTTACTTAGATTGATTTCATATTTGATCTAAAATGACCCTTTCTTATACCTAGTGATTGTTGTTTGTCTTGTGCCTTATTTGAGACTCCTTTGAGCCAAGTTATTTCTATCTACCTTGTTTGACTTTTTTTGTGCCAAATTCCAACTTTCTTTTTTCTATTATTCTAAAATGTCTCTTATGAATCAAGTATCAAGTCTTATTAATCCAATTACCAATTGTCATCCAATCTAATTGCTTTAGTTTAGTTTTTTTTCAAGTTACTTGTTTATAAGTTTAGCCTTGTTTTTTACATTAAATGATTATAAATGCCTTTAGTAAAACCATTGATACCCTTTTATCCTAGTTCATAATTACTCTACTTCATCTAGATACTTTTGTCACTAATTATAACCACCTTTGGGAAAATTAGTACCTTATCCATAGATGAGTTTTGAGGCTTTGTGTTAGTTTTTCCACTAATTATAACTACCTTTAGAAAAATTAGTATTGTTTGTTAGCCCAGTTTCACATTTGTTTTATTCCATATTTTCCTAGTTTAGTTGTTTAGAGTCCATTTGGGACTCTTTTATAGGTCCAAAGGTTGTTTGTTTTTAGACATTAGTTGTTTTTTACCTTTGGACCCTTTTTTTTCATGAGACCAAGTTATAGATAAAAGCATTCCTTGTTACACATGTAGTGGGAACTATGTATAATCCAGCCTATGAGAAATTTGTGACAAATGACCATTTTTTCAAGAGTCGTATGATGATTTAGCTTATGAGATATATTCCTATCCATATTATAATATTCCATCCATTGAATAGAGGCACAACCTTTTAGCATAGTATTTGGTGACTATACCTCCTTATATGAGCCAAGAACAACAATAAATGACATAGTACCTTACTCAAATGATGCCTAACATTAAACAAAAACAACAACAAGATCCCTACTATATGATGCCAACATAGATAATCTAAAATTGGCACTTTTATGAATGTCATATGTTAAGGAAAAAATATGAAGTTATCATTAGAGATGTTGAAGTAGGATCCAAGATTCTGCTAGAATTCCCACATGAAAGTTTAAGTAGTTTGATTATAACTCCTAGTAAGGCACCTCAAATCTAACCATTTGAATAGGCATTAAATATTTATATTGAAGCTTTAGTCCAAATGGCATATTATAAATAAGTATGCTTGAAAAATGAAAAGGCCCTATGGATGAACAAATGGAATAGGTACAACAAGCATACCAAAACTATCTCAACCTAGCTCACAATATTAATGTAAGGGTTATTTCTAACACACCAATTATTGAGATATCTCCATCAAAAAAGTAAAAAGTAGATGCTTCAAGATATGAAAGATAAAATGTAGACCCATTTATCTAAAGAACATTGATTAGTGACACATATAATATCCCTATTTTGACTAAAGATAATGCCACTTAAATGGAAGACCTCACTCAAAATGTTATGGATAACACACAAATGTATTCCAATTTAAACCAAAGAAGGTCTAATTTACCATTGATCAATATATAATAGATTCCTCAAAACAATTCCATAAGTGGATTATAATAATAGAGGATAGGTATGCCTATTTCCTAAAATTACCAAGGAACCTCTACTCCTAAACCATCTTCTTCCTTAAGTGTGCAATAAGGGGAGACAAACCATTAATAGCCCAACATACCACCATAACAAGCATGGAACACTATGCCACCTCAATAAGTGATAATTAATGCTCCACAAAACAAGAACAAACCAATCAAAAACATTTCTTAACCAAAAAAGTGTTTCTATTGGTGAAAAAGTGATAGTTGGTCAATAACAAGAAATACCAAACCCCCAATAGTTTCCTAATCAATAGCAAGTGCCTATCAAACAAAAAGTGCCTAATTAAACACAATTGCCTATTAAACAAAAAGTGTTGATCTAACAATAGGTTTTTAACCAAAAATAAGGTTCTTATTTACAATAGGTACCAAGTGATAGGAAATAGTTATCTTTCACCTAATGGTTATCACATGTGCAACAAGGTTCTAACTTTCAACACCTCTAATAATAGGGATATAGTCAAAAATGTGTTCTCTATATATAATAGGGTTTGATAAGTAGGAATCAAGTTCCCTCCCAAGCCAAATAATACCAAACATTATATAGAACCAAATTTCATTATCACAGCCACAAATAATTATCTAGGGTTATGTAGCTAGTCTAAACTAGAATGTGTTTCAACAGTAGTAAATTCTATATCCATAGTATAATCCCAATGCATAAATACATATACCTAGTCATCTAGTTAAGGTAATCCACCTTTGACATCACAAACTCAATAAAAATAGGCCACTCTATCTAAATTCCTTACCCAATATTTGTAAAAGATGAAGGATACAATTGAAGCTATGTAAATAAAAAAGTAAACAATGAAATTCAGACTAGATGAAATATGCTCTTATCCATTCAACATGGAATATCTAAAAATACCATTTCTACCAAGTTATGGAATGCCTAAATTTGACAAATACAAAGGTAAAGGTGACCCTAAAGAGCATCTAAATTATTTTCTTTTTTACATGTTATCTAGTGGAATATAGAGACATATACTTGCTTTTAATCTTTCTAAGGAGTCGAGATAGACAAGCCTTAGAATTGATGTTAAAATTACTGAAGAACTCTATACCTACCTTTGATGATCTTTTAAATAAGTTCATATAACAATTTTCATATAATCTTAAGCACAAGATTACTATTGTGTATTTAGGCAAAGCTAAAAGAAGACTGGTGAAAGCTTTGTTGCATACTTATAATGTTGGAGAGCACTAATTAGTTGGTTTAATCATAATTTACTAGTAAAATAGTTGGTTGTTATATTTACGAGGAGCCTACATGGAGAGATATCTTACCAATTGAGATGTAATATCACCATACATTCAAAAAGTTTATAGAGAAATGAATATGGATTCATAAATCTCTTGTCAACAAAGGGATAATCAAACTATCTTCTTCTAATCAAAATTAGAATCAACATCAAGGCCAAAAGAACTAGAACTAGAACTAAGGCCAGAAACATAATCAAAACCCAATTCAAATACCAACTTTAATGCCACCTCAATCTATTAGTAATGAGATACCCAAACCCTATAACTATAATACAAACATTATTGGTTTAAGGGTTACTAACTAACACCATGTTCAAATGGTGAAAACATTGATTGTCCAGTTACCTACACCCACTCATCAATCACCTCCTCCATACATTCAACCAAGACCTCCACAAAAACAATAACCATAGAATAAAAACCAATTACAATCCCCTCCTTTAAGGATAAGACTACCCGTTGCCACATAATTTAGTGACCTTGGTGAGCCTATTGAATTTGTATTCTAAATATTAGTTCAAGTAAATATGATCAGTTAGATGATATTAAAGTTGTTTCTTGAAGTAATTCTTTTTCTTTATTAGTACAAAGAACATGAATTTTATGAGTACCATCACATCATAGGAAATTACACAAGATGGTGTATCCAAATCAAGCATTTAATTGAGAATATTTTATAAAATGGAGAGATAGAAAGAGATGTTGATGCAGAGCATACACCAAGTTATCTCACTTCACCTTGTTCTTAGCTCACTACCTTTGACAATGACATCTAGGTTTGTTCTTCAAGAAAATCAACTTAGTTCCTCTTATGATCTTTAATGAATTTTATCTTGCTTAATAGAGGTTAATTAACCCTCTCTTCCCTTATATCAACTCTTTCAACCCTTTCTAACTCTCAATTCCTTCCTTTGAACAACTTTGCATACACTTTATACATTCCTTGTAAACCTTTTTTTGGGCTTTTTGACTTTTTACATAATTTTACCTTATCCAATTTGAAAACATATTATTTATGTAGACACCCTTTTCCACCAACTTTCTATTCCCAAAGTTTATTAATCAAACTCAATCTTTGGACCACTTTTAAATCCTTCTTTATGCCTTTGTTTAGGCCTTTTAGGCCTATTTAGGGCTATTTCTCAAACATACATCTCCAAGTATAAAAAAATGGAATAACTATATAGCCTCATAAATCTATTCATCCACATCAAAACACATCTATTCACTGAGTTGTATGAAATTTGGATGGTTAGAATGGCCTATAACATCCAAACCCTAGTTTGGGGTTTACGTGACCTCTGTCACAGCCGATAATGAAAAATATTTTATTGACACTATATTAATGGGTTTAAAATAATTTTAAGATGTTCCTATGGTATATAATTACCTTGTGTACATTACCAAACCAATAAACATTCCTTTTCTACCCACTAACTATGAATTTCACCTCAAAACATACGTCACTATGTGATAAAATATCATTCTACAGTATGTGTCTTTATGAGAATACACAAGTCAAGATAATATTCCAATCCAAGAATATATAAACCTTAAATAATATTAATAATACTTACCTAAATCTAACATAACTTGAATTAGTTGATAGAAAAATCATTTCCTATATAAAGCAATCACACAGTCTATGTGATCATAATAGGGTTCTTAAAACATAGAGTTTCTTTATCTATCTAATGTCATTTATTGGAGATTATATGGATTCATTATTAAAATTAATCCAAAATAAAATAACATTAATTTTTAAGTCACATTAAAAATACATTTTCAATGCCTTTTATGTCATAACAACACACCATAGTTCTGTGTATAAAGAACAACTCCACAACAGGGGTCTGTTCTTGAAAAGGTCTACATACTAGAGGATTTAAACACTACTCCATTCAATTTATGATATAAAAACACATTATAAAATACCTCAAGAAAATTTATAACAATTTTCAAATTCCACTGGATTATTTAACTTAAGAATACAGTCTACCACCTAATCAAATACACAAAACAGAGCTTGTGTATACAACCTACATCCTCTAATCAACATTCTTTTCTATTCTTATATTGAAGTAAAAATTAAAAAAACATAAATTATTTATCTTCCAATCACACTTATAAACAAGTATAATTATTTTTATTTCATCATTCAACATATATAGTTAGAAATTTTATGTAAAGACCTTTATCAGAGGTCTATATTTATATTCTTGAAATAGGGGTTACAAAACAATAATTCTCCCCTTCATACCAAAACTTGAAAAAACATCTCACATTCATATATTTAAAATTTAATGTTCATCTAACACTATTAACTAACTCCTATATGCCTACAGAATTTCATAACTACTTCTTTTCAAACTATCCCACTAAGAGGTCTCTTTTCACCTTGTATTTTCTTGATTGTTTTACATAACATATAGTGTCTAAAACCATAACAATAAGATCATGAAAATTTTATGATATAATACCATTAAAACACCCTTATAGATGTGTAACACATATTTCCCTCTTCACAACATACATCAAATTCCTTATAAATGGCTTATAAAATTCAAATTTTCAAAAAGGAACTTTTAGTGGGAAACACAAGAATTAAAATTTATTTCACTTTGAGACACCCTAGACTTAAAAAAAGGATTTATTAGGACCTATAACACCTATAAAAAAATTTATTAGATTATATTTATAAAAAAATTGATCAAACTTGGGGTATTTATAGGATGCCCCTGCATCATACTACCAAGCTAGAAAAATGTTTGCCACAGTTATTTGGTGATCCACTTGATATATTCTCCTATCTACTTGCATTTAAGCTCCTCATTAAATGTGTCTACTTCTACTTTCCTCTCATATAAGTGAACATGATCTTAGGCCCCACATTTATGCCTTGTTTTCTTCATCTCCTTCAATAAAATAATTTTACATGAAACAACATTCTTAAGCAAAACATTTATGTTTCTATCTTCTTGTTGCATTTCATATGTATTCCACTCTTTTTACTCTTAAAATTGATTCTCTTTCTCCTTAACTCCATGTTCAATAACTACTTCAAGTATTCAATATTATCTTCTACATAATTTTTGTACTACCCATTTCACTTCATGCATAACATGTGTTTTATCTTTGCTTTATTCATACTTATGTAAGTTCTTACTTTGCTATTGTTTATCACCATTATAATTACTTTATCTCTCCTACATATGTGAGGGTTTTATGCTCTCTTTAATTATCTCATATATTTGTTTAGTCATTCCTTCATGGGTACCTTGTTCATGGGCCTACTACATATTTCTCATCTCATTCAAATCCTCTTCTTGTTCAAGACTCCTTTACAAAAATTTGTATTCATCTACCATTCCTCCTTTAGTTTCCTTCTCTTTACATTCATTTATATCACAAATAAGCTTATTAAAAACAAAACTTAGATCCTTCATGGCTCTCTCTTAGGCTTCCTCCTTATACATTTCAATGTATATCTTCCTCTTAGCTTTCTTAGTGTCATAACCAAACCATTTCCTTTAAATCTTAGTTACAATATCAAACTCTATTATGTTTCTTTCTTTCACATAAGCTTGGTTTCCCTTCTTGGTTTGGCTATCCTCATGCTTGAGCACTCTCTTAGGTGTTATGTCTTCCTCCATTTGAAAATTAATTTCCTCCAATTTATATTCTTCACTCCTCCTATCAACCAACTTAATACAACTTACCTTGTCTTCTTCCTTTGGTGATTTGACCAAACCCAAACTTGCCATTACTTGACTCCAATACTACATCATCATTATCCTCTGATCTCTTCTTCCTTATTCAACTTTCAATGGGACTATAATGTGTAACTATCCATAATTATTAATGGTATATGTATTTGTTTGACCATCATGTATGGCATGCCTATAAAAATACCATCGTTTCCCTAATAACAAGTGACAAACATCTATGGGCATAATGTCACATAACACTTCATATCTATATCATCCTATCTTGAATTCAACCCAACCTTTCTCACTTTCTAAGATTCGATGTCCTATATAAACCCATACAAACTTGTATGTTTTTGGATGTGTCATCCTCTTAAAACCCAAACTTTTCTCCATATCTAAAGACATTATATTATTAGTACTACCTCTATCAATTACCAAATTATAAACTTTACCTCTTATCTTGCATATAATTTTGAATAGGCTTCTCCTTTAGGCTTGTTATTTGGATTGATTTCTTTACTATAGTAATATTATCCTCATGAGTAAAGGCTCATCAATTTCATGTATTCTCTCCTCATTCTCTTTTCTTACTCTTTGTCTCTGAATATTGCTACCAACACTCAATGGACACTGTACTGCCTTATGTCCCTCTCTATGACAATGCCAACATTATCCCTAAAATCTTTGTCTTGGTCTATGTCTCATAAGACCTTTAGCTCTTCTCAATATAACATATACCAATATTCTAACCTACCTTGTTTGGTGTTATAATCCCATGCCCTCTCGACCTACTACTGCATGCACTTGTGGTCTCTCTTGAACCACCTTTTCATTTACTCTCTCACTTGTCCTTGGCTATAATGGAGTTACTTGATCAATCTACCTATCATATATTCCATCTTCCTATATCACCAATATTTGTTATCTCTCTATGAGAACATATAAAATAGCCTCCATCCTCATAACAAATGGAGAAATCAACTGTCACTTGGTCCACCATTTTCTTGACCAGCTCATCATCCCTACTAACTCTCTCCATGGAGAATTGTCCTTGGTTCCTTGTCCTATAGTTCACTAAAAAAGACATGATGTTAAATATTTTACACAATTATATAATAATATTTTACTAGATCTGATACAAAAATTATGCAAAGCATACACCAAGTTATCTCACTTCACCTTGTTCTCAACACACTACCTTTGACAATGACTTCTAGGTTTGTTCTACAAGAAAATTCACTTATTTCCTCTTATGATCTTTAATACATTTTATGTTTCTTAATGGAGGTTAATTAACCCTCTCTACCCTTCTATAAACTCTATCAACCCTTTATAACTCTCAATTCCTTCCTTTGAACAACTTTGCATACACTTTATACACTCTTTGTAGCCTTGTTTGTGGGCTTTTTGACTTTGAATGGAATTTTACCTTCTCAAATTTGAAAATAAAATATTTATGAATACATCCTTTTCCACCAAATTTATATTCCTAAAGTTTCTTAATCAATCTCAATCTTTGGGCCACTTTTAAATCGCTCTTTGTGCCTCTATTTAGGCCTTTTAGGTCTAGTTCTCAAGTAAACCTCTCTAGGTGTATGAAAAAATATGAAATAACTATAGAACTCATAAATATCTTCACCCAAATAAAAACACATATATTCACCTAGTTTTATGAAATTTGAATGGTTAGAATGGCCTATATCATTCAAACCCTAGTTTAGGGTTTATGTGACCTCTGTCACAGTCGAGAATGAACAATATTATATTAAAAATGTATGAATGGGTTTCAAATAATTTTAAGAGTTTACTCTAGTTTTTAATGACCTTTTGCACATTACCATACCAATAAACACTCATTTTTTACCCACTATCTATGAATTTCACCTCAAAACATACCTCACTGTGTGATAAAATATCACTCTATAGGTTTATGTCTTTATGAGAATACACAAGCAAAGATAATATGCCAATAAAATAATATACAATCCTTAAATAATATTCAAAATACTTACCTAAATATACCATAACTTGAATCAGTCAATGGAATAAAGCACATAGTTTATGTGATCATAACAGGGTTATTAAAACACAGAGTTTCTTTATCTATCCATTATGATTATTTGATATTATAGGGATTAATTATTAAAAATAATATAATATAAAATAACATTAATTCTTTAGTCACATTAATAATACAGGTTCAACATCTGTTGTCTCATAACAACACAACATAGTTTTGCATACAAAGAACAACTCCACAACAGGGGTCTATTCTTGAAAAGGTCTACATACCAGATGATTTAAACACTATTTCATAAATGTATGACCTCAAAATAAATATTATAATCCCTAAATAACATGTATATAAATTATCATATTCCACTTGATCATCTAACTTAAGAATATAGTCTACCACCTAATCAAATACACAAAATAGACCCTGTGTATACAACTTGCATCGTCTAACCATAATTCTTTTATTATTATTATCTTGAATTAAAAATTCATAAAACATACATTATTTATCTTCAAAGCACACTTGGAAAAAAATATCATTATTTTTATTTCATCATTCAACATACGCAGTCAACAATTTTATGCAAAGACCTTTAACAAAGGTATGCATTCATATTCTTGAAATAGGGGTTACAAAACAATAATTTCCCCCTTCATACCAAAAATTGAAAATACATATCCCATTAATCTATTTAGAATGTAATGTCTATATATAACTATTAAATGCCTCCTATATGCCTACATAAGTGCATAACTACTTATTTTTAAACTGTCTCACTAAGAGGTCTCTTTTCACCTTTCATTTTCTTGATTGTTTTACATAACATATAGTGTCTAAATACATAATAATAGGATCATGAAAATTTTATGACCTTGTACCATGAAAAAACCCTTATACATGTGTAACACATATTTACATCTCACAACATACATCAAAGTCCTAAGAAATGGCTTACAAAATTTAAATTTTTATAAAGGAACTTTTGGTAGGAAACATAAGAATTCAAATTTCTCGCACTTTGAAACACCCTAGACTTCACAAAATGATTTATTAGGACCTATAACACCTATAAAACATTTATTAGACTATATTTAGACAAAAATGGATCAAACGTAGTGTATTTATAGGATTCCCATGTTCCTATGACTAATCTTAACTTGGGTATCTAATAGAATCCATTTTTCCAACATAATAATAATAATAATAATAATAATAATAATAATAATAATAATAATAATAACCAGTAGTAGTACTAGTAATAGAAACAACAATGATAGATAAATCCATTGAGAAATTAAAAAAATAATGCCAACCATAACAATAATAATAAAATTGTTGGAACCAAGGGTAAAACAACCAAACCAATGAAGGATGCCATCATGCCATCATATGTACCTATAACAATGTTTTAGAACATGTTTTAGGTGGTCATGTTTCCACTATCACCAATAACCCTAGACCAACTACCAATAAACCTAGACCTTCTCCCAATAATACTTATCAATCAAGTAATGCCTATCAAATTCCTTATGTCGATAATTCATCCATAGACCATGCTAGCATTTAGGCTCAACACTACCCTAAAATTATCATTCCAAACCTCATTACCTACCTAAATAATTACTAAAACAAATTTCTAGATCAAGATTGCATAATTGTAACTCAATGAGCCAAGGTCACTATCAAAGGACCACAGTTGAATACTAAAAATGATCCTATTCATATTTGTATTCCTATCAAAAATAAACCAACTAAAAAAATGAGGGGAAAACCTATGATATTATGGAATAACTAAAGATGACACTTGTGCACATATCCATCATGGATTTTTTTGTGTAGATCTACCATCTACAAAGACATCCCAAATGAGTACTTTAACCAATCCCTCATGTCATATGACATCAATCTAAAAAAATTCCAAACCATAGTATGACACTTAGCCCTAGACAAAATTTTACCTTTGACCAAAGTGACATGTCATATCTAGGCCTTTTGCATAATAACCCATTGTACATTAAATTTTGTATAACAAACCATAGAGTTAAATGTGTCTTTGTAAACAATGGTTTGAGCCTCAATATTATGTCTCTAAAGTTGATCAAACATATTGGATATAAAATAAATGACTTGTAATTAGATACCACCATTATCAAGGCATATGATAATGATGAATAAGAATCTCAAGGTACTATTAGTTTACCAGTGATCATTAGGAATTTTACCCATGACATGATACCATTATTTTGGATTTGGAACTATCTTACAGTCTATTATTAGGTTGACCCTGGATACATGAAATTAGGGCCATACCTTCTATATTGAATCAACGTATAAATTTCCACATTCAAGAATGGAAGTGAATATACCTACTGATCCTTAGGTGTATTAGTATTGTAAACATCTTGAATCTAAGTATAAAATCTATAACTATCAATTTGACATGAAACCTATACCCAAATCATATGGATAAAAATTCAAAAAATTAAAATCCATTGAATTAGGATTAAAAGCTAATTATATTGATCTAGACAGCTTAGCCTCTACCTCAGCCATACCCCCACCAAATATTTTTAACCATTTATATATAATTGACAAAGGTCTTAGAGAATATAGTACCCATAATGCATTCCATATTTCCAAATTTCCAAAAATTCTAAAATTTTATGGGAGACCTAAGGCCAAAACTACTCGCATGTAGTAGTAAATTAAGGGAAAATATCATATGAACAAGCCCATTATTTTCAAACTAGCCTCTAGCATAAAATAGGGCCCCTTGGTAGAAGATGATTCATGGATCTAAATTTATGAGTTATATGATTGTTACTAAAGAAAAAAGTATCATATTCCTAAATGGATTATAGATCACCTAGCTTATGAAGGGAGAAGCTTGGGGCTACATCAACAAGACACGATTGAACTAGTCTCAATGACCATGTATAAGGGAATCCATGGTATTATATTTAAACCACCTATGGGTGACCCTGCATACCTTATTCATGTTCCAACACCAATGAATAGTAGAGATGATATCAATAGTAATGTAGGGTCTCATTATAGTATCTAGGATGACCTTATCAATATATATTTGTTTAACCCCCATGGCATTTGCACCATTAACCCTATTTATAAAACTTTACATTTAACTCTTTACCATCCACAATTGATATACTACAACTAATAAGAGTTAAAAATGCCATTAGACAAGTTTGAAAATGATGAAGCCATATGCAACTTTCTAGGATTGATGAATCACATTCCTCTTGGAGACCACAAGCAGGGCTTTTTTAGTAGATTGGATCCTATCACCTATTTTAAAGAGCAGGTGAACTTCCCTAGCTAAAAAAAAAATCAAACATGGAGTTTTGAAAGTGAAAACCTATTTGAGGTGTTTTATGATCAGGGATAAAGTAAAAAGAATGTCAAGTCTCTTGGTGAAAACTAGTTTCTAGTGCTATTAGATAATGATGTTCACCTCTCTTCCTATGAATTTAAAGATAAATATAGTACAAAGCCTATTTATGGATTATATCTGAGTAATAAGGAGTGGAAATATTTGACATAGATTATTCAAGAGTGCCCTGAAGTATTTGTTTCATGATCATTGCTAGCATTAGGAGATTGTGATTTGTCCTACTTAAGAGAATTAATTGAGCTAGTCCATCTAGCGGACTTTGTCATTTAAAATTAGTTTAACTCCTTAACTATTTTAGATGATGGTTATAAATTTATTATGTATTAAACTTCAAAGGTGAACATTGGGACTCTAGACAACCCAAAATAGATCAAACTAGGTTTGTCCCTCATTGAGAAGGAACTTGAAGTCTTATAGCACTTTTGAGGGAATTTGTTGATATATTTTCATGGGTCTATTAGACATGACAATTTTAGACCCTACCTTAATTATACATCATATCATTGTGCATCCTGATGGGAAGCTTGTTAATCAAAAGCTGCATAAGATGCATCCTTGTATTGTTTTGTTAGTCAGAAATGAGTTGGAAAAACTCCTAGACATAAAATGCATCATGCTAATTGACTATTCATAATGGTTTTCAAACATTATGTCTATTTTTTATTCCTAGTATTACACTTCTTATTATTTACCTTTCACACTTTAATAAAATTAAAAACAAAGATGAAAAACCCACTAATGTGCCATTATAGTCAGGGAAGGGTTTCACACCAACAATATACCAAATGCAGAAAATGACTGAGAGGAACTAATAAAGGGTATGGCCAACTCCTTGATACTTCTATATCTACCTAAACTAAGGTGAGAGTACCTATGGGGTAGCTTGATCACATGTAAGGATTCTACAATTCAATCTCCATGAGGATTTTTGGCACAAAGAACAAACTTGACTAGGGCATAACCAAACATACACACTCCACCAAGGAAGGGTTGTCACACAAAATACACAAATGTAATAGGTCACAAACAAGCTATTGAAGATAGATATGTATGTTATTTCATCCTTAATTATAAATAATTTTCAATAATAGACGGTTGAATGAAAGACTACAATGCTAGTCTTAAAAGCACAAAATGCAGACACATTCTAAGTATGCAATATTTATGCATCTACATGCAATAAGTGATGTCATAAATGTTGAAATAATCCCTATTATTTGAAAACCAAAAGCAAACCACCCAATTTTATTAATATCAACTTGTCGTACCCTATCTTACACTACAGATAATATACCATGTTTCATACTATAAGTTTTATTTTCATGCAAATGCATAAATATTGCATACTTAGAATGTGTTTGAATTTTATGATTTAAAGACCATAATTTTAGTTTTCCATTCAAATCTCTATTATTTAAAAAAAATTATAATGAAGGTTACAATCACATACATATATATCTTTATTATCTTGTATATGACCTAATGCATTTATGTGTTTCATGTGACAACCCTTCTCGAGTGGAGTGTGCAAGTTTGGTTATGCCCTAGCCACATTTGTTCTTTGTGATAAAAATACCCACGGAGATTGAATTGCATAATCCCTCCATGTGATAAAGCTACCCCATAGGTCTTCTCACCTTGGTTTAGGTAGATCTATAAGTAACAAAGAGTGGACCATACCCTTTTTTAGTGCCTCTCGGTCATTTTCTATATATGGTACATTCTTGGTGTGAAACCCTTACCTAAATATAACAACACATTAGTGGGTTTATCTTTGTTTTCCATTTTATTGAAGTGTGCAAGGCTGAGCATAAAATGTGTACAACTAGGAACCAACACTCAACTGGCACCATTGTCAAGGAAATAAAATACACCCATGGTGCTTGTGTTGCTAAAGACTCTTGCAGAGAGCTATAAGTATTTCATGTTATGAAGTTATATATTGTTATTTTCTACATTTAGATTATCTTGGCCATCAACATTGTATCACTCCATTGGGGATGTGTCATGAATTGAGATATTTGATAATTTGACTTCCACTACATTTATGTCAAAGAGATGTTAAAATTGCATGTTGGAAAGTGTTTTTTCCCTTTTGAACATAATTTTGAAATTTTAGTGTCTTTGCTTTCTATATCATCAATCATATTTAGAAAACTTTATTTTTAGCATGTATCATAGCATATTTGTTAGTTTTTATATTCTATAATTCTGATTTTAGTGGTGACTCCAATTTTATCATTTAGTTTCAAGGAAGATCAGTGCCTATTTTAAATATCTTTGTTAAGTTTTAGCTTTGAGTGTTTTCTTGCTTGAAAAGTTGGAAGGATTGAGATCATCCTTCAAAGGTGACTCATAAAAAAAAATATCTTTCCCTTTATTAATTATCAAAGAAGAGGGAGACAAGTTTGGAATCCTATTGAAGGTCAAATTTCAGCTACTAAAGAGTGTTTGGGTTGTCAAGATTTTGATAATCTTGAACTTTTTTGTTGAAATTCCCATTATTGAGGAATTAAATATCTCTCTGAGTCATTTTTAATCATATATTCAAATTTATTATCTAGCTCCTCAACCAACTAAATCCCCTCCTAAGATTGATCTAACAAGTCCACCTCATTCACCCCATCACATCCCTTTTTATTTATTCTTGAACCTCCCATTGAACCAATCATGAGGTATAGAGACCAAGATGAGAATGAACGTCCTACATTCTACATTCCTACGTTTAGACCTATCAATTTTTATGACATGGAAGGTTATCCTAATGAGGTCCCAAATGAAGTAAGGAACTACCTTCAAAAATTTCAAGGGAATAATATAGTGAGTGGTGATCAGCACTTGAGGGATTTTCACAATATCATTGAAGACTATGAGGTTGAGTATAAGGATGTGTGCATTAATTTTTTTATGCACATGCTAGAGTAAGATGCTCATAAATGGTTCGATTCCCTTCCCCATGGATGCATTGATTCATGGGAAGAAATGAAGAATGTTTTTAAAATTCAATACGGTGATAGAATTGATCCAAGGTTTCTTTTGGATAAACTTGAGAACATCAAAAATAACCCCAATGAGTACATGTAGTGTTTCAATATAAGGTTCAACAAATCTATGATGCAGCTACCCAAGAACATCAATCCTAGTGATACAATGTGCTTGATTAAATATTGTGATGCCTTTGATAAGAAGGCTGCATACTCCTTAAGGGACAAGGCTCCCATGAACCTATGGTTGGCATTCAATATGGTCATCCAAATTGATAATAATATAAAGTTTATGGGAAAGCCCTTGAATAAGTGGGCTGATGTGAAACTGGTCAATCTAGAAAAGACATAGTCCACTAAGACAACCAACCTTGAGGAGACAATTTAAACTTTGGCCTTCAATATCAAAGAAATATCATACAAGCTATATGGGGCTAAGAAGGGGATCCCTCATGGGTATACAAGTCAAGAGGGGATTCTAAATCCAAATCAATCACAAGGAAGGCCTACCTTCCACAATTGAGATAATGATAGAGGGAAGAGGCTTTCATGTGAAGAAAGGAATGATAAAAATCAGAATAAAGGGGCTATAAAAAAGTACATTATCTATTTAATGCCAAAGTGAATATGGTAGGTTATGACATTGATATTGATTGGTGTGACAATTGATTTCTCCCACATCTCCCATGTGATATTGTTGAACCAATTGATGGATATGAGGATGAACCTGAGTATGCATCATCTAATGATGAGATTTTAATGTTCAATTATCAAAGTTCCTAAAGCAAGATGTTTGCCTCGATATAATTGTTGAGTGCTACCAATGTTGATCAGTTTTAGAGTGTGATACAAAAGGTATGTGTCATAACTAATTTTATTGTGAGGTTGATATAACACAAGCATATGAGTTACCCAATCATGATTTTGAGTTTTTAAGATCACTAAAGAATAAAAAATATGATGGGGGGATTCTGTCAATTGAGGATAGGTAGTTGTTAATTAATGTAGAAGTTACCCAAGAGAAATACTACTACTTGAGAAGTATGTATCAAGGTTATACTCCTCAAGACACTGCCCCTACAAATCCAAGGGTAGGGAATGCAAGTAAGGAATAAAGAAAACTACAATAATCCCAAATGATTCCAAATTAGTACCCATGTCCCAAGTTGCTAAACTAAGAGGTGTTATAGATAAAAATAAAGTACATTTGCTATCTATTATCCCTAAGGGTGGGAATGATGTTAAAATAAATATTCCCTTGAAAACTATTGTTAATAATACAAATCCATCCCAACCTACTGCACTACAAACTTTAAGTGATTGTATTCTAGTTGAAGGTGTTGTCACCTTTCCACCTAATATGCCCCTTCCTTAGTATAACATGTGTGATATGGCCTAGATATTGAGCCAATTGAAGATAACCATGCCACTTGTTGAGTTATTATGAATACCAAAAAACATGAAGAGGGCATTCAAGTATTTGGAATTTGGTGACAAATCAGCTATAAATGAAATGAATTCACCCCCAATACTCTCAAATTAAATGAAGAATAATAAGAGGTTGTTGAACCCATTCTATAGGTATATTTTGGGACTATATTGGTAAAAATATGAATGTGGATCCATTTTATACAACCCTACTGATAACTAGTCTGATTGTTCACAACTACATGTTTGATTTTGGTGCTTCTTAAAATGAAATTCCCCTAGGTGTCCTAAATGAGATTAAAGTTAATATTTGATTAGCATTTGGTAAGTGTTATGACATAGATTTGAGATAGGTTCTAGTTATTGGATAGGTAAAAGGGGTTGGTAGTACAATTGGTAGTGCATCATGATAAGTATTTGAATATGGGAATGGTAGTTGTGTACTACCTACCTAAGTGAGGGATGTTTCTATCATGAAAATGGGTTGTTAGCATGGGTGGAAGTGTACAAATGGACCTTTCCTACAACATCATTCCATTAGAAGGTAAGATGGCCAAAATTTATAGAGATCCAAAGATGATATATGTAATTGAAGATCCAAAATGTGTTCTAAATGAAGTATTGTACATGGATGTTGAGCTTGGAATTTTTTTTGGGAATATTTATGTTGTTGAATATCCTACTTCTCTTGATGTTGAACCTAAAAGCAAAGGTTAATTTTTGAAGATGTGTTTAATGAGGCTTGACCTAATCTTGGAAATGGAGTTGGGGTTGTCTTATATTCCCCTAATGGTAAGTGTTTCAAGTTTTCATTTTAATTGTACTTTGAGTGCATGAATAATAATGTTGAGTATGAGGCACTCTTACTTGGTTTACAGATAGCCCATGAACATGGAATTTCAAGTCTGATTGTAAAGGGTGATTATGAACTAGTGCTTAAGCAAGTCCACAATGTTTATGTCACTAAAAACAAAATGTTGAAATAAGATTAGAATGTTTTATGGGATTTAATTGAATTTTTTGATGCATTCAACATTTTTTATCATGATATAAGTTTCAACAAAGAAGCTAAAAAACTTGTAAGGTTATGTGTTTAGTTTAATATTATAAATATGAACCCCTATTGTTAGTATCAAGTGGAGGTGCTTATTAGGCCTTCAAACCCAAACAATGTTAATTATTGGTAGGTGTTTGATGATGATGAAAATATTAAAAGGTTTATAAATTATGAAGCTAAATTTCATGATTAGCTCATAGACTTAGAATCCATGGTTTAGATTTGTGATGGAAAGGAAACCATGTTTGGGAAGGACATTATTTAGCTAAAACTAAACATGCTCCCTAGAAGATTGGTATGTTTAGAATCATATTTTAATGGAGTGGATAAAATCAAAACTTGAGACTCATTTATCTCAAAAGACATGCCTAAGTGTAATTTGGGTTCTCATGAGAATCCAAGGAAGGTTTGGCTAGGTGCTCACCTAAGTACAATTGATAAACAAGTTTACACATAGATACTAAAAAGGTATCAAGACTATTTAGATTGGTATTATTCTAAATTAAATCATATAGGGAAGACTTATTTTAGCATGTCATCCCATTTCAGTCTGATAGAAATACTTTTAGAAAGAAGCAAAGACATATTAACCCCATCTTGGCCACCAAAATGTGGGATGAGTTAAAGAAGCTAAGGGATGGTGGAATCATTCTACCCATTAGGTATTCATCATGGGTTGTAAATTTAGTTCCTATGAAAAATAAAAATGGTGACATCTGCTTATGTGTGGATTTCCAAAATTTAAATTAAGCTTCTTTAAAGGATAATTATCCCTTACCCAATATGGATAGCTTACTGCAAAGTGTTATTGGATCATAAATGTTGTCCACTTTAGATGGTTTCTTAGGGTATAACCAAGTTATGGTGAAGGAATCTAAAAAACCCAAGACCATATTCATAATTCCTTGGGGCACATATGTATATATGAGGATGCCTTTCAAGTTAATTTATGTCAATGCAATGTTTTAGTAAGATATGGATGTTGCCTTTTTAGGAGTAATTCATAATTTTATAGTTGTGTATTAGGATGGTATCACTATGTACTACAATATAAGATAAGAACATTTGGATCATCTAGATAATGTGTTGATAGATGCAGGGAGTTTGGAATTTCACTTAATCCTAAGAAATGCCACTTCAGAGTACAAAAGGCCAAGTTTTTGGGACATATAGTGTCTAAGTACAGTGTCATGATTGACCCTAAGAGGGTAGAAATGATTGACAAAGTGCCTATCCTACTATCCAAGAAAGGAATTCAGTCTTTATTTGGACAAATAAATTTTGTGAGGAGGTTTGTGTCTAATTTTAGTAAGATCACTCTACCTATTACTTCTATGTTGAAGAAGGACCAAATCATCAAGTGGGAAGAGAAGGTCATGCAAGTGTTCAATGACATCAAGGGAGATTTAAATTCTACCCCTAGTTTGGCTAGTCTTGATTACACAAAATTATTTCAAATATTAACTTTTTCATCATATAATATTGTTATTTTTATCTTGTTGTAAAAGAATGAAGATTGTCATGAGCATCCTATAGATTTATTTAGAAAATCTATGCAAGGTGATAAACTAAATTACACCATTATGGAAAAATAAGATTTTGGTCTTTTAAAGGCTATTAAAATGTTCATGCCTTATATTTTGAGTGTGAATATTATTTCTTATGTCTTTCATAACATGGTGAAGGACATTTTGACTCAGATTAAAGTATCCAAAAAGAAATTTAAGTGGGTCAACAAGTTGCAAGAGTATGGCATAGATATTCAGACCACCAAGTTAGTGAGAGGGATGGATCTAGCCAATCTCATGGATGAGACAAATTTACAAGTGGTTGAGGTAAACACTATTGTTTTTAATGTTAATGATTCCTTGAGTCAATTTAACATATCTCCATGGTATAAATACATTGTTTTCTACTTTCAAATTTTGAATTTTCCCCCTGATTTGGAAAAGAATCAAAGGAGAACCCTTCAACTTATTTCCGAAAAATATCTCTTGATTGAAAGTGGACTAACATGGAATAATTTAGAGGGGTTCTTCTAAGATGCATGGTAGAAGAACAAAATATTGACCTAATTAAATATTTCCATAGTGGAACATGTAGTGGCCATTTTACCCTTAAATTAATAGCTCACAAAATTTTGAGAGCTTATTATTGGTGGCCATCATTGTTCAAATATGTTTCTCAAAAAGTTAGAAAGTACAATAAATTTCAACATTTTTCTGGGAGGATGAAATCTTCTAGTTCTCTTACCTTGTAGTGTATGATGATTGAAGGCCCATTCAAATAATGGGGAATGGATTTCATTGCAAAAAAAAATTATTTGTAAAACACTATACATAGATGGATACTAGTTGTAACTAACTAGTTCATAAAGTGGGTTGAAGTGGTCCCTAAAAATAAGGCTACACACCAGGAAATTATGGACTTTTTATTGAATCAAATTATTTATAGATTTGGTGTGCCTATCAAAGTCATTATTGATAATGCCATGAGTTTCAAAGTTAATCCTTTAGTGATATTGTGTAAAGATTATGAGATTGAATTATCTTATGCTTCCCATTATAACCCTCAAAGTAATGGGCAAGAAGAATATATTAACAAGAACTTGCTCAAGATCATTAGACATACTTTAGAAGTAAATAAGAAGTAAGATGACCATCTAAAGTTTTTATTATGAGATGATAGGATCATGCCTAGAGATCTATATGAAAAATACATTTTGAGCTTGTTTATAGAGCTCAATCAATTTTGAATTTGTAGTTACCAACATATCATTTTATGTAACAACTAGATGATGATGATCAAATCAATCATTATGAAAGTAAGATGAACCAGATTATTAAACTTGATGAAATTTGAATACAAGCACATGACAGACACCTCAAGTTCAAGGAAAGGATGAAGAAGATATTTGGTAGGAAGGTCATTCCAAGAACTTTCTAGGTAGGTGATTTGGTTCTACTTTCAGACAACATGCATGAGGATAAAGGTAAGAATGGAAAGTTTGATGACTTATAGATGGGTCCCTATTCCATTAATTTTAGGATTGGGTAACACACTTTTTTCTTGAGAAACTTGGATGGTGAAATACTATAGCTTTCAATTAATGGTAGGAATCTAAAACATTCCTTGATTTAGTTCATAACCTGTGTATAGTAATGTATAGTGTATAGTTTTGTCCTTATATTATTTTATTTTTTTATTGACCCTCTATTTTGGGCCTTGTTTTTATAGTTCATTTCATGTTTTTGTCATGTGTTTATTTTTAGATCCTCCTGATTTGTTTTTCTTAGTCTACCTTATTTTGTTGAATTTTCATGAGTGTTTTTTGATAAGTTATTCAAATCTTGACTTTGTGGCCTAATGGATTAAAACTTGCTCTTATATTTTGGGGTTCTTTACACACCCATATGGGGTGTACATCCTTAGGTGAGAGACAATGTTAGTGCCCAAAATTGCATTGAATCAATTATTCCCTTGTTAAGTATAAATGCTTGATTTGTTTAGCCCTCTTCTTATTTATGAGTGTTTACCCAAAGCTTAATATTAATATATGGAATTAGGATGATGAATGTATCATTAAGTTTATCTATTAATTAGTCACCTTAAACATGCAAGCAGTTTGATCTTAACTATCTAGGAATTGAGGTTAACCTGACCATCAAGTGAAGTGATAATCAACATAATGAGCAAACACATTGGCTATAACATGGGTTGTGATAGGGACCAGGATGAGCCCATTTTCTATTATGGAATTAAGGTGAATAAATTCATATGGAAAATTATAAAAACTAGGGGGATAACTCCCTATATGGAAAGGATTGGTTGGGTTTGATCTAATTTTGTGTATAGATTTCTCCAAGGCATGTAACAATAGAGTAGTTATAATGAGGGGAATCACAACGAATATATTTGAGAATAGAATTAAAAAAGTTAAATTTATTTCATGTGAATGTGTTAAATATTAAAAGAATAAGTGTACGAGGAATGAAATAATTCACTCTCTTTTCAAGGAAGGGGAAAGGACTCATGAAACAAAGGATTGTTTCCTTTGAGTGGCCCTATTTCACCCATGGAAGGAGTTTTGTCTCTAGATGATGTAATACATAACACTTGAAGGTTAGAAATGTATGTTTTAATCACATAATTTTCTATTATGGAATCATTTAAGACTTAATAAAACCATTACCTCCTTGGGTCCCTTGAAAACTATGGTTTGGCTTTCATTTGGATAATATTTATGTTATTATATGTCAAGCTCTTATATTTGCAATAATATAAGTGGTCCAACCCTCCATTAACCCAGAGGTTGGGAATAATTGTAATTATGAAGGGATAGAATAAGACTTAGACCCTCAGGAGATAATGGTGGAAATATTGTGGAAGTTTATGGTGAGAAATGGGAAACCCTAGCTTAGGCCATAAAAAAGTTGAAGAAGTCCTAGGAGAATGTTAAAACTATTGAGGGTAGGAAATAATAACTCTTATAATATGTGGGATGGTTTATTAAGATAAAATAATTGGATATAAATAACCCATTTAATCATAAGGAGATGTACCTTGTTTCCCAAGTAATCTAAATTTGATAGATGAGGATATCCATATCCAGAAGCCAATTGAGTACCCTATTATTGATCTTAATCACAAGGCTAAATCACTCAATTTAGGGATGGACAAGATTGATTTGTTGATTATTAAGCATATAGATTTGATTAAGGAGTTATTTTATTAATCTAATAAGATTAAATAAGATACTCTAGTCCTTCAATCTGAAGGGAAGGGAAAAATGTCAAGGTCAGGAAGAAACCTCCAAGCATGTTGAACCTTTTTCTAGAGGATATCCTCAAGAAGGATAAAGTTAGTGAGGAAATTAATTTCAATAAAATAAATATGGGTAAAGTTTAGACTAAATAACTTGGGCATAAGGGTAAAAATAACTTGGATCCAAATCACAATAATGAGTAAGAAAAGTTTAAGAAAAGAATAAGTGAAGGTAGTAATGATGACTGAGCAAAAGAACTAGTGGTAACAAGAAGAAGAACAAATCCAAAGATAAGATAAAAAAATCAACACCACAATAACTAAGATCCATTACCATAAGGATGAGAGGGATTCTCCTAATGAGTTGGAGGAATATTTATAATAGTTATGGTTTTTTTCTTTTGGTTTTCTATTAAACTTTGTGTAAATATTTGTTGAATTTTTTATGATGTTTGTGGGGTTTTTGTCTACCTTATATATGTAGGATAGTTTTTAGTCTTGTTTTGTGTAGATATTCATTATTACATCATTTTTATTTTTTAAGGTTTTGGGATCCTATCAAAACCCACACTTTTACCCTTACCTTAAAATAATAATTTATAAACATGTTTTCCAATGAATGTAATGTGGATAGATATATATTAATAAATATTAGTTGGGGATAAATGACATAATGAATATAATATTAGATATATAGTCATTGATTGCATCAAATTCAATTTTTTATTTTTTATCCTATTCATACTCAAAGTTTATTCAAAATGGTTTTGAAAATGGTTGGATTTTATTGAATAATCTTAAATAGATTTATCATTATATAATATATCCAATATGCACTCATAAATTAAATAGCATGCTCAATTAATTAGTGTTTATAACTTTATATGTATGAAAATTTCAATGTTTTGTGAGAAATTATTTATGATTTGGAAAACTGAATAAGGAAATATTTTTGAATAATAACGATCTCATGATTATGAGCTCATGAGTATCCATTATCCACTTTAGAAGGTGGATCCTTAGTTTTAGCATCCTCCCTCTATAGAATACCTTGTTTAAATAATGAGCATTTGGGAGTATATGTTTTTTCACACTTGATTTATTTTTCCTAAGTCATGACCCTTACATTATATTACTTGTATGTGTTTTAAACTAAATAAATTTTCATAGGGAGGTTTGATAAAAGTTAAAAGGGTTTATTGGATTATTAGTATTGTAAAAATGACTTACAATGGGCCCTTTACCCTTACCACATATTTATTTTTATTTAGTGTATAATGATGGTTGAATAGGTATTCCATAATCTTAAGGGGGGATAAAAAAATTCAAATGTCAAATCCAACCATATCATCTTTATAGTCCCTGATAAAAATTGGGGTAAAGTATAGTTTGGATAATTGTTCATATATAACATGATATTTATCACAACTATCTTGTTTCATGTTACTACTTTCACCTCATTAGAATTTTTTGATTGATCTATTGGTATAAAATGTTTAGGTGTTGTCATGATTAGTTAATTTTGGATCAAATATGGTATAATACTATCACTAGACTTAAGTATTTTAGAGACTAATTGAAACAACACATCATATGTATGAAATGTGTATATGATACCCTAATTTATGAATTTAAATAATATATTTAAGGTATATGGTAAAAATACCATGTTGTGTCTCACATCATTATGTATAATTTGACACTTGATCACCAAAAACTCAATCTAAGACTCCAAGAGCCTTTCTTTATTGATTATAAGAACACTAAATGATCAGTTATAAGATTAAAGGGGATTGTCTTCCAATTCTAATTATAATAAGAAGAAAACATAACAAATTTTTAATCTATAATTTTTATCAACATACCCTCTTTTTACCCCTAGGTTAATGATTATGATATGAACATAGATAAACAATGATTCATGATAGATATAAGAGGTAGCTCATCATGCTCAATAATAGTAATGTTTTTCATATACATCAAATATTTAATGATATAAGTAAATTGAAAATATTAAGCATTAATTGGTAAATTAATTTCTTGGTAAAGTAATTTATTTCATGATGGATATAAGAGGTAGCTCATCATGCTCAATAATAGTAATGTTTTTCCTATACATCAAATATTGAATGATATAAGTAAATTGAAAATGTTAAGCATTAATTGGTAAAGTAATTTCTTGTAACTCAGTAAATTATATATTTATAAATATTAGTAATTCCTTAATAATTATAATATATAGTTTTATAATTTTTAGTAATTTTTACACTAAGTCCTAGAGAATGATAAATATTAGGAGGGATTTTTTTGGTTAATCCCATTTTGATAAGTACTATGATGAAATATTATTTTCCATGCTCTACTCATCATATTCATAATATTTTATACTTACTAAATATCTAAAATTCAACGAGAACTACCTAAATTCATGAATGATATGTACATACAAGGCAATAAGGAAATAAGGAAATTATATCAATAGAAATGGTATAAACACATAAAAATATTTAAAATTTAAAATCACATAAAACACTATAAAATCTCAAACCATATGCTAATTTTATATGATATATCATTAGAAATAAACATTTAACTAATTAAAAATATGTGAATAACATCATGATATGCATAGTAATATATTCAAGATATAAATACAATATGTAAATAATAAAATTGTATATCATTTAATATTATAAACACAATTATTACTATTCCTATCAATAAAAAATACTAATTGAAACATAGATATATAATATTTACAATGGAAAAAATGGATTGGGTTAAAGAGATGACTTTAAACACAATCCTAAGAAAAAAATGAAATGGATAAACTAGGGTAAATGAATGATAATATGGTACTTAATGGCCTTTAAATTAATGGAGAGAGACAAAATACAATTACAAGAAAAACAAAAAAAATTACTAAAGAGATCTAACATGAATCAACAAACCCAAAACAATGGTAACATTAGTAACATACAAGTGTTAACCCTAATAGGTCAACACAAAATATAAAAGGTATATAAAAAACTAAACCAAATGTGATTCAATATGAAATATAGGAATAATCTAACCCTAAAGTGTGTAAGATGGACCAGGTTTACAAAAATAAAATATGCATAAAGTGGTTCATATGAATAATACACTACAATGAACCATAAATAATGTTTATTTAGATAGGGGCAGTTTAACCAAAATAAATAGTAAAAACAAATCTAATAATAGTAAAAGAAAGTATTAAAATAATAAAAATTGTTAAAGATAAATTTTTAAGAAGAATACTAAATTTTATTAATTATGTAGACTATTTGTCATTAAAAATAGGGGAAACAAGATTTGGAATGAATGTAGAGATAACCAAAACATTATAAAAATTTGAAATTGTTTCAAATGTGACCAAGAGTTGGTTGGTACACTAGTTGTAGGTCCAAAAGTGGCCTAGATTGATCTTTAAAACTATGTACCTTTTTGAAATAGATTTTATCAAATTTTCATTTGCTTTTATGCTCTATAAAAATCACTCTCTTTATCTAAATATCATACGGATCACTAAAAAATCATTCTCCTATATTGAAACCCTAAATAGATATAAAAACTTATAAGACCTTAAAAGAGTAGTCATTTAGGGTTGGTACTTCAGTCAGACCCCCATCATTGGAAATATTGGAAATTATCACTCTATGTAGTTTCACAATCAACCATGTGATAATTCTTAATCCTTATACACTCTTTCACTATGTATCAATAGTTGTAAAATTTATGCAAAATGAAAAATTATAATATCACTCTATCTTAACCACTTAAAGCTTTTCCTTAAAATTATTCATTTTTCTCTTGATATTTTAATGGAACTCCATTTATTTAAAATTCTTGTTATTTCCCTTTTCCCCATATACACTAAATTCCTTATGTATACATAAAATTCTCAAACTCAAATCAAAAACTTATTATTATACAAGATGACATGGAAGGGGAGGTAAAACCAATGAAATAGGTCATAAAGACTACATAAATAGTGATTCATGATCAAATATCCCCAAATGTAAGGGATTAGGGAATAATAGTTGATCTTAGTAAACCTAGAGCATATTATTACGTTATTAGCAAATCCCATGAAACACAAAAAACATCATAGGAACCAGGGAAGAAGGAAGAGAAAATAATAGGCATGGGAGGAGGGGGTACCTAGAAAAAAATAAAATGTGCCAGTAATATAATTATATAGATTAATAATCAATAGAAACATAAGTGACTTGAATAAATACATAATTACATATAAATATACAACCCTCCTCTTGTCCCTCCAAAAAATATAGGTTACTACAATAATACTTCCTAATTATAAATACCATTTTTTTACATGGATAGAGTTAAATGGTGATTGAAAAATGTATGTTTATTTTATGTTTGAAGAAAGAAACTAGTGTAGATGAGATTTTCCTTCAGTATTCAATAAATATAATAATTTCAATAACATATAAATTGAGCATGTAAGGCTGACCATTAAAATTACATACTCTAATGTATGAAAATTTAAGAAATTAGATAAATGAATTACTGACATCAAAACCACCTTAGTACCTTCTTTTGATATTTATCTTATAAAATATCCTTCTATAACCTAATTAAATAATATAAAAAGTATTAGTAACTCTCTTTAATTTCCTTCCATCCTAAGTAATCTCTATATGAGGATATAATTAATATGTATGATGGGTTGAGACCATATTTCCTTTATTTTTAAAATCATTGAAAATACTTATCTTGGATACTACATAGACTGAGTAAGAATTCATAAAGAAACATTCAATGGTCTCTAATTATCACAAATTATTATGAATAACATAAATAATTAGTGAATGCCATTTAATATGTTTCCTACCCTTTCATATGATTAAAATTATAAGGCACATCCAAGTCTATATTTGACAAAATTCTTAACATCTACAGGTGTGATTAAGCAATGTGATGAAATATACAGATTCCTCATAAATTTTATTTCAATCAAGTACCTTGAGGAGTATTTTAATATTATTACTTATCATATTAAACCATTCCTTATTATTAGTTCTAGGGTTAAAAGAATGTTTTTTTTACAATAAGATTCAAATTCCACCAATGCAATTGGAAAATGCTACTCATGTTTTGGAATTTTGAAGAAAATGTCAATATATGTAGTATAGAATCTAGTGATAATTTATTTGGTCAAGTATTTTACTTACATTTTATTTGGGTTTGAATTCCTTACATAATAAATAACAATTTTTGGAATTTAAATCTATATTAATAATCGAGTTATGAACCAAGAAGCTATCATATATGTAAGTATAAATAAAGGAATGGTCTCTTTTCTACACTCTATCTTGAATTTATTCAATATTGAGATTCCTAAACTTGGTATCTTCTATATATATTAACTAAATAAATTTTCATTGGTCCAAAAATTCCCTTTAACTTGTATTTCATGTCTCTTTTTGTTGGGTAGGAAGAAGACATGTGAATGGATAGTATGACCAAATTTTAACTATTATTTAATTTGAATATAAATGAGGTGAGGATAAGCTCATATGAATTTAAGGAGAAATCATGAAGGAAATAACATTCGAAAATATAATAAAAAAATTATGAAATTCCCTAATAGAGAGGAGAACCACAATATATTCTATATATTTTTGTCTCAAAAAGTGCATGATGACAAGCTCAAATTACTGATCTTCAATATGCATTTTGAGCTAAAAAATAACTTTGATTTTGTGTGAATAGGAGGAATGAATTTATAGGAGAATGTATTTATGTAAATTAAGGAGATGTAAAGGAATAAATGAGATAATTTAGGGATTTGGTAGTTTAAAACCCTAGGTAAAAAGAATAGGATGTCATTGATATATGTGAAGGCGTTAAATTGCAAGATAAAAGGAAAATCAAGGAAAGTGGGAATTTAGTACACTTTTCCACAAGGTACAAAGGCATAGATAAGGTCCCCTATTCCTATCCATTTAAGTGGATGTTGGAAGCATAATCAATATAAGGGGGGTGAATCAGTAGCCTTAATACTCTTTCACTTTCACTTAATAATTAATTCATTACCATTCATAAATAAATATCAAACCAATGTAAATAATCATGAATAAATCATTAATAAACCAAAGAAATTAATAAAAAACCATAACACATCATATGAGAGGGAAACTCTCATGGGGGATAGAACCCACTAAAATAAAGCCTAGACAAATAGTCATATGAAATAATGAATCAATCTTTATCTAAAAACCAACCCATCAATAAGAACCAACCCATAATTCTTTAATCACCCAATTGGATTTATCAAGTACCAACTTGGTAGGAGGCACAAATCCCCTTATTGATCAAGCACCCACTCAATCAACACTATGATGACTCAGCACCCACTTAGCCACCAATGATTTTTCCACATTGTTGTTGATGCTTATCAACTATTGATTATGGTCTTATTTTTAACTCTCTCTTTCTTATACTCTCTATGACATCAATGTCATATTCATCCTTTTATATACTCTCTCTACACATCAACTACCTCATCATGGCCTTATCAACATAATCAGGTCTCTAATACACCTTTGATCATACCTAATAGACTTATACTCTACTCCTATCTTCATTAAGGTTATCTTAATCATAATATTCCCTCATGGTTTCATCCTTGACACTCATGATCAAATTAAAAACTACCTCTTACCCTAACAAATATGTCATTGAAGAATAAGCCCTCTATCACCTTCATTAGTTCACATAGGTATTAATATTCATATGTAGACCTCTTATTATATATTTATGACACCAATATTATGGTAAAAATTACCTATTACTATTAATATTTATGATATTTTATTCACTTTCACACTCAATTATCTTACTCATGCAAATAGGCCTACTAGACCTTACTCTTATACAAGTTACTTGTTCTCACACACTTTAGTCAGCCAAACACATTTTCACACATATATTACCATTTAAATAGGTCTTATAACATTTTAAAAACATGAATAAACTAAAAAATTATTTCATAAATATATTAATAGTTTGTATTCCTAATTTAGGTCTCATGGAGACCTAATCTCATTAGGCCTACTTAGCACACATTACCCTTTGATCTTCTTGGAGAACATTGCACTTAGTCTTTATTGAAACACTTAAAAACTAAAAAAATATAATTAAAACCTCAAATAAAACTAAAAAAAACTTTATACAACTTCACTTTAGGTATAAAACACATTTTAGGTCCAACCACCACTTGAAGCTTTTCTCAAAACACTGTTCACAATAGGCATGTGTGTACACAAAAAAATTATTTTGAACAACTAAAGCATAAAATAAATTTTTAAAAACAACCATGGAAAAAAAATCATATATAAAAAATTCTCATGACCTCTAGGTCATCACAAATTTCATTATATTCTTCAACTCAAGGTATACAGTCTCAAACTCTTCTCTGCAAGATGCTTACTCTAAACTGCCAACTAGCTTCAAAACATAGTCAAGGAAACATAGACTTATGAAACCTTCTTGAACATATTTAAGGTAATTAAATTCATGAAAATTATCTTAGAACATCCTTATAAAAAATTATAATAAACATATCATAATATCTAATAGAAACTATTGGTCTTGCAGACCAATTTATTGACTTTCTCTGTCATAGACTTCACTCAACCAAACAAGCCATTTTGGCTTCAATGTTCCAACCTCTTACACTAAATAAACTATTATAAAAATATTTTATTTTTTATTAAAGTCACAAAAAAATATTATTTGTATTATATATATCAACTAATGGCATAGAGTCTCAAACCCATTGCTATAACCTGCTTACCCAAAAATGTCAGTTTGCCTTAAAGACCAGTCATGGTCATTTTAAATTTCAACACCTATGTAGAAACACTAAAAATATATTAATTAATGTTAATGATCATATATTATAATAATATAATTATTATATAGGTATATAACATGTTGATATGTAAATATTGGTCTTGCAGACCAATTTTCACAACCTTGCACCTTCATTGTCTCATCTTCACTAAACAGGTCAACTTATGAGTAACATTTTTATCATTACCATTGAATTAAAAATAATATATCCAAAATTAACATGTATTAAATGTATTAAAAAACATATAAATTAATTTTTATTCATCCCTAATCCATTATATTACATCCCTAATCACCTTCTCACTTCTACTTGGGTTTTCTCACTGTCTGTACCATTAGGTCTATTACAGATAAGCTATCTTAGAAGACTAGTTTATTGAAACTGAGGGATATAGCCTAATTATAAACCACCATGGAAAAAAATAAAACTCTCACACTTTATCCTTCATCCATTTGCATACTTTGACTTGGTCAACTCTATCTGCTACAATAAATTTCCTAGAAATAAACACTTCCCTGTAGGATCTACTCACTCCCGTGATAAACCAATCATAATTGGAGGTGATTAGGAGAGTTTAATATAACTTATAATCACTTATATGACCATAAAAAACATTATTATCACTTTATATAAATATCTTTCACATTGGGTCATTATTAGGGTTCTTTGAGGGTTTAAACCATCTTCCAATCTTAACTATCATTCATAAAGCTTAGCCCCTCATTATAGCAACCAATGATTATAAATTTGAGATAGGAACCTTACCCATCTACCATTAATATCTTATGTCCTCATACATATACTTAATTTTATAATGATCACTTGAAAAACCTTAGTGGGTAGATAGCTCTTCATCTTGTGCACTCGAGAGAACTTAAAACATTTTGTCAAGCCTTTTCTTTAAAACCATGACCTAAAACTTCATTCACATGCATAAAATAACTTAAATAATGTTTTTAAATTATCACCTACTCATAATTTCCTTGGAAACTAATCTTCATACCACATCTGGCCACCATCTCTCTCTTTTCTCTCTCAACCTTTGACCTATAAGTCATAATAGGCCTTGAAACTAACCTTTTATCCACTATCCAATATATCAACACCTTATGTAAAAAATAAAACAACCTATCTCATTCATCCTTTTCTTTATATCTTTAATGGAACATATTTTAATCTTGATGGAACATATTTGGAGCTTCTTATGTAGATCTTTGGAGCTCCACCAAGGATCTTCGTAGCTCACTATGTTATATGACAAGTCTTTAAAACTATTGCCAAAAAGGTGTTTCTAAAATTTTTGATGACTATTAAATCCTTCAATTTATCTCTGAGTAGATAAACATTAGGTTTCCTATATTCCTTATCATATCAGGCATACAAGCTCATACCTTGTCAATACACAAGGCTCAACCACTTAGATAACTTACCTTGATTATCCTTCACTAAATAAACACCAATCTTGACACAAGACTTCAAACAACAAATATAACACTAAAAAAAAAAACAAAACCATTGATCATCTTTTACAACTTCATGTTGATGCCTCAACTATCCTTTCTTACCTTGACATCAACATTCACTCAAGTATACCTCAAAGACCACTCACCATACATCTTTACCAGATAAATCTTAGACATCAATGAGAACATAATTTAACATTAATTACATTAATTTGACCTTAATGACAACATTATGCCAAAAAATTCCCTCTTTATCATTAATGGAAAAATAGATTACAGTATGATCAATATTTTATCCCCCAAATTGATCTTTCTCCATGAACTTTTCTCCCCCTTTGACATTAATGATAAAATATTATACACACTATAATTCTTAGAACAATTCATTCTCCTTAGTAATTATTCTAAAAAAATGCAAGATAACTTAGAGATACCAAGTTCCCCCTTAGATCAAGTAAATTCTTTAAATAAACTCTAATCACAAGACCATACATATTGCCCTTTATATGACCGTTATGACTCAAACTCACTAGGATATTTCATTTGTTCTTTGTCTATCAAAGACCTTCAAATAGACTCAGGTATACAAGACTTCTTACCTTCCTTTATGTACCTTGATGCCACATATATGAATGATATCCAACTTCATTTTCTATTCAATCTTCATAAAAATCCAACTTTTATTCATGATTCTACATATCTTCTTTGTACTACACATATATTCTTGAAGCTCATGAATTATCTAATTAGATCCCCTTGAACTAATGTTATCTCTTCTTGGGACTTCCTTTATGCTTGAATTTACCTTGAAACTTTGTTCACACCATAAATACTCTTATCACCATCCTATTATCTCCTTGCACCATATATGATCCATGTCAACTCTTCTTGTATTATCTCACTACTCATTAGGTCTATAAAACACCTAATTCACTATCTGTTAGACTTCTATCTTACTTTTCACCTTCACCTCACATAAACAAGGAATACTGAGCATATAGACCTATGATACATGACCCAAAGATCATCTTTAAATTCTTAAATTAATCACACTCAATGACTATGAGCATAAAACATCTCTAAAATCACTGCTTGTCCACCATGCCTATTAGATATGTCTGTAATCAAAGATATTGTTCCAATGGAATAATCTATTCCTTCATTATAGAGAATAAATTGCTCATTTTATTCCATATGGTATTTTATATTTTTTCTTGCATCAATCTTTCTCCTTCATGTTTCTCAAGCCACCATGGCATAGATCTCATCATGACAAATCTTTCATGCACCTAATCACTATTAGTTTTACTCTACCAAATGTCTCTATTCAAATTTGATATCCACCTTATACAAGATGCATACTCATAAGATGTTCCTTGATATCAATTATTGATTACTAATGAATAGAGAAAAAATGTTTAACAAATTAACCTTGAAGATATCACTCATATCACTGCTTTCATACTTCTACCATGTCATGACAAGACTCAAGCCTCTAATGTACTTGAACACCTTTAACATCTTGGCATGTGCCTTTCATGATCATACCACTTATGATAGTTATTATCAATGCAATAATTTTATGTGCATTGACATAACTTACTTCCCACTAAACTAACCTTGATTTTAACTAGACATCGGTCTCAAAATAATTGCTTGACAAAAAAAGATCATATAGATCTACACAACCATGCTCCAACATAGATCAAGAAAAACTATAATCAAATACCGAAAAATTAGCTCTTAACATGCCAAAAAATCACACTTCTAGATCAGACTCAATAATATTCAACATGTCTTCATACCATATAATACTTGTCAAAGTTCAACAAGCATCTACCATGCTTCCACTTACTAATGAGTATCTCCAAGAAGCCTAATTGAGTCATCCCTTCCATAGGGTAATAAAATAATGTGAAATTAGGATATTCCTAGATCTCCACTCTTTTCTCAACCAACTTATAATCATGAGGTTGATAGTATTTATTTAGGATCCTCTTGGGCATGATTGGTTCCTTTGGCTTGATGTCTACATCATCCTTATTCTTCTCTATCTAAGTTGATACCAAACACTCTTGGTATTATACCTTGGCCATTAGTTCACCTTGATCCATAGGGTTATCATAACTAGTTCTTACCTTCTTTGGTCTCCATACCAAGATTTGTCTCTTAGGATTTTCCAACATCTTGTTATGACTTGAGGACTTAATCAATCTGATCTTATAAAATCTTGCAATATGACCAACACATTGACACTCATAGTAGAGGACCTTACTCTTGTTAGACATACCTCTTAATTGATGTGTTCTATGATATTTTCTTGTCCAATTGCTTCCTTTACCATAGTCCCATGAAAACTCATTCTTGAATGGCATACTTTTACATTCCTTTTTTTTTATTTCCAAATTGATAACAAGTATAAAAATGATTAATAGAGAAATTGGAATACTTTATGGCTTTAAGCTATCTAATTAGTCTTCTCATACTACTATTTATATTAGTATTATTCTTGACTTGATCTATCTTCTCATGACCTTTCTCAAACTTTATCATCTTGTTTATGAGCTACTCATGCTCAACCTTCAAATAACCTAACTCTATCTTTAACTAGTCATACTCAACATCCTTTGACTTAAACCTTATGTTGACACCTCTAACTGACTCTTGAGATCCTTGATATTCTTCTCTTGATGCTTCAAATCATCAAGGTAACTTATGATCTTAGCTTCAAGGTTTACTTCAGCTTATCTTTGTTCACTATCATAATAGACTTATTCGTCATACATGTTGTATTTTTCTTGTTGATCACAAGACATATTGTGCTTCTTAAGATCACCTTCAAGCTGTTAGACTTGTCTCAAAGGACCAAGCTCTGATACTAATTATTAGAATCACAATTACTAAGTAGGGGGGTTAATCACTATCCTTAATACTATATCAATTTCACTTCATAATTCAATCATTACCATTCACCAATCAATATCAACCCAATGTACATAAGCATGAAGAAAGAATTAATCAACTAAATCAATGCATAAACAACCGTAACACATCATATGCGTGAGAAACTCTCATGAGGATAAAACCCATTGAAACAAAGCTTGGATAAATAGTCTTATGAAGTAATGAATCAATATTTATCTAAAAACCAACCCAAAAAGGACCACCAACCCCTAATTCTCCAAGAACCCACTTTGATTTATCAAGAACCAAATTATGAGGAGGCACCAACCCCCTTGTTGATCAAGCACCCACTCAATCAACACTATGATGACTCAACACCCACCTAATCAACACTATGATGACTCAGCATCCACTCATCCACCAATGATTTTTCTACATTTTATTTGATACTTATCAACACTTGATGATGGCCTTATTATCTTTCTTTATTCTTATCTCTATGACATCAATGTCATACTCAATCTTCTATTTTCTCTCTCTACACATCAGCTACCTTATCATGGCCTTATCAACACATTCAAGTCTTTAATACACCTATAATCATCTATAAAAACCTCATAGAATTCTACTCTAATCCTTTACTTATTAAATTTATCTTAATCAAAATATTCCCTCATGGTTTTCTTCTTGACACTCATGATCACATTCAAAACTACCTCTCACCCAAACAAATTTTTCATTACTTAATAACCCCTCTATCACATTGATTAGTTCACATAGGCACTGGTATTCATATGCATACCTCTTATCAGATATTCATGAAAATAATTTTATGGTCCACATGACCTCTTATTACTCTTATTTATTCTCTTTTATTATCTTACACACCCACTTTTCTTACTCATGAAAATAGGCCTATTAGGCCTTGCACTTATACAAGTTACTTGCTCTCACACACCTTGGTCAGCCATAAACATTTACACACTTTTATCACCCTTAAGATATGTATTATAAAATTTTTAAAACATGAATAAAATAATACATTAGGTATAAAATATATTAAGAAGTTTTATTCCTTCTTTAGATCTCATGGAGACCTAAACTCAATAGGCCTACTTAGCACACATTACCCTTTGATCTTTTTGGAGCACATTACACTTAGTCTTTCTTAGAACCCTTATAAAATACACAAATATAAGTAAAAAATAAAATTAAACTCAAATATACCTTATCCAACTTGAATTTATGTCCACACCACCACTTGAACCTTTTCTCAAAACACTATTCACAATAGGCCTGTGTATACATAAAAAATTTGTTTTGAAAAACTAAACAATAAAAAAAAAATTATCTAAATAAAAATTGATAAAAAACCACATATAAATAAATACAATTACCTTAGGGTCATCAAAAAATTCATTATAATCTTTAACTCAAGGTAAACAATCTCAAACTCTTCTCTGCAAGATGCTTACTCTGAATTGCCAACTAGCTTTAAAACACAATCAAGGAAACATGAACTTATAACACCTAATTGAACACAAAAAATGGATTAAAATGCATTAAAATTATCTTATAAAATATTTATAACATATTACAACAAACATATCATAATATATAATGGAAAGTATTGGTCTTGCAGACCAATCTGTTGACTTTCTCTCTCACAGACTTCACTCAACCAGACAAGCCATTTTGGATTCAATGTTCCAACATCTTACACTAACTTTAAATATTATAAAAAGGATTTATATGTTATTAAATTATAAAAAAACAAAATTATATACATTACATATATCAACTCATGACATAGAGTCTCAAACCCATTACTGCAACTTGCTTACCCAAAACTAACAATTTGCCTTGAAGACCAGTCATGGTGATTTTGAATTTCAAAACTTTTGTAGACACATTAAAAATATATTTATGAATTTTAATGATCCTATATTATCATTATATCATTCTCATATATGTATATAAAATGGTCATATGGAAATATTGGTCTTGTAGACCAATCTCACAACCTTGCACCTTCATTGTCTCATCTTCACTAGATAGTTCAACTTATGAGCAAGATTTTCATCATTACCATTGAGATAAAAATAATGTATCAAAAAACATGTATTAAAGATCTTTAAAAACATATTCATACATTTTAATTCATCCTTAATCCATGATATCATATCCCTAATCATCTTGTCACTTTTACTTGGGTTTTTTCACCATCTACACCTTTAGGTTTGTTAGTGATAGGTTATCTTAGATGACTAGTTTAGTAAACATGATGGATATAACCTACCAAAAAAACAAAAATGGACACAAAATATAATTCTCACATTTTATCCTCCATCCATTTTCATACTTTGACTTGGTTAACTCTATCTTCTACAATAAATTTCATAGAAACAAGCACTTTTCTATAGGATCTATTCACTCCCCTAACAAACCAATCATATCTAGAGGTGATTAAGAGAGTTAAATACAACCTCCAATCAATTATATAACCATTCCAAACAATTTTTATCTCTTTATATCAATATATTTCACATCAAGTCATTGTTAGGGTTATTTAAGGGTTTAAACCATCTTCGAGTCTTAATGATTATTCATAATGCTTAGCCCCTCATTACAAAAACCAATTATTGTAAATTTGATCTAAGGCCCTTCCACATATACCATGAATATATTATCTCCTTGTGTATATGTTAAACATTCCAATGATCACTTGAAAAACCTTTTTAAGTATATAATTCTTCATCTTGCGCACTTGAGATAACTTATAACACTTTTCAAAGCCTTTTCTTACAAACCATTATATAAAACTTCATGAACATGCTTAAAACAACTTGACTCACCTTTTTAAATTCTCACCTACTCACACTTTCCTTGGAAACTGATCTCTATACCCCATGTGAGCACCATCTCTCTCTTTACTTTCTAAGCATTTGACCTATAAGTCATATTAGGCCTTGAAACTGACCTTCTAGCCATTGTCTAACATATCAACACCTCATGTACAAAATCTAACAACCTATTTCATGTAGCCTCTTTTTATGATATTTAATAGAACATATTTTTATCTCTATGGACAATCTTTAGAGTTGCTTATGTATATCTTTGGAGCTTGACAAAGGATCTTCATAGCTCATGGTGTTCTATGCTGAGTCTTCAAAACTATTGCCAAAAAGGTGTTGCCAAAACTTTGGATGACTTATCAAGCCTTAAAATTATCTCTTAGTAGAGATACATTAGGTTTATTATCTTTCTTTTCATATTAGGCATATAATCTCATACCTCCTCAATATACCACAAGGCTCAAACACTTGACAAATTTCCTTGATTATCCTTCACTAGAGAAAAACCAATCTTGACACAAGCCTTCTAATAACAAAGATAACATTGAGCAACAACCTAGACCATTGATCATCTTTGATAACCTCATGTTGATGCCTCAACTATCCTTTCTTACTTGGACATCAACCTTCACTCATACATACCTCAAAGACCACTCACCATGCATGTTTACCAAATACATTTTAGACATCAATGAAAACATACTTTGGCATTAATGACATCAGATTGACATCAATGACAACATTATGCCAATAGTGGATCACTCTTTAATGGGTGGAAAATATTTATTTTCATGTTTTTATATAGTAAATCATAAGTGTAAAAGTGGATAAAAAATAAATATATAATTCTTTTAAATATTATTTTTTCATTAATAAACATAAAAATGATGTTGATGTGATTTTGACACAATTCATCATAATATTTTGAGTGTTAAAAATATGCTAAGACCTCTCTATTTATAATATTATAAATCTTTACAACTTCACAAAAAAAAGTGAGAATTATTGACATTTTGGCATTTGTGCTCATAAATTTCTATGTCACATCCTGCTTTCTCTTTAAGCTAAAAAATTGTTAAATTCATGGATTATTCTAGTTTATTTGTTAATTAACTTATATTTTCTTAAGATTGATGACATATGTTGATTATGGGATAGTTTGTGTTGTTTAATTTGCATGATTAGATGTTGTGTTAGCAATACTTTATATTTTGTACTTTGAGATCATGTTAGATTATTATACATCTTTATTTTATGAAAATAATGGTGTTATAGGCTAACTACCTTCATTGGCATGAAGTGGATGTAGGATAGATTCTTTCCTCAGATCATGATGGAGGGAGAGTATCATTAGAGAGGGTGGTTAGATGTATATGTTTGGGGTCAATAGAGAAGCAAATCTGGAAACCTTTGCACACACCACTTATCATATAATGTTTCATTATTTTTTGATATGGATAACATAACATGTTTTTTAGTTGATTGTTAGTATGCTTTCTAGTATAATATTTCTTGATGTTGATGATCATTAGATTACTTGAATGATTTGACTATGATTTTTTATCTTACATAATTATCTTGGTTGGTTTAGCAAATAAATTTGGTTATGTGTACTTATATCATTGTATTATTATTTTTGGATACATAGTAAAATGTTGTGATGTCTTATCAAATTTCATAATTATTATTAGTGATATAATATATATAATAATAATATTTATATATTATTATTTAATAGTAACATTATTTTTAAATAATTTGTATTTGATTAACCTTGTTTTATATATATGTATGGACATATAAATGTTAATTAAGAATTGATTATAGAAATCATTATAATATATGTTAGTGGATAATATTTAATGTAAAAACCTAAGCTCTAAGTCTTATATTGCATAGTTGTATTGTCTAAAGTTATAATTTCTTTTTTTTAGTCCTTGGATAGAAAATACAAAGGATAAATGGCTAGTTGTAAAGTATTGCATGTGTTATAAACATAAAGTGATAGCTTGAATGAGTAAGGTGGTCAAGGATAGTTTGATTAAAATCATAACATGTGGATTTGTTAAGGGATTGTGTTATGATTAATTAGGCATTATTAAAATAAACAATAAGAATGATTAGTTGTTAATCATTCATTGAATTTAGTTAAGCATGGCTTTGGGAGGAAATCATGGGGTTTTGTTGCATATGCATGGAGGTGGAATGTGTGTAGTTGAGATATCTAGACATACAAGGTTAGTAGAAGTTTTATCAACTGAATAATATGGGTAGTGTAAAATAAGAATATAAGATGGAAATGTGGATAAAAGGGGGGAATGTGAATGGGAGATGCATAGCATTCAAAAAAGAGAAAGGCAGAAGGTGAAGAGAAGAATAAAGAATGATTCAATAAGGATACAAGCTTGACATTATTCATTAGGCATATATTTTACATCTTAGTTTTGTAATTAAATACATGTGTGTGTATGACATATTGTGAATGTTTTTTCAAATTTATGTGTTGGTTATGTGATTATAATATTGTGGGGAAAACTACAATGGGTGTATATAGGGCCCTATGGAGGGTACGACCTCCATAAAACCCTATAGCCAACATAGTGTAACCTAAGAAGGTTGGGTTTATATGATAGGTTTTGTTCATAATGATTAGAGGATTTATACATAATACTATCTATATGCAATGGGAAATTCATTAGATCTACAAATCAATCCTACCTCAAAAAATATAGATCCTACTTACACTTCTGATTGGGGATACAATATATAATTGAGGTCATGACCAATATGGATCTAATAGACCTATATAAGGGATATCTAACCACAATAATATCACTAGGGAGGGTTATCCAAAGCCTCCAGTCAAGAAAAACTATGTAATAACCTTAACTAGGTCCTATGTTTTCATATTCACTAAATTAATAACAAGTAAAGCAAAATCTAATCTAGTGCTCACCAAATCTTATGGCTCCAAGTGGGGTTAATAAACATTAAAAATAAACATGCATAGAAGACATATACTCATGTAAATGTATATGGAATCCTAATGTATGGAATATAATTACAAATGGATATCTATCTACTCTTACAAAGGAGGAACAACATCAGGAATACTTACCTTTGAAGATGAATCCACCAAACCTCAATCTCTCCCTTATCCAAGGTGATTCATAAAAGGTTGTTGTGGTATGTAATAATGACAAGGATAAATTATATATAGGCTACACAACCTATCAATGCATCCAAAATAGTTCTCCACAAGATAAGATTCATATCTCTAAAGAAAGTATGAAAAACTAAAATTGTTCCTCAAGTAGAATGGTGGATAAGAAGATGAGTAATATATCTTACTTATTATTATCTTATTTTAGAAATTAAAAAATGATTATGTTTATATAGGTGGATCTAACCCTAAACCATTCCAAAAGTTTTGGATAACAAGGTCAACCCGATCGACCTATTATTGCAATTGATAGAAACTAACTAGGTCATGGACTAGGTCAGCCAAGGGCTAACCTAGACCCTAATAAGTTTTGTCAATAAGAATATAAGGTTGATGTGGCTAACATAATCATGTAAACTATCAAAAATGGGTTTAGTTTAGATAAAGGTCTAATAAATGTGTTAAATTACTAGAGAAGTGTGTAAAATGGGAGGCAAATCTTAAGGGAATGGTTTTTAGGAGACAAGTGTGTAGATATCAAGTGGCAAAAAGGATAATAATCTTGAGAAGCACTAATGTTCTACCCACCCCTTTCTTAGTGCACCCCTTATGTCATGCACTCAGAGAGATTAAGACTTGATGGGTTCCTTCAAGATAAGGAGCATTAATAATTGATAAAAATTTGAAAATATTATGTGTATACATATGCCCCACTCAAATCTCATCACATGTCATGTAGGTGCAACATGGGATGCTGATTCAAGAAAAGAACATAGTAACACATAATTTTGAAGTTGAATAAAGTGTAGTAAGAATAAAATAAGATAAATGAAATGATAGAATTGAAAAACACATACCTTTACTTACCTTAGTGTTGTAGATAAACAAGGAGATGTGAAAAATGTGAAGGTGTCTAATGTGAGGAACATTAGTCAAACCTGTAGAGATTAATGAAAAATCAAAAAATTTAAAACATAAGCATATAATAGTGGAAAATAATATCAATGATGTCAAGATTCTAGAACATTTTATGGTTTGGAAAAAGAGTTAGTAGAGACACAAATATGAGTAAAATAAGAAATATGATGGTAAATATTAAAAGATAAATAATTTTTTAAAATAGTTAATATGAATATAGTGAAAAACAATTCATTTATCATTATTTACTATTATAAAAATAATAAAGAGCTCTAATAGACTGAGTGAGGGTCTAGAGAGCCATGATGGTGAGGAGAAGACAACTGAGATGGGGAGGATGCATAGAAGCCATAATGAGTGAAGCACAGGTAAGTAACTATAGATTTCAGTTTTTTGAGAATTTTTATCTTAAATTGAGTGTTTTATAGAAATTTAATAATTAGGAAAAATCTAAATACTAAATTGAACCCTATGAAATTTTTAGGGACACTAGGGGTTAAACAAGGTATTGGGGAAAAAAGAGTTAGAGTAATAAATGCCCAAGGCATTTATGGTAATTATTCAAAAAGTCATCACAATGAATGAACAAGGTCAACCTAGTTGACTTAGTTTTTATGAGACAAAAAAATATTGGGTTCTATAGTACTATGTGGCTGACTTAGTTTGTTTAGGAAGGCGCTTGGAATAGTACTATGTGGCTAAATTAGTTGTTTCTAAAGTGGCTAATATAGTACTATAATGTCAAAATAGACCAATATAGTACTATTAAGCCATAGGGTGACCAAATTAGTACTAAAAAGTTTGATGTGGTTTGGAATAAGTCAATTTTGGTATATAAAATGAATAAATTAAATCAAACCAATTAATTTTTTTGTGAAATTTGTAAGAACATATTTTAATTATGAGCGACATAGAGATCTAATACATAATTTGTTATTTGATATTTTGTAGAGGCAGCAGAGATTTTGGTAATTGGTATATAATTCATGGTTACCTAATCTACTAGAATGCTTGATGGATGTGGATAGAGCTATATTGGTTATGTTTGGATTGGGAGGCATCATGAAGGTGAGGGGAATCCCATTGAGTGTTGATCTCATTGTCATGTTCCTTGGATCATGGAATGGTTGACCAACACTTTTAGATAGGTTTGTGGATTTGGATACAATAGAGGTAGGTATCACATTAGAGGATGTCTATGTATTTCTTATAATTCCTATAGGGGGGACATCAATGATCATAGGGACACTAGATGATCAAGAGGAGAGATAATCACTAGCCTAGTGGGTGACATGCTTAGATAGGATCTACCCAAGACTAAGGGTGAGATTGTTTGATGTGTATATTACATAGATTCCAAATATTCAAAAGGATATGATAATAATTTTGAAAGCATGAGTGTTATGTCCAAAGTTGGATGGAAAGGTATTGTTGTATGTGATAGCCTTTTGTCAGTCCATAATAGCTTAGGGGGAAATCTATGACAAGGGGTCTGTCATCTAGATTCAAATCATGCATGATATGTATTAGATGTTATTTAGAGGGTAAAATACCATGAGACCAGTGGTATTTCTAAGCTCCTAGATATATGAGAGGTTTTTGATGTAACATCTAGTTGGGTTGCCCTATTTGGTGGTTAATGATTGATTACATTAGGTTGCAAGATGAAGTTAGGATCAAGTGGTGTGGGTCATTCCCCACATACTAACATTGAATATATTTACATGAAGATATCATGTGGTAACTTTGTATATATATTATAACTATTTGGCTAAATTGGGTGACTATGGTACCAGGGCTAGCTCTATATTAGATTATAGGCCATTATACCTAGTGGGTAGAACTATAACTAGTGGCATGATTTATAGGATAGTTTGGACTCCCTCACTCAGTGTATCCTCTATTAGTGCCAAAATTTTGGGCATAGAATGAAAGAGACCGAAGGGGGAGAGGAGGAGGAGAGCTAGTCAAGGGGCTAAAGATCAGACCACATCATATGAGACCATGGACTAGTTAAGCATAATAATCAGTAGCTAGAGGAGGAGAGGACATAGATGTGGATACAAGGTTGCAATAAGTACCACAACTAGTACCATAGTAAGATCAGTGACCACTTTGATCTCACCATTGATAGAGATGCCAATAGTGGGCTTGAGTATAGATGGTGGTTATCTAAGATGACCCATCAGTTGGCCTAGGGTAGAGCTAGTCGATAGAGGCACTAATGAGGAGAGGACCAAGATGTGCATGGGTGGTGAATTAAAGTTTTGGTTTGATTAGGATTAATCCCATAGATGAGGTGCTCAAGGGATGAACTGATGGAGAGACCATTCTTGGTGGATGAGAAAATAGGGAGATGGTGATTAGTGACATCAAAATAGGTAATAAATGCTTATGATTTTTAACTTTTATGATAGAATACTAGTTATACATGATTATAGATAGATAAATTTTGAGATGTATATTTGATTTTATATCTATCTATTTTAAAATTTATAGACCTTATGGCCAAGGAGATTAGATGGGGGTCCTTAGTTATGAAATCACAACATGATATTTTGGATGGGGTGATGACACCATACGATCCCACCACATTTGATGATCATATGTTACCATATATCCTAGCTCAAGTGGGTTATTTTAGACTAATGGGGGAGGATACAATACAACTATAGGCATGTAGAGATGGATTTCAATCATTGACAAGGGTGGGAGTAGGAGAGGCATAAGATTGGTAGGCCTTGGCTTAAGAGAGAGCTGCACACATGGCTACCACTATCTACTTGGGATAGTATAGTCCTAGGTACCCAACCTATATGGACATGTAGCAAGGTTGATATCTTAGATAACCTTATTATATTGCACTATGTAGAGGGTAGACTATAAGGCATCTATGGGTAGTGTGGTGAGGAAACAAAATAGACATGATGGATCCTAGCCATAGAGTTAGAGTGATGTATTTTGGTATTATTTATATTTAAAACACATGATATATATATATATATATATATATATATATATATATATATATATATATATATATATATATATATATTCTAATTTGACAATTAGATATTTATCTTATGGGTTACATTTTGGTAATAGTTGTGGATGCTAGATATAGTTCTTTCTAGTACATGTATTTTTATTTTTTTGTATATTCTATAAGAAATATATGTGTGGTGTTTTATTTTCTAGGATTATGTAGGACACATGCATGGTTAAAAATAAATAGGTGAAAAGACTTGAAAAAATATAATTAATCAAAAACAAATACACTACACACTGTATCATGATGGGAAATGTGTAATTACAAAAGATGACTAAGTATAATGAACCAAAAAAAGTGGTAAACAACATTGAAAAATGTTTTTAAACCATAAAAAATATTAGAACCAAATCAAAATAAGTAAAATCACACTAAATCATGTTGGGAAGTATGAAAATAATGTAATAAAATGGAAAGTAAGTGAAATATTAATGGTATAAAAAAAAAATCAATTAAGTCAATCAATCACATTGGGAAGTATAAAAGAGAAATAAAATTGGTAAAATGGTCTTAATTTAATCACACTAATTCAAGTTGGGAAGTATGAAAAACTTAAGAAAGCATAAATCATACTAAATCATGATGAGCATCATGTCAATTACAAAATAAGCAGATAAAATTAGAAAATAAGAAGATAAAATTGAAAAATTAATGAAGTAAGCATAAATCATACTAAATCAGGATTAGCATTATGTCAATGATGTGTGACTCATAATCAATCACATCTTATCTCATATTTTACACATGTAATTTTTTTTGTGACTTTGGTATTGGAAAATTTTGTCAGGAAGGCCAGGTCCTATCCATGTTCTTACACTAAAAATCACAAAGGGAACACTAATTAGGTGGAAATAATGTTAAAATATGGTAAAATGGATGTTTGGAATGGTAATGTGAAAATTTGGTAATTTTTGAGAAAGGCCAGGTCCTATCCATGGTCTTATACTATAACTCACAAATGAAATCCCTGAGGGGAGTGATTAGTGAACAAAATAATATTTCTCTAGGGGAGATATTAGGGATATATGGAGTGAAAAAATTAAAATAATAATCATAACATATGAATCTTATGATAATGCCTCAGGAGACATGAGGTAAACTAAGGACATGAAAAAGACAATAAGTGACTAGTGGCCATCAATATACAAAGGATACTTGTTCGCTAGAGGCAAACATATTTATAAGAAAATAAGTGTGGTATTAATATCAACTCATGTTGGGGGTTTTGAATAATAAAATTAAAATTAACCTACCTTCTCATGATGTTTTTTCCATTCCTCAGGACCTCTTATAGAGCCATCAGTCTAATACAAAGATTGGGTACTTACGTGAGAAAGTAGGTAGCATCAAAATATTTTATTATTCTCATTTTCTAATCTACTAGCCTACCTCAACCTAATGGACCTCATCTCTATCATAATGCCAACTATGGAGTTTGATATTCAATTATAAATAGGATATGTGCTTAGAATCATATCTTTTTAGTGTGATTTGACTTTTGAAATTTTTGAATGTTGCCTTTTAGATCATTGTCTTTTGTTAAATGATTTGGATTTTGAATGTTTATGGATTTTATGATTCTTCCTCCATAATATAAAGACTTGGAATGACCAATCATGATAGATTGATACACATAAATGAGATTTAGGATTTGGCTAAAGGAAGTTAAGTATCCAAAGATATGACTGTCTAGAACACTTAGGCTTAACTATGAACTAACATGTTATCTCAAGTCTCAACCATGTATATGCTTAGTTTGTGAAAGGTAATAAATGGGAATAAGGGAAGATCCAAAGTGGAATAGTAAAAAGAGATTGTAATGAGATGAATTATTTTGTAACTAATCACATGGTAAATGAGGAATGACTAAAGGGAGTAAGGTTTGTATAACCAAGTCACAATAACCATTATCTATGATTATAGACATAAGACAACAAACAATCATGAAAAAGAGAAAGGTAGCCATAAAAAATGAATTCAAGAATAACAAGTATGTAATTAAGAAAAATAATACATAAGAGAACATAAGAAGAATAATGGCATCATAAGCAACATGTGGTGTGAAACAAAAGTCACCATGTAAGATAAATAAGAATCTAATGGAATATTAGATGATAGAAATAGATAGATTTAAATTTGGAGCAAATGTCCAATCAAAATGAAGAAATTAATGCAATAATAACATGCTTGTGATCATAAGTATTGATATATTTATCCACACACATTATCCATAATATCTGATAAGTCTCTATGAAGATAAACTTAGAATGTAGCCAAAGTCTCATAGATCCTTAGGGAAAGTTGATAGAATACTTCATGTCAAATATCCTAAATAGAAAATGTAGGAGTGATTAAAGGATCATTTAAATGAGGGTTATCACATATGGAATGCTTGAGAGAATGCATGAGAATGGATCTATAGGAGATAAAGGGGTTACCAATGGAGAAGGTGCCATTGGAGAAGGATCCATGGGTAAGGGAATCACATGTGGAGAAATATTATGTGGAGAAGAGACCATAGGTGGTGGAGCCATAAAAGAAGGGAGCCTTCTTGTGAGGATGACCTATGGGAGGAATGTTAGTAGGAACAAAAATGTTCATAAAATTATCATTGAGATGTTGTTGAAGGATGTGGCATCAATCAGTTTGATGTGTACCACATTAGTGTTAGATATAATATACCTCTCCATATTTAGGAAGATATTTAAGTAACACTTTAGGGGGAGATATATCCTTGTCTATAGGTTATGGAGAGATGGGATACAAGATGTTGATATATTGCCACAACTTATGACAATGTGTGGATGAATGATTATCTATGTCATAAAAGTAACAAATACACCTATGAGTAGACTTGGTAGCTTTACTCATAAGAGGAGTGGAAATGAAAGCTAATAAATATTGGTAGAATGAACAATCTCTAGTCCAGTGACCAAAAAATTTATGAATTTCACATTATGGTTGATCAACCCATTTGGTGGGCAAAGGATCAAGTTAAGATAAAGAGAGCAAACCATCACCAAGAGAAGGTGGGGATGGTGGAGATATTGAACAAGGCTCAACTGAAGAAGCAATAGGATAAAAAATAGGAAGAGATTCAACTATAGAGGGAGTGGGAATAGGGTTTAAATTGAGCTCTCTTGAGGGAGGGTTAGGATGCATAGAAGGTTGAAGCATAGTTATAAGAATCTTAGGGATAAGTTTTATTGAGGGGTCTTGGTATCTAGTAAAGTGATATGGAGTAGTCATAGCATGATCCATAAGCATACTCCTATGAGTTTATTCATCAATTGGAGGTGTTCACACCATATCTTCCATATGATCAAGAGGGAAAATGCTAAAATTAGGAATGATATAGGATGAAATGCTAGAAGATATACTAAAAGATTAAAGCAAAGAGGAATGATAATGAATAATTTTAGCATCTCAGGCCTGAAAAAGACCTATTAAGAATGGGTCATCTAAGGTAGATCCATCATCATAATTAGGTGTATGTATATTAGTGGCATAGGTAGGGATGATTTTGTCATTTGATGTGGTGTGATGAATGGAATGTTGAGTCTTAGTTAAGATAATGGGTATATCATCACTAGGTGGTTGGTGAAAACAAGATCGCAAAGAAGGGGGAAGATGAGAAATGTGATGAGGTGAGAGATCTAAGGTTTTAATATTTAGATTTATTTTTTTAGGATCATCATCATCAGAATCTAGGAGGTTAGGGGGTATATTCCTAATGAGTTCAGGGTGACCATTGTAACCTTAGGTAAAATTGATGGGAAGGTTAAACCATTGAGATTCACAAAATGGAATTATTTTCAACATTTCAAGGGTAGGAATATTTAATATAACATGGCCTTATAATTATTCAAAATTTCAAAGGTTATTGTCACCTTGAATCTTATATATGGCTCCATTATGTGGAAATTTGACACATTGGCAAGTGAAAGAGGTAATTGCTCTCCTACAATTAGTCCATGGCCTACCAATAAAAAATTTATAGGATAGAGGAAATTTAAATGTCGTCACCTTCATGTGAACAATGGTAGGTGGGACTATGATAGGGAGCCATACACAACCTAGGGGATGCATTTTCCTTTGGTCATAACCTTGACATGTGTTATGTGTGGACTTAAGATTACATTCAAAATTTAAGGGTTTTGATAAAATTAAGAGAGGCAACACAAGTTCCTAAACCCTCATCAATCAAAGCATACTTGACTTGGATATCATCAATTTTGATACTAATGAAAAGAGGAGGATAATCCACATGAAGAAAAATCTCATCAGGGATCATAAAAGCAATGGGTAATTTAAGGGAAAAAGAAGTGTCCATTATTTCATAATCATGTACGGACATCTCTTCACACTATTGTAAAATGTTATCTTTTGATCCAAATAATGTGGCTTCGTATCCTCCTAGGGGAGGATGAGAGATTTTCATTTTTAACAAAAGCTCCATAAGATGATTATAATTCTATGGATAAGTTTGCATAAATTCAAGAAATAGGATTTGAGATGGGATATTAGTAAGCTATATAATAGGATCCCACTCATCATAACCCATAAGGGGACTATTTGAAAGAGTTGTATATTATTTAAGGAGGTCCTTTGAAGGATGAGATAAAGTGTATGTGAATTTATGTTGATAAGATGTAGAAGGTTTAATTGGAGGACAAGTTTTTTGATTGTCTTGAGAATATGGGTTAGTTGATACAGGTTTGGTTTGAGAATAATTGTTGATAGAAATTTGAGTATCATTGGTGATGGGTAAAGAGGTTGGAGGAATGGTATAAATTGTATGAGAAGTTTTATCCAAGGGAGGTGTTGGAATTAGTTCATCAAAAGATATAAGGTCTTCTTGTGCCAACTTTGTTAAGTGGGTTGGAGAATAGTCTTGGATAACATAAAATGTGTGAGGTAATTGAAGAGTGTAGATGGGATGAGATCAATGAGGGTAATCACCCTTCACATATTATTAATTTTTACCACATTCTCTTTAGGGTTGGGTTAAATAAGTATATCAACATTATTGGTAGAATGGGTAGGTTTGTCTTGGGCATCTTGGTGAGTTGGAAGAGGATCTTTATAGATGGCTAAATGAGCATTAGCCTGGTTCAAATATTAAGATTTATTTTGTGTTTCATGGGATTTTTAGGTAATGTCATAGGATTATTGATGTTTATTAATGATATAATAATGGTCAAAATTGGGATAGATAAGGAATTCCATAGCCAAATTATAAATTTGTTTACAAGCCTCATGAGAATGACCCCAACTAGTGTGAAACCAACAAAATTTCCTGGGATCGTATCAATATTTCATGGGATGAGTGGGATCATGTTATCATGGAAGAGGCCTTAGTAGATATTTTTAAAATTATATTAAGGATAAAGTTGTATGAACATTGATGTTATTACTTGGTAAATGTTGGTGATGTGGTTGGGAGGAGAAATTTGTTTTGGAGTCTACTTGGGAACAACAACTTGAATATTATGAATGGTCTCATAAAAATCAATGACACAATAATTTTTATCATGATGATTCTTATTATTTATTAACATGTGAGTACACATAAAATTTTAGGATGGATAAAATTGATGCATGAGGAAGTCTTGATGCTTGGCTTGGTCAATGGCTTCTTCCAAAGTGCATGGAGAGAGAGAGAGTTTGGACCCAATATTGCGACTTTGGAAAAAGAACATTGGTAAACAAGTGAAAGAGGTTATCATTTTCCATATTATGTTTAAATTTTTTAGACAAGGTCTTTCATAATTTGATGAAATATTATGTGGTTTCGGTCTCAATTTGCTTATAATTAATAAAATGGGCCAAGGTATTGTCAAGGAGATCACTAATTTGGAATTTTTAGACTAGAGCATTGACTAAGTCTTCCAAACTAGTGATGTATGATATTTTAGATGGTTGTACCAATATAAAGTGTCACCCATGAGAGTCTTTGATAATATCTTAGTAGCAGTGAATGTATTTAACTTGACTAAGTATTTATATAGATTTCCAAATGTTTTTAAGTGAAGAGTAGGCTTGGTTGACCTATTGTAAGTGATGTCAGGGGTGATACTTCCTATATAAGTATTAGAAATTTGAGATGAAATAGGATCATTTTTAAGATGCTTGATTATTTTGTTAATAAGGGGAGGTTATGGGATAAGATTTCCATGGGAATCTTGAAGAGGAGGTGGGGGAACATTTTGGTTATGCATGCCCCATAGAATTTGTTGAGGGTGGGTTTGAAGATGGATAAGATGATTTTGAATTTGCATCATTTGATTTAGATTGTTAGCTTGGAAAAATATCATTTGATTAAGATTTTATAATAGAAGTTGATCAATTTGAGTCATATTATTAGAATTGTGTGAAGAATTGGAATTGGTAGTAGTACATTAGCTACCACTACGGGTGTTAGTAATAGCTTAAGAATAATTGTTGGTAAGTGAGGCATTAGTATCATTATTTGCTTATATGTCAAAAGATGTACTAATAGAGGGACGAGAAGAAGTAGTACTAGAGGCATGATTACCATGGGTAGTAAATGATGTATTAGTGGAAGAATTGAGAAGGGTGGGTCTTAGAAGAGGCCCACTATATATATAAGTTATCATGTTAGTAGAGATAATATGCATGGAGGTGGAGGAAATCAAAGAGGAAAATGTCATGGTCTGAGAAGGGGTCAAAATAGAGGGAACAATGTGAGAATCAAAGAAGCTAGTATCTCTAAATCTATGTGAGAATATGGGAGAAGGTGAATGGGGTTCATCAACTTGACCACTTATCATGAGATGGTAAATAGTAGAAGGATATTTTCCTTGATGTTGGGAAAACTCATGTATGAAAAAAAAATTTCTAGGATATACTCTAATTTAGGTTGATAATCAAATGAGAAGAGAGGATTGTGAAGTGAAGAGGAATGAGGAGGAGTCCCATAGTTTGTAGTATGAGTGGATACATACACATTACTCTCATCTATGGTAGCATCCACAAGATACTTATGGGAGAACCTATTAGGGCTGGTAAGACTCATCATATATATTGAATTCAACTTAGTATTATCTTCAAATAAGAAGTTCGTGATGAAGGAGAGAGATTAGAGACGGAAAATTTGATGCAAAATCAAAGAGATAGGAAGGATATAGAGTTGACTAGGTTGACTATGTTCTACAATCTAGAAGATGGATAAGAGTATAGGGTCAACTATGTCGACTTAATAATATAAATAGGGTATGAAAATTGAGTCTAATAAGAATACTAGGTCAACCAAAATGATAGTATACTTCTAGAAAAAATACAAAAGAGTATAGAATCAACTAGGTCAACTTAGTACTAAAAACTAAGATAAATATAGTTTGATAACGATATAGAGTCAACTAGGTCAACTTATTAATGTAACTTGATTAGAAAAAAGGAGTAATGGGTTGAATAAGTTGACATAGTACTACATGAAGGAGAAAAGATAGTCTATAAGAGATTGTGTTGAATGGAATGATAGTGTACAAAACTAAGAAGATATTTTACAATGTAATTTTAAGAAAGAAATGGAAGCAAACACACAAACAATTAGATTAATGATAATGATCCAATTAGCATATAACATAAAACCTTATACCAATGCTATCTAATGTAATTGTTTACAATACAATATATAATGATCAGAGATCAAGGAGTCAACTAAAGAGTTAATTCTAAGTAAGTAGTCATCCTGAGTGTTAGATTATTATGAAATGTTATTTTAAGTTTGATAGGGAAGCTTGATGAAAATAGGGAACTAAAATCAATCTATGGATGCTTTCAGGACATTTAGGCTAAAAGGGATATGTTTTGTCAATGGTATTGGATTGGTATTATGGCATACCCTCTCACTTCATAATCCCATAGTGATAAGGGTTTTCAGGTGCTTTGCCAATATATAACATTAACCACATTTTTATACTTGGCCATAAAACCAAGTTGGCTTTCCCCTTGGTGATGAAATCTAAGTAGGTAGGTCTTAGAAAGGTAAATGTTAAATGAATTTTGAATATTGTGTAATTTGGTAGTGTGTTCAAAAAGAGTAAAATAATGCAACTAAATGGTATTTTGAAAAACCACCTAATTAGACTGTGTGAGCTACATAAAGCATGTAAACAACTAAAAATGAAAGTGTGAATTAATTACTATCATATAGTTGTTAATTCCCAAATTAATAATGGTAAAAATTCAATTCAGATGACACTATGCAAGCATTATAGAACATAGTCAACTAGGTCACTACTATTCTATAGAAGCAAGAGTATTTAAGAACTACATTGACTAGGTTAACTAGCTTTTTTGGATAGAAGACAAACTATAAAACTAAGTCAACCAAGTTGAATTAGTTTGATGTAGAATTGTATTTTTGAAGACTTCAAACATACATAAAATAAAATTGTAATGAAATACTTAATTGAAAGAGAAAGAAAGGAACCTTGGTGGGTTAGAAGATGTTGAGGATTGTAATTTTTTGTTGAAGTGATTTGAATGTTGTTTTTAATTTATTCCAAATAAGTTTATTAGTTTGACCTAGTTCTATGAAACCCTATTCAACAAATCTTGATAAGATAACTAAGTTTACTATCATGACTTAGTTTGTTATTTGTATGCTGACTGTAAGACTAAGTCAACTTGTTTGATATAGTTTGTTATTTTGGATATTGACTAGGAGACTAAGTTGACATGTTTGATATGGTTTTTTTAATATATCATTGAATAATATTCCTATGTCAGCCTACTCATTCGATTAATCTATATTTGATGAAGACTTTCACAAAAATAATATAGTCATTTTGATGCAATTATGTGTTAAACCTGTGCACAAAAGTTAGAACTATACTGATCGAGTTGACCTAGTATCAAAAATATATAAAAATAATAAAATGATATAAATTAATGTGTGAAATAAATCTTAAAAGGTTTATATTTCATTTCAGGTTCACCAGAATGTATGTAATTAGAAATGCATCATATCTATAAATCAATCCTAGCTCGAAGAAGATAGATCCTACTTACACTTTCGATTGTGTATACATTAGATAATCAGGGTCATGACCAATATGGATCCAATAGACCTATCCAAGGGATCTATTAACACAATAATATCACTAGGGAGGGTTCCAAATCCTATTCAAGAAAAACTATGCAATAACTCTAACTAGGTCTTATGTTTTCATATTCACAAAACTAATAACAAGTAAAGCAAAATCTAATATAGTGCTTGCCAAATATTGTGGCACAAAATGGGGGTAATAAAAATTAAAATTAAACATGCATAGAAGTCATATACTCACATCAATGTATATGAAATTCTATTGCATGGAAGAGAATTTCAAATGCATATCTATCTACTCTTAAAAATGAAGACCAAAGTTAGGAATACTTACCTTTGAAGACAAACCTTTTGAGCCTCAATCTCTACCTTGGCCAAGGTGATTCTCAAGAGTTTATTATGGTATTTAAGAACGACAATGATAAATCATTTACTAAATGGTATTTTGAAAAACCACCTAATTAGACTATGTGAGCTACTTTAAGCATGTAAACAACTAAAAATGAAAGTGTGAATTAATTACTATCATATAGTTGTTAATTCCCAAATTAAGAATGGTAAAAATTCAATTTAGATGACACTATGAAAACATTATATAACATAGTCAACTAGGTCACTACTATTCTATAAAAGCAAGAGTATATAAGAACTACATTGACTAGGTTAACTAGCTTTTTTGGATAGAAGACAGACTATAAAACCAAGTCAACCAAGTTGAATTAGTTTGATGTAGGATTGTATTTTTGAATAATTCAAACATACATAAAATAAAATTGTAATGAATTACTTAATTGAAAGAGAAAGAAATGAACCTTGGTGGGTTAGAAGATGTTAAGGATTGTTATTTTTTGTTGAAGTGATTTGAATGTTGCTTTTAATTTCGCCCAAATAATTTTATTAGTTTGACCTAGTTCTATGAAACCCTATTAATCAAATCTTGATAAGATAACTAAGTTTACTATCATGACTTAGTTTGTTATTTGTATGATGACTATAAGACTAAGTCGACTTGTTTGATATAGTTTGTTATTTAGGATGTTGACTAGGAGACTAAGTTGACATGTTTGATATATTTTTTTAATCTATGATTGAATAAGATTACTATGTCAACCTACTCATTCCATTAATCTATATTTGATGAAGACTTTCACAAAAATAATAGAGTCATTTTGATGTGATTATGTGTTAAACATGTGCACAAAAGTTAGAACTATACTGATCAAGTTGACCTAGTATCAAAAATATAGAAAAATAAGAAAATGATATAAATTAATGTGTGAAATAAATCTTAAAAGGTTTATATTTCATGTCAAGTTCACCAGAATGTATGCAATTAGAAATGCATCATATCTATAAATCAATCCTAGCTCGAAGAAGATAGATCCTACTTACACTTTTGATTGTGTATACATTAGATAATTAGGGTCATGACCAATATGGATCCAGTAGACCTATCCAAGGGATCTCTTAACACAATAATATCACTAGGGAGGGTTCCAAATCCTATTCAACAAAAACTATGCAATAAGCCTAACTAGGTCTTATGTTTTCATATTCACAAAACTAATAACAAGTAAATCAAAATCTAATATAGTGCTTGCCAAATCTTGTGGGACAAAATGGGGGTAATAAACATTAAAATTAAACATGCATAGAAGTTATATACTCACATCAATGTATATGAAATTCTAATACATGGAAGAGAATTTCAAATGCATATCTATTTACTCTTACAAATGAAGACCAAAGTTAGGAATACTTACCTTTGAAGACAAACCTTTTGAACCTCAATCTCTACCTTGGCCAAGGTGATTCTCAAGAGTTTATTATGGTATGTAAGGATGACAATGATAAATCATTTCTAGGATGCATATCCTATCAATGAATCCAAAAGACTTATCCATAAGATAAGATCTATATCTCTAAAGAAAGTATGAAACCCTAAGCTTATTCTTCGAGTAAAATGGTGGATAAACAAATGCACAATATATCTTAATTATTATTTATTCTCTTATAAATTGTTAAATTATTCTGTTTATATAGGTGTATTTAACCCTAAATCCTTCCAAACTTTTTAGCCTACAAGGTTGACCCAATCGACCTAGTATTGCAATTGATAAAAAATAACTAGGTCATGATCTAGGTTAGCCAAGGACTGACATAGACCCTAATAAATTTTGTTAATAAGAATACAAGGTTGATGTGGCTAACATAGTCATGTAAACTATCAAAAAGGGGTTTAGGTTAGATAAAGGGAAAATGAAGGTGACTAGAGGAGTGTGTAAAATGGGAGTCAAAACTTAGGGGAATGGTTTTCAAGAGACAAGTGTGTAGATAGTAAATGGAAGAAGGGACAATAATCCTCTGAAGCACTAATGGTATACCAACCCTTTCCCAATGTACCTTTAGGTTGTGAATTTAGATATATTAAGACTCAATAGGTTCCTACAAGATAAAGAGCATCATTAATTGATAAAAGTTTGAAAATATTATGTATATACACTATCATTCCTTATGAATTTGAATTCTCCATTCAAAAATGAGGTTTTATTCATAGGGTATATACATAGTTTAGTTGTGATGATTATGTTTAAATAAGTTGATATATTTCCATGGGGTATTTGGAAATAAGACTTAATTGGTTAAGTCTGCCTATTTTATTCCACTATTAAATAATTCATTCCTTTGGTTTATCAATTATATTGATTATATATCTATATAGACATGTATATATAATTAGGTATATGTTCAATTGATTCAAAATATATATAAAAATATACTCACACACACACACACACACACACACACACACACACACACACACACACACACACACACACACACACACACACACACACACACACACACACACATATGGGAATCCATAATACACATGTTTGGGAAATTATTAAAAAATAATTGTGATTACACACACACACACACACACACACACACACACACACACACACACACACACACACACACACACACACACACACACACACACACACACACACACACACACACACACATTGTCATATTTGTAATCGACCATCAAACTCTAATATGATAGTATGTGTGTGTGTGATACACAAACACACACATATACATATGTGTTATGTCATTTATATTTAATTATGTATTTTTAGTTTAGGTATAATACAGACTATGATTGGATCAAAACATAGTTGGGTTTTCAATCTTGGTTTTGAATCTTATTACCACAATAGATATATAGGATATTTTATGCATTTATTTGGTGATATCCAAGTATAGATAGAGGAACAGTTTGATTGTAGGATACTCTTTATTTCATAATAGTGTAAAGGTTAGTGAACTAGAAATTTTTTATGGATAGGTTGAGTTTTGAACATTATAAATATATTTATTAGGATTTTTTAGTGAATTGTGTAATTATATAATGCATGAATGTCTAAAGACTGAGTATGAGAACTCTTATAGGTTCATTTGAATCACAATTCATTTATATGTAAATTTTGATAGGATAGTCTTAATTAGCCAAATTAGTTGAATTACAATCAACATATATGATGGCATTTGACTGGGTGTCTCTATTAATGTATTTTATTAGGTGTTATATTGATTTGACTAGGTGTCATTAATTATAATGAGTGTTTTAATCATGCAACTAGTTGTTAATTAATGTTTTTAATTATCTAAGTGTTTTTATATGCTTTGGTTACAACCTAAATAAGATAATAATATTTTGTGTTTAGTTATGCTACTTTTATGATAAAATAAAGCATGAAAGAATATTTGAATTGAATATTCTAAAAGATAAATAAGGAGTTAAATTATAGAACATTATATGTAATTATTTATTATGAAAAAGGGATTTTTACATTTAAATAAGAGTTTATGAGGCCTTATTGTAAAATAACTATATAATTCACGTATACATTGCCCACACTGAGGCAAAATATGGTGGATGTCACCTTAGTAGTGTACTTTATAAATTAAGTGTGTATAAAAACAATGGATGTTTGATTATATTGGTGTTTTAAAAGCATTCATGTATTTATGAGATTAAATATGGAACATAATTATATGAAAATACTAGGTGTTGTTGTATGTGAAATATGAACAATTTATTAGCTAGAGATATAACATTATTTCATAGATAAATAATATTATAGGTTGCTTAATAGATAAAGTAATTGAAAGTCTAAATATTTGTCACCTAGATGGTGTGTTATATTGAGGACTATTATCTTAATCTATTTATTATTTATTAATAAAAATAGATGCATGGATTTCATTCACTTCATTTGATAGATTAAATGAATTTTTGTGATATTTATTTAATTATCATATTTTGATAGCTATAGGAAATATTTAGAATGAATTTTTTGGGTTTTAATATTTTATTAATATTGAATCTCATATTCATGATCTTAATTAAGCAATGGATAGATTTCATTACCTAAATTAGTGCCATCAATATAAGGTAAGGGGTAATCCAACCAAGTGGTGTGTATGAATTTGACTATTCCTAGAGATCATTTATCTATTGAAAACTTTATCCAAAGTAATGTTTTATAAACATTATCATTTTATATGTTGATATAGTTTTCATGTTTGTGTGATATCATATTAGAATGAATCTATTTAGGGTACATATTATGTACTAGATATATTTGACACATGGGTTTTAGTTTTTTACTCTATATTCCCACACCATCATTATCTACCCATCTATGAAGGGAAGGCCATCCCCTTGTTTTGGAGATAGTGCAGAGGATCTTGGTCTGTGGTTGGTCTGTAAAAATGCTTAGATTATGCTCTCCCTTCTATCTAGAGTACTATACTTTAGAATACACTTGATATTACATGTTAATATTTGATTTGAGGAGACTCTTGAGTCACGGAGACTCCACTCAGATGAGTTTTGTATCATATTTTATCATTGACATATTTTATATATCATTGAAACTATGATACTTATGCATTGTACTTCATACATTAGAGGTTATAATAATGTATTAGTGGTGGTTGAACTTATACTATATCATTTATGTTGAAATGTATTAATTATGGTTTATTGGTTTTTTAATGATTTATATATTTGTACATGGTGATCCTTACCTAAGTGGATTAGTAATAACTTTAAATGGTTTACTAAATTAATATAGTTAGTTAAAGATAACTAAATAGGATTTATTGTGGTGAAATATTTGTGTTGAATTTTGTGTTTAATTTTGTGTGTGTGTGTGTGTGTGTATACATACATACATACATACATACATACATACATACATACATACATACATACATACATACATACATACATACATACATACATACATACATACATATATATATATATATATATATATATATATATATATATATATATATATATATATATATATATATATATATATATATATATTGCAGTATTTTATTAAAATCTAGTGGGGTTGTTACATTATGGTATCATAGCTGAGGCTTAGACACTAGGATTTAATCTTTCTTTATTTTTAAAATTTTCAATTTTTTTCATTTTAATTTTTTAATTTTTAATTTTTAAGTATAAAGTACATTTTTAATTATTATAATTTAATATAGTACATTATTAATCATATAAAAACAAGGGGAAAAATTACATTCTAAATATTAAATTATAAATAACTTAACAAATCTTAAGAAAAAACATATCAATAAAAATAAAAATAACTTTACAATTTTATTTTATTTTTATTTATTTTTAATTTTTAAAACATATAAAAATAAATGAAATAAATAATTTTTTAATTAGAGATAAATTAAAAATATCTATTTTTTTAGTTTTCTTTGAATTTCTTATTTTTTGAGAGATAAAAAAACTTGTTAAGAATATATGTATATATATATATATATATATATATATATATAAACTCACTTTACAAAAATAAAATCAAACCCTTTCACCCATCATAATTACTCAGGGCATGTTCGACAACAGGTGCATCACAAATCATTTTTTCATTAAATGAAACATGTCCCTTAAATTGGTTGCTCTAGATGCATCCGTACAGTTAGATTTTAGCTAAAACTCACAAATTTCCCATAAAATTATAAGCCACTCCCAAGCTTGTGGAGATCTAAAGCTACAGGTGTCCTTTTTTAGAAATAAAAAGTAGAATTATCATTCTCAGTAGCTACAAACATAGTGGAGAGGTCTAATTAACTTTAAATTGCAAGAAAAACAACATAATATCCAAATCAAAAAACCACAAGGGAACCATCGAGTGAACAACTTGAAACTCACAATGAATTGATAGTAAACATATAGGTCTTGGATCCTTCTAGATGCATTGGAAGTGACATAATTTCTCTAGAATGCATCTAGAGTGTACTTCCCCTAAAATGATCCCTAAGAATATAAAGCTAAGCTAAGATTCCTACTTTGATACCATATCATAATTTTGGCCTAACCAAGTTCATATAGAATATAATTAGACATAGTTCACATCATTAAAGCATTAATAGATACACATAGATCTAGGTATAACATTATACCACTTATTATATTGACTATGCACTAAGATGAGGATTGGACAAAACACTAGACTCTCATAAGGCAATCTAAGTAATGTCAAGGGAAATGAGCCATATCAATTAAGAAATGCAACCTTAATGCAATATATTCAATTGAGTAATTAGAAATTGAGATATAGCCTTGATTTTAGAGAGTAGAAAAGGCCTCATAAATACACATGGTTGCATAAATGTGCAAGTGGTTAGAACCAGTTGCCTAAATTCCACTTCAGTGACTAGTCTAAAGTCTTACTTGGTGTGAAACTTGAACTTAAGTGTAATTTTCCAAGTCAAAATAGGATTTATTTTCTAAATAAGAAAATATAAAATCCTAAGAAAACCACCTTCTCACTAAGTAAGCTGCAGGTGTAATTAATAATTTACACCAACACTAGGTACATAGTAATCATGTATATGACCAAGTATAGTTCTGTGTGTCGAACACAATCCTTGATTTTTTCACTATGTAGAGCTCACACCTCTCACACAAGAATACACACTTATTTTCCCAAATTTCACTCACAACTTTGCATACAAGTCCTGTGACTAATCATCAATTTTTGTGTAATGTTCACCTCAGATCATAGACTACACAGTCCATACTACATATCTTTACGTACTTCATAGGTATCTTCTCATGGATTTACCAACTCTTTTGGGGCCCCACCTCAACATAACCACATGTTATTTTACCAAAACCACATGATCCAAATGTAGACCAACTATTGTTAGTTGCCAACTAAATATCATGGGATTGAAAATCATTATAGATAGCCTAGACATTAACTATTCAAATCATTTAAAACTACCACATCTAACTAGAGATTGACACATCTATCAATATCCTCCTTGGTAGCTATACAATAGTTCATACTATTATTGTATTATGCATGTTAAATATGTAATATACACATCTAGTTAACAAAAACATGACCGAATCAATGTCATCTTACATATTAGCTTGTTTTGTGCATCTACTATGTATACATGAATTATAGACATTGTACTTTATACTCTTTATTATTTGATTTATGAATAGAAGTTGAATTTCTTGAAATTAATACTTCCACTCCATTAAATGTGTGTTTTATTGTTCCATTTGAATATCGTCTACATAGTCACTCTACATAATCAAACTTAGTTGTTCCTTGCACACTTGGTCATAGGCCTCGTGGTGTGGATCAATTGGTACTAGATCTATGCTCTATTCCTTTTTATACATGTAACCACCAAAACACAATGAGAGAAATAAGTTTTAATAGGCCATTTTATTTTGGATATTTTAGAAGAACACCATAGCAAAAATAAGATCGCTAACACCTAAAACCAACCTAAAGCAGCCCTAAAAGTTTGAAGGCTCATCACCAACACACTAGAGGCATAATGAACCAATTTTTTTGATATTTATGCAATTTAATGATGTAGATGAACTTAAAACCTTCCCATTCATCTCAATAGTACATTATATAATGGTTTCAACAATAAACCCCCTTCAATGTATAATTTAATCTCAACATCCCTCTATTTGAAGGCAAGATTGATGCTAAAACATTGGATTCCTAGACTCAACAACTTGAGGCATACTTCTTAATCAACTACTTCACTGATGTTGAGAAGATCACCTTTGAAGTATTGAAAATGTCCATTTTGGTTGTTTACTAGTGGGAGACTTTTAATGCATAATGTGTGCAAGAGTGTATTCTAATCAAACCATGGAAGACTTTTATTAATTCACTAAAGGAGGAATACTACCCTCTTTGACACTTTGAATATGAATACATCATGTTCTAACAAATACACTAGTGTAAGGATCAATCTATAGAAGACTACACCAACATTCCATTACTACTTTGCATGCCTATAAAAGAACTTGATTCAGAAACATAGGGTGTTGAATTACATCAACAGACTCTCACCTTATATATGTGTGAATTTGGATTTCTTGACTTTCAACACTTTAGGATAAGCTTATCACAACATCACTAAGATCAAAGCCAAGGCAAAAACTGAAGTAGTGTACCACATCTTCATCTAACCTAGTATGTAAGGCCAAACCCTCACATAAATTCACATCATAACCCCTTATGTATATGTTTTCCCCTTATTTTAAAAGTGATAATCCTCAAAAAATTGCATAACACTTGAAGGCTCCTGCACCTTCTACCTCAGATAAAGGTAAGAAGAAGTTTGGTGATAATTGGTGCCATCACCATCCTTCTTTTACCCATGATGACTCTGAATGACATGCACAATAGTCTTTGCTCACATAATCTACATTAAGACCCATATAGATGGATATGATTAATCTAGATGCCTCTTATCTAAGTACCAACACCATTATGATCAATATCTATGAAGAGTACAAACATCTCTTCCAAACCAAGTTTTAGGTGAAGGGTTAGCTTTACCATGTCATCATCGGTAGTGGTAGTCAAAAGCACATCATTGAAAAATCAACAACTCAATTCCTTGGTCTTACCACCACTTCACACCCTAATACATATTCTCTAGGGTGGGTGCATCAAGGGAAATATATACAAGTTTGATGATAGTGTACTTTCTAATACAAAGTCAAGCCTATGGAGGATAATATCACTTGTGACATCATACCACTAGAGGTCTACAACATCTTGCTAGGGATACCATATCTATAAAACCATAAAGATATATATCAAGCCAAACCACAACATTAGACTATCCATGCATAAGATCATTGATTATTTCTACCACTTTTTTGAGTTAGTGCCCATGATTGAAGTCACCTTGGTCTCTGCCAAGCAATGTATCAAATTTGTCTTGCATTCAAAAAAGTTCATGTTGTTCATGGTTCACCCTGAAAAACTTGTGTAATAGATGACAAAGCACACACTATTAATTTGTAACACTTACACAATGGCGTAGCAATAATAACTTGAAAAGTTACTAGAGTATCACAGTGGAGTCTTCACATAGCCTAAAGGCCTTCCAACATATTACATAATAAATAATTCATAAATTTTTTCCTTGGATCCCCTCTTCTAAATATCCCCCTATATTGTATATTAGTTTAGGAAAATGATGAAATATAACACTAGATACAAGAGCTCCTTGATTAGGTTAAGATTAGGCCTAGATCTTTACCTTGTAGAAGTCTGATATTCCTCGCACCCAAGAAAGATGCATCCTAGAGACTCTACATCTTATCTCACACACAAATAAAGTACAAAGAGTGCCATGATGCACATCACACACATCATGAATTTTGAATTGGTGATAAACATTGGCTATAACTTCAGAAGGAATGCTTCAAAGGTCCACACTAGAAGATCAAGCCTATATGGTATGGTCCTTACACCATTATGCACACAACTAGTGAGAATGCATTTATTTTTTATTTACCTCAGTACTTGAGCATACACCCTATCTTCAATATAAATTCTCAATCCCTACACTTTACCACTTATTTAACCATCAATGACACAACATCTTTCTAATTTGGATCTCAAACACTTACACCTCGTAAAGAAGGACCAAAGCATCAAAGTGATAGACATGTGTAACCGCTATGACACACATCAAGTTTTTTGAGTGGTCATAGTTAAAAAATATGTTGATCAAGATAAGTGGTACACTTCTCAACAACTTCAAGTATAGTTTCCTCAATTTCAAAAAGATTTAATGGACACTATTGCTCTTCAATAAAGGGTGAATGATCTGTGCATAACCTCTGCACAACCAAACACAATCCTTTTTTATTCCACTACACAAAGATTTCACCTCTCATGCAAGAATATACACTCATTTTTCTAAAGTTTTCTTAAAATTTTATGCGCAAGTCTTGTGCCTAATCATATACTTTCATGCAATATTCACCTAAGATTGTATACTGCACACTCTACATTGCACAATCCCATACACTTCACAGGCATTTATTCATGAACTCATCAGCTCCTTTAAGAAACCCTCCAACACAACCATGTCTTGGCTTTCCTTGACCACATGATTCAAATTTGACCTAACTAGCCATTAGCTACCAATTAAGGATCATGAGATTGGGAATAACTGTAGATAGCCAAGACAATAATTGTTTGTATTATATCATGAATTCACCCTATGCCAAATAAACCTTTAATTTTTTATTAATATGGTTATTATCTGATTATTATTACTTTGATTTGAGCATTTCAACATATATTGAAATGGATAGTGGTATTGTTTATTAGTATACATTGTGTGACAGTTATATTTTGGTTATTCTATACATTGAGGATGTATAATTGTTAGTTTTGCATCATTGATTTATGATGACTCAGATTAACTACTTACTTGTTATGAGTTGAATGTAGGATAGGTCCTACTCTCAGAGATTGATGAGGGAAAGCATCATTAAAGAGGATCAAATAGATGGAGTGATTTATAAAATATTAGTGAGAAATTCTAGTGACCCTACACACATGCACAATAGATTCTAAATGATATTTGTGTAGAAATGTTAGCACATATTTTTTTTGATAAATTATGTGTGTGTAATTAATTTTAGTATGCTTTAGATTTATTTTATAATTGAATTATTTTTTGAATATTAATCCATAAAATAAATATTAATGTTAATAGATATAATAATTATGCGAATAATTATCTTTAAAATATAAAAAAGGGTAGTTAATGACATAGTTATCCTTATAAAGATTATTTTCCTTAAAATTAGAATTATGCATGAAATTTACTTGGAAATTAAGAAAATAGATTTTAATATTATTTTAGTTAAATTATCATGTTTTGGTGTTAGTTTGATAAACTAAAGTGAAAAAAAAAGAAATTAACGGATGTTAATAAATTTAGAAATTGAGTTAAAATGCAATATTGAAATTCATGCAGATTTTATAATTAAAATTAGATAATATATTTTAGTAAACTTAACCATAAGTTAAGTTAATGAACTAGGACTTAGAGTTTAAATAAACAAACTAAAAATATCTTAAATGTCACATTATTTAAGTTGAATCAAGGGAGAATTAGCATGCAAAGGTTGGCATAGAAATTAGAAGGAAAATAAGTTTTATAAATCAAGGAGAAGGCTTAGAGAATGGACACACACATGGAGACAAAAATAGGAAGCATGAGAATTTGGGAGGAAAAGAGGAAGGATAAATATTCAAAAATTATTTAGGGTAGGTATTGTAATACTTTCTATGTGCAAATGGATTTTATGTGAGAATTATAAATCTTTAGATCCATGTTTTCTTTATTTAAAATTGTCTTGATTCACTAGAGTTACGTTAAACATAGAGGTTGTGTTATAAATTATCTTTAGCCTGCATTTTAACCATTTAGATAAGATTCATTGTATTTTAGTTAAGGTGGATTGTATTTCTATAAATATGAGTTGAAATATGTATGCATTGAGTTAGATGGTCTGTATTGAAATTTATGGTTGTTTTATATTTAAGCTAGAAACATTATTAATTAGAGACCTAGTGTTAAATATTTTAGTGTCATGTATTACTAAATACGGGATGCATATCAATCCATGTAGGGTTTACATTATACATATGGGCAAAACTTTATTCCTCCATACCAATTCTTGACATTATCAGCCTATGCTTTGCTTAGAGCCTATATGGGTAGCATCTATCTTGTTAATGAAACATTTTATATAATAACCCATGCTTCTTTATTTAGGACTACATTCTAGTCTAATGCTATGTTTTATTGACTATGTAATGAATTACATTGGCCTTGCATCCCATATTAGTGGTTGCATAAAAAATTATTAACCTGTGTTTTAATTGACAAAGCTACATTTTAAATATTTTATTCTTATTACGTCCCTCTCTTATTGGTATCACAGTGTTTGGCATCCCATTCCTCAAGTCAAAGTATGAATGATTTGTTGTGTTTTGATATTTATAGAAGCTATGTTGAACTTATTACTGGTTACATTTTACTTGGACAAGACTATGTTTTATTTTATGTAAACATTTCTCCTTTTGAATAGACTACATCTCATTTTCAACAAAGGCATATCACAATTTTGGGGAAACATTTTAAACACTAAAGAAGTAAATGGTGTTGATATTATCTTGAGAAACGTAATATTTTGGTAGGACTATGTTATAATTTATTAAGACCCCATGTTGTTCAGGATCAAATTCTAAAATTATGAAGCATCTTATTAAGAGGATGTTGGACTATGAACTTTTATACTTATCAAAATATTAATAGATTAATTTTAGATCTATAATCACAATGTCTATATGTAAATAAGTTTCCTTAATAAAATGTTTGAGTATACATTAAATTGATAATGTTGATTTGTAATTATATAAGTAATGCTTTTAAATGACTATAGGTAGGGGTCAAACCTAAGACTTATGCCTTCTTTTTAAATTGCCTTCTAAATATAATAATGGGTTGCATCATAGTTTACAATGCCCAATCAATATTTAATGGCTAAATTTACATTTTAAGGGTTGTGGGTTCTTTATGAATTGTTGAGTATCATATATGGAGTGAAACTGTTAAATGGATTGGCCAATCATCATTTTAAAACACCGAGTCATGATTTGGGAGTGCCTAGTTTTGGAATGAATCACCTAGCCTATAATAAAAGTGTTAAGCATAAATAATTTAAGGGTTGAATATTAAATTATATAAATCATGGCTGAGAGTAAATATTGAATAGTTGAGTTTAATAATTAGTAAATTTGAGTCAATCAAATGTAAAGCTGAGTATTTAATCTTGGATGTTAGCCATTTATATGAAAAACCCAATCTCTATTTTGAAGAGTCCCATCTGAAATTAAAATGGTGAGTATCTTATTAATACTGAGTCCTTATTATTAATATATATTATTTAATGTAAGATCAAATATGTGTTTAAACTTTACTCTTTGCCTTGAATTTTCATATCATTAGAGTGAAGTGAGTTGTATTTCTAGCTAGAGTCACATTTTTAATATAGAGCTTGATTATCATGAGAACATGATGGGAATTGTGTTATTTTTGCCCCTTGATTAGAAATCAATGTTGGAATGCTTTTTATATATAATTCAAAAATAAAAAGATGAAAATGTGTGTGTCATTGCACATAATATTTAAATTATATAACCCTTTTAAAGTAATGTTAGGATATAGAGATAATATATTGAATGAAACCATCAAGAGCATAGCATTATACTAGTAGTACTCTATAAATGGATATCTATGATTCTACCAAGTAAATATTGATTAAATGGTTAAAGTTTAAAAGAGATGAATTATTAATTAAGAAGCAACTTTATGAGGGTTGTACATTAGTTCCATTATTTGTATGTAATGCTATTATACTTTTGGTTGTTTAAAAATTATATCTTTGGATGATTTGGCTATATGATATAAATCTATGGCTTTGCTTAGGGTGCTAGTAGGAACCAACAATATGTTAGTATCACTATTGTGTTGTGCTGCATAATCACAAGGTACAAGTTTAGTAGTATCATAAGATGAAAAATTGTGGGTAATATATTTATGAGAATATTTAGTGTGTAAGTGATTAAAATTTTATAGAACAAATAATGCATCGTAAAGTGTGCATAGGGATGGTGTTTTCATCTGATTATTATACCTAGATGGTATAATCTAGTAATTATTGGTTAATAAAATTATGTGTAAGACTATGTGTTCATGTTTATTAGGTATCTCATACACAAAAATCTATAATGTTATGGGATAGATATCTATAGTATGAAAAGTACATGGATGTTACATATTGTATTTATTACATCTAAACCCACACTTATAGAATTATATATGTATTAAATAATATATGTTGTAACATTTCGTAGGGTATCATTATACATGCATATAATCTTGATAGTGCAAACAAATGTTAGAAAATAATTATATGCATTGTATGAATTGTTTTTTATAGTTATTCTTGCTTGAATATGAGCATATGCTTCCATGTATCTATGAACATTTGTATAACTGATTATGGAACACTAGTAATAAAGTCTTAGAATAATAGACTAAGATATTACAGGTTATTTTGAGGTGTAGTTACTTGGATCTTATTGTAGTATTAGTAGTAGTCTATATTTTATTATGTGTTTTATCTATGTGGTATAAACAGTAGTCATTATTTCTAGTTTGGGATTGATTTTAAGGTAAGACCCATTCCTATGTAAATAATTGTGTATATCTTATTTTCTCCTTGTTTAGCATGTGATATGATATTTTTGTTAAGAGAATGAAATCTATATGAGTCTTTGAGTTATATACTATGTTATATTTGAAAACCATATCGATGATACTAATAGGTAGTGAGATGGATTCCACTAGCCTAGGTAGTATCACCAATAGATAATATGATCAAGTGGTGTGTTATGAAATTGACCGCTATAAATGATCATATGTTATTTGAAAACTTTGGCCAAAGTAATGTTAGATATATTTTAATTTAATATGTTTGATTTGTATGCTATGTGATATCATGTTAGAAAAAATTTCTTTATGGTACGTTGCATGTTATTAGAAATATTACAACACACAAGGTACTAGCATGTCTCACTAGATTCTCACATCATTCTATCTACCTTTCTACAAAAGGAGGGTCATTTACTAATAGAGGATTATGCAAGGGATCATTGGTCCATGGTTGGTGTGGTAAAGTGCTTGGATGATGTTCTCCCTCCTCTACTATAGTACTAATTGGAGATGACACTTGAGAGTATCAATGATACACAAGTTAGATCAACTCAATCTTCAAAATCTTGGTATTTATTTATTGTATTAGGTTGTATGCCTAAACTAATGTAATTGTATTATGTATTTTTATATTTGAACAATGGTTGTTATATTGTCAGACACGTCGTAATTGTGTCCTATAATACTTACTTTCCTTGGAATTGTATAAGATTTATATTATATCTTGTATTTATGGTATAGTATTGTTGTTCTTAGTTGTGGTTTCAATTTATTATAGTTTTTTAATTATGTGATATGAATGTTAATTTAGTCATTTAGTTGTAAAAAACCAATTACTACATTTTCTTAAGTACAACTTGAGGGGTTGTCACATATGGTATCAAAGTTGTGGTTTGAACTCTAAGACCTAATGAATCCATTAGCATTTTTATATCCTTCTGCATATCAAAGAGAAGAAGTTGAGAATGTGTATGTGGTACATTGATTGTGTACCTTAGATCATTTGTACCACATTAGAGTTGTTAAAGGTTTGATGTATTGAGTGTCTCATTGGTAATGTTTGTATAAAGTGTTGGGTAGGTAAGATGCATAGCTTAGTTCCTGAATTATAAATAAGAGTTTCCTACTATATTTATTTGATCTTTAGATTGAACACCTTGAGTGTGATTATGTCTTTCTTAAATCACCTTCACCATTTGTGTTTTTATGTTGTGAGTGTTTTATAGGCATGGATTACATATCGCTTATGTATTTATGCTTAGATGTGTTTTATTTACATAGATCCTAGGAATGGGAATCCTATAAAGACCATTTTAGTTTGGCACCACCACGTGTAGTGGAAATTTTATTATAGTTGACTATAGATGTCTTGTTGATATTCCTTTGTGTTAGGAGTTTGGTATATAGATTATCATCCTTGTACTTATAAAGACTTGAAAAGAAGATTTGTCTCTCTTAGTTAGTTTAGAGGTGAGTTATTATGTTGTCACTCTCCTCCTACATCATTTTTAGCTATCAAGAAGATTCATGTGTTTAGGATGTTGATTTAGAGCTTCCTTAAGTAAAAACTTGTTTTTGAATTGTTTTTTTTTATTTTATTCCCTTGAGATCATGGGATAGTGTGTACTAATTCTCATTGAGAAAGTTGTATGAAGTTTTTTTAATGAGATTTTAGTCCTCTACTTTCTTTTTGTGACTTTTTTTATAGTCACTATTTTATCTAATTTATGAAATTGACCATGAGGAGTAAATAACAATGAATTTATACTATAGTTGATTATAATTACTAAGTACCTTTATTTATACTAATATTATTCTCTTATGAAGCATTTTATTTTTAAAATTAATATGTGTACCTTTATTTCAAGAGCAAGTAAGGTATAAGATGTGCAAAACATCTTCTTAGTCTAAAGGGCTGATATAAACTTTTTAATTGTTGAGTGATAGCCATACAAACAAGGAGACATTGTTTCACTCTTAAGGTTGTAGGAATGGTATGATTCTTAGCTTTTATATGTTATGTTAATTATTATTTCTTAACTATGAATATAATACTATAAGTTAAGTTGCATGATGTGATACTAGTTTTGATTCATTATTAACAACTTAATTCAATCTCAGGATGATTGTATAATTTATCTTATGTGTATGTAAGTATATATGGAATATTTTAGCATATAGTATTGATTTTTATGATCTTTTAGAATAGATTTGTGAACATTGTGCACCTTTTGAAGATTGTTTGGTCATGGGGACCTGAGAGATGATTGGTGAAATAGGAATGTAGGTTCTAAGTGATAGGACAGTATCTTACTTAGCCTCACATTGACTCGGTTATTACTAAGTTGGATTTGATAGATGGACTTGTTGAATTTGAGTTTTGAAAAATGGAACTTATCAAAATTTAGTTGTATAATCATTTGTTTTGACTTTTTTGATGATCTCATATGTTATTCAGTTAGCAGTAAAACTACTACCAAATTATTTATTAGACTTTTCTTGTGGTTCTTGACCTTAGGTTGGTCATAATAGAACTAATCAACATAAAGTGACTTTCATGAAACTTATTTGTGAAATAGGAAATGTCATAGAGTAAGGTCTTGTGGAACTAATTCTCTAAGAATAGTGCTAGTTGGGAGAACTAGTATGAGTCCTTCAGGTAAATTTTGTATTGGTTAGCATGATTTGATAGTTGATACTATTTTTTATGCTGTTAAACTCTATTTTTTAATTAGAACTTTTTTCGAATAAGAGTCATCAGGGTGGATGACAAATTTTAGGAGGGGATGTTACATCCTAATTTCACCCTATGCCAAATAAACCTTTAATCATTGATTAGTATGGTCATTATCTGATTACCATTTCTTTGATTTGAGAATTCTGACGTACACTAAAATAGATAGTGGTATTGTTGATTAGTATACATTATGTGACAATTATATTTTTATTATTCTATACATTGAGGATGTATAATTTTTAGTTTTGCATCATTGGTTTATGATGACTCAGACTAACTACCTACATGTGAGGTGAATACAGGATAGGTCTTACACGTAGAGCTTGATGATCCAGAGCATCATTGAAAAGGATCAAATAGATAGAGACATTGGGGGAATATAAGTGGGAAAGGCTAGTAACCCTACACATGCATAATATATTATAAACGATATTTGAATTAAAATGTTAGTGAGTATTGCTTATGATAAATTATGTGTGTGGAATTAATGCTAGTATGCATTAGATTTCTTTTCTAATTAATTTTATTTTTTAATATCAAATTGGAAAATGAATATTAATGCTAATACATATAATAATTGTGAGAATAATTGTCTTTAAAAAAAAGGTAGTTAATGACATAATTATCCTTAAAAATTTGATTTTATTTAAAATTAGAATTATGCATGAAATTTACTTGGAAATTGAAAAAATATATTTTAATATTATTTTAGTTAAATTAGCATGTTTTGATGTTAGTCTGATAAACTAAAGTAAAATAAAAGAAATTAATGGAAGTTAATAAATTTAGAACTTGAGTTAAAATACAATCTTGAAATTCATGCAAATTTTACATTTAAAATTAGATAATATATTTTGGTAAACTTAACTGTAAGTTAAGTTAATGAACTAGCACTTAGAGTTTAAATAAATCAATTAAAAATATCTTAAACATTATATTATTGAAGTTGAATCAAGGAAGAATTAACATGCAAAGGTGGGTGTATAAACTAAAAGGAAAATAAGTTTTATAAATTAAGGAGAAGGCTTGGAGAATGAAGGATACACACACGAAGACATAAAGAGGAAGCAATAGAATTTGGAAGGAAAACATGAAGGAGAAATCTTTAGCAAAGAAAAGAGGAAGGAGAAATATTCAAAAATTATTCAAGGTAGGTAATGTAATTATTTTTGTATGTAAATGGATTTTAAGTGAGAATTATAAATCTTTAGATCCACATTTTTTAAATCTAAAATTATCTTGATTCACTAGAGTTGTATTGAACATAGAGGATGCATTGTAAATTGTCTTTAACCTGGATTTTAACCATTTAGTTAAGATTCATTATATTTTGGTTAAGGTGGATTGTATTTCTATAAATTTGAGGTGAAATATGTATGCATTGAGATAGATGGTCTGTATTGAAATTTATGGTTGTTTTATATTTAAGCTAGTAGTGTTCTTAATTAGAGACCCAATGTTGAATATTTTAGTGTCTCATATTTCTAAACTGGGGTTACATATCAATACCTATAGGGTTTTTGTTCTAAATATGGGATGTTATTTATTCCTACATACCAATGCTTGCCATTATTAACCTATGTTTTGATTAAAGCCTATATGGGAAATGGTTATCCTATTAATGAAGTGTTTATAATAATAACATGTGCTTCTTTATTTAGGACTATGTTCTAATATGATGCAATGTTTTATTGACTATGTAATGAATTACATTGGCCCTACATCCCTTCTTAGTGGTCATGTCAAAAATCATTGACCTATTATTTAATTGATCAAAGCTGTATTTTAAATCCTTTATTCTTATTGTGTCGCTCTCTCATTAGTATCTCAGTGTTTGGCATCTCATTCCTCAAGTTAGAGTATAAATTATTTGTTGTGTTTCAATATTTCTAAAAGTTGTGTTGAACTTATTATTGGATAGATTTTATTTGGACAAGCATGTATTATATTTTATGTGAACATTTCTCCTTTTAAATAGACTATGTCTCAATTTTAACAAAGGCATATCACAATTTTGGGGTAGCATTTTAAACACTAAAGAAGTCAATTGTGTTGATATTGTTTTGAGTAGCATCATATTTTGGTAGGACTTCATTATACTTCATTAATAACCCATGTTGTTTAGGATCAGATTATAAAATTATGAAGCATCTTATTAAGAAGATGTTGGACTATGAACTTATCTACTTATCAAAATATTAATAGATTAATTTTAGATCTATAATTGTAGCATCTATATGTAAAGAAGGTGCCTTAAGAAAATGTCTGAGTATACATTGAATTGATAATGCTAAGTTTTAATTATATAAGTAATGATTTTAAATGACTATAGGTAGCGGTCAAACCTAAGAATTATGCCTTCTTTTTAAATTGCCTTCTAAATATAATAATGGGTTGCATCATAGTTTACAATGCCTAATCAATATTTAATGGTAAAAGTTTATATTTAAAGGGTTGTGGGTACTTTATGAATTTTTGAGTATCATATATGGAGTGCTAGCTATTAAATGGAATAGCTAATCATCATTTTAAAACACCAAGTCATGATCTGGCAAAGTCCAGTTTTGAAATGAATCACCCAATCTATAATAAAAGCGTTGAGCATAAATAATTTAAGAGATGAATATTAAATTATATAAATCATGGATAAGAGTAAATATTGAATATTTGAGTTTAATAATTAGTAAATCTAAGTTAATTAAATATAAATATGAGTATTTAATCTTAGATGTTAGCCATTTATATGAAAATCCCAATCACTATTTTGAATAAGCCCATATAAAATTATAATGTTGAGTATCTTATTAATACTAAGTCCTTATTATTAATATATCTTCTTTAATGAAATATCAAATGTGTGTCTGAACTTTACTATTTGCCTCACATTTCTATATCATTAGAGTGAACTAAGTTGTATTTCTATCTAGAGTTGAATTTTTAATAAAGATCTTGATTATCATGAGAACTTAATAGGAATTGTGTTATTTTTTCCCCTTGATCAAAAAAAATGTTGGAATTCTTTGTATATTTTATTCAAAAATAAAAATATAAAAACATCTGTGTCATTACACACAATATTTAAATTATGTAACCCTTTTAAATTAATAGCAAGATATAAAGATAATATTGTGAAAGAAACCATTCAGAGCATATCATTATACTAGTAGTACTCTATAAAAAGATAGTTGTGATTTTACCAAGTAAATATTGATTAAATGGTTAAAGTTTGAAATATATGAATTATTAATTAAGCAACAATTTTATGAGGGTTATACATTAGTTCCATTATTTTTATGGTAATGCTATTATACTTCTAGTTGTTTAAAAATTATATCCCTAGGTGATTTGCTTATATGATCTAAATCTATGGATTTTCTTAGGGTAATAGTAGAAACCAATAATATATTAGTAGTACCATAATTTTGTGTTGCACGATGACAAGGGAAAAGTCCAGTAGTGTCATTGGATGAAAACATGTGAGTAGCATATTTGTGAGAGTATTTAATGTGTAAGTGATTAAAATTTTATAGAACAAATAATGTATATATAAGGATGGTGTTTTCATCTAATTATTATACCAAGATGGTATAATCTAGTAATTATTGGTTAATAAAATTGTGTGTAAGATTGTGTGTTCATGTTGAGTAGGGAATTCATGCATGACAATCTATACTGTTATGGGATAGATAACTATAGTATGAAAGGTACCCAAATAGTACCTATTATATTTATTACATCTAGACCCACACTTACATAATTATATATGTATTTAATAATATGTGTTGTAACATTTGGTCGGATATCATTTATACATGCATATAATCTTGATAGTGCAAACAAATGTTAAGATATAATTATATGCGTTGTATGACTTGTTTGTTATAGTTATGCTTTCTTGAATATGAGCATATGCTTCCATGTATTATTAAACACTTGTATAAATGATTATGGAAAACTAGTAATAAATTCTTAGAACACTAGACTAAGATATTATAGCTCACCTTGAGGTGTAGTTATGTGGATCTTATTGTAGTAATAGTAGTAGTCTATAGTTTATTATGTGTTTTACTTGGGTGGTATAAATAGTGGTCATTGTTTCTAGTTTGGCACTAATTTTAAAGACCCATTCATGGATAAATGATTAAGTGTATATCTTGTTTTCTCTTTATTTAGTATGTGATGTGATGTTTTTTCTAAGAGAATGAAATCTTTATGAGTCTTTGATTTATATACTATGTTATATTTGAAAACCATATTGATGATACTAATAGGTAGTGAGACAGATTCCACTAGCCTAGGTCGTACCACCAATAGATAATCTAATCAAGTGGTGTGTTATGAAATTGAACGATCTAAATTATCATATGTTATTTAAAAACTTTGGCCAAATTAATGTTAGAAACATTGTCATTTCATATGTTTGATTTGCATGCTATGTGATATCATGTTAGAACATATTTATTTATTTATGATGCACTACATGTTATTAGAAATCTTACAGCACATGAAGTACTAACATGTCTCATTGGATTATCATACTATTTTATCTACTTATCTATAATAGGAGGGTCATTTCCTGATAGGGAATTGTGTGAGGGATCTTTAGTCTATGGTTGGTATGGTAAAGTGCTCAGATGATGTTCTCCCTCCTCCACTACAGTACTACTTGGAGATGACACTTGAGATTATCAATGATACATGAATTAGATCGACTCGAGCTCTGAATATCTTGGTATCTATTTATTTTATTAGGTTGTATGACTAAAGGAATGTTATTGTATTATGTATTTGTATATTTGAACAATGGTTATTGTATTGTTAGACTGATAATAGATATGTCCTATAGTATTTACTTTCCTTGGAGTTGTATAAAATTTATCTTATATGTAATATTTGTGGTATAGTACTATTTTTCTTATTTGTGGTTTCAATTTATTGTATTTTTTTAATTATGTGGTATGAATGTTAAGGTAGTTATTTAATTGTAAAAAAAAAATTTACTGTATTTTCTTAAGTACAACTTGAGGGCTTATGTAGATGATAACTACTATTATTTTAATGGTTATATATATATATATATATATATATATATATATATATATATATATATGTATGTATGTATGTATGTATGTATGTATGTATGTATGTATTTACTTTCCTTGGAGTTGTATAAAATTTATCTTATATGTAATATTTGTGGTATAGTACTATTTTTCTTATTTGTGGTTTCAATTTATTGTATTTTTTTAATTATGTGGTATGAATGTTAAGGTAGTTATTTAATTGTAAAAAAAAAATTACTATATTTTCTTAAGTACAACTTGAGGGCTTATGTAGATGATAACTACTATTATTTTAATGGTTATATATATATATATATATATATATGTATGTATGTATGTATGTATGTATGTATGTATGTATGTATGTATGTATGGACACACACACACACACACATACATGTGTGTGTGTGTGTGTGTGTGTGTGTGTGTGTGTGTGTCTATATATATATATATATATATATATATATATATATATATATATATATATATATATATATATATATATATATATATATATATATATATATATATATATATATTTGATTATATATAATATATAAACTATTTAATTTAAGAAGGAAATTTTTAGGTGATGTTAATGGAAAGACAAAGTTTTTGTGCAAATGTTTTTATTTTTTTTTAATTTATCAATTTTATTTTTATTTTTTAAGTTAAAGAATGTTAATTTAAATATAAAATAATTTTGATGAAATATTAGTTAAAATATATATTTTTTAATTTATTAAAAAATTAAAATTTAATTTTTGTAATAAAATTAAAATTTTGGAATGCCTCCCCTAGAAGTCCATCGTCAGCCCTCTTGATGTCACTTTGAACCTAACTAGTTAAAACTCAAATCAAACATTAAAAATTAAATCATATTTTCATAGTGATGAGGATTGTTTAATACCTTATCCCTATTGTCTTCAATTTTCTTATTAAAGTATTGTTGTCTTGTCTTCATCTAAATGTCTTGAAAAACTATTTTCTTTTTAACTATAAGCATTTATTGTCATAAGAAATTTTAACTTAAACGAATTCTATCCAAAATGCTCTCTCTTTCAGGGGAAGCTAGTTTTTGATTGAATGTATAATACATAACCAACAAACAATTGAAACTTTAAATAATAAGATTTATAATTAAATTATATTTAATTAGAATAAATAATATTTTAGATATAGAAATAAATGATAATAAAGTTTAATATTTGATTTTTTATTTTTTTAGATATAGATACTTAAGAAAATGTAGTAAATTTACTACATTTGTAAATTTAAGTATGATTGTTCATCATCAAGTTGGAGTTGTATGAGTGTTTGAGAATATGCTTAGGTCTCATTACACTTGTAGGTGTGTTTCTTATCCTGAATTTGAGTGTTTAGATAGTGGATTAGTTCTTTGAGCTGACTGACGTAGAGCAAGGGTTTCTTACAATCTTGTGATAAAAAAATCTATGAAGAAGGTTCTATGAAGAAAATGACTAGTGTATGTATTTTATGGTGAAATGGACATCAGGAATATGGAGTGTAATTTCTTGTAGGTTATCTAAAGATATTCTAAAGATGAAGAAATTCTGAGTTGTCACAATTAGGGTTTTGAGTGTGAGTATGTAGAGTTATTCTCTTAGGTCATTATGAAAGGTTTCCATAAAGGATTGAAAGTATAATATTGATCTATGTTAAGGAGATGGTTGAATTTTTGGATTCTCTAAGGATCCTTGTGGATCACTTACATGTACTAGAAGATCATGGTGATGCCCTTTTCACATGTCAAGAAGTTCATGTTTCATGATTATGTTTGAGTTTGTAGGCAGTTTTGAGTGAGCATGTGTTCTTGAGAGATGAAGTTTTGTCTACAAAGATTATGATATTCAAGGAAAGAGTTATTTTCATTTTGTTTCAAGGCTTGAATTTATTTTGATGGAGCAATTTATCATAGTGTAAGTGTTTTGCAAGTGTTTTTAGAAGTTCTATAAATGAGTATCTGTTGTAGTTTCCCAAGAAGCTTGTAAACCTAATGAAGATTATTATAGTGTTTCTTGAGGGTAGTATCATGAGTTGTAATGGTATATTGATTTCAATATTGACCTCATAAGGTCATAGAGATGTGTGATGTCATTTTTTAGATGTTATAAGAAGGTTTAGTGATCTAAAATTGACTACATTCTAAGTTGTTCAATTCAAGGATTTGACTATGAGTATGCCAAGTTGTTCATTGAAGTATTTTGAAGAGTATCATGTAAAGGTAATTTTTTAAGGGAGAGAAACAAGTTCATGATCCTAATCTATATTTTGTGGTGACATTTTTGTTCCAAGAGTATTCAGGGACTTTGGTCCTAAAGGTGAGTTCTTATCAAATTTTAATGCTTGGATTAGTTGGTTAAATGTTGAACAATGAAGGCAAGGTTCATATGGAGTATGAATAAGATGTGTAAAATTATATTATAGGTTATTTCATTTGATTTTTTCATCAAAGGAGTTATTTATGGCCATTTTTCTTGGTGTTCACTACCTAGTTAGTGTCAATCTTGAAAATTTGGTTCTTTTGGGGTCCTTAAAGACAATAAAAATATGAGACCAATTGATTTTTTTTTCAAATTATATTAGGTGTATTAAATGTGTGAAAAGTATTTCATGATCCTTTTATGTTGTTTTGGCATAGTGACTACTATATATGCATAGTCTACAGGCAAGATATGAAGCTTTCCAAGTGTCAATTCATGATTGGTGAGTATTCAAGTTGGTTTTGTGGCATAGAAAGTTATGTTGACCTTATTATAGTGTTATCTATGTGGTTTAAATATTTCAAGGCCTTTTGAAGTCAAATTGGAGTTTTTCATTTGCTCTCGAGTCTCTTATTTCTTGCTTAAGGGTATGCAAGTCAAAAACCTAGCTAAAAATGTATGGGTTCCTAAATGATTCTAAACTCAAAAATTGGTCTAGATGTGTGCATTAATTACATATAGGTTTGAGATAAGTTTTATAGGTTGGAATTGATCGAAAAATGTTGAGTTCACCATGTTTCTCTTTAAAGGCCTAATGTTTTAGCTAATGGTGGCTAGTTGACTTCCTAAGGGTATTGAGGTCTAAGGATGATTACTCTATTGAAATGGCCAAATGGGTGCTCAAAAAGAGTTTTACAATCTTCTAGAAGTGTATAGGTTATCCTCTGATTGAGATTTTGTGCAAATGGAAGGCTAATTAATAGGTTAATTTGTGAAGGAACTATGTTGTAGAGGAAGATTTGGAAGATGAAACTTGAGATACTTAAGGGGACATATGATTTTGTTTTATATATAGAATTTAAAGTCATGAAGGTTCATACACAGGAAGTTATGGGTATTGCAAGGTTCAGGTAGGGCTATTAGGCCTCTAGATAAGGCTAATAAGAAGAAAAGTTGTTTTTTAGTTGATTTTGTGCATATTCATGTTTGAATATTGCCTTGAATGTCTATTTAAAATCATGGAGGTGGCTTGTGAGAAAAATTATGAAGACATCTATGAAGTTTCATCATAGTTTGAGTTAGTCTAAAGGTGTTCAAGGGGTACCTAAGATAAAGTAACTTAGGGGGAGTCCCTCTTAGTGTTTTCAAGATATTTTCAATCATTTTTTCTTTGTTCTTGTATGTTTATTCTTCATAGAGTAGTGTATGGTCAAGAAAAGTGTTATATTTAAGAAAGCTTGAGGTAGTCTTGAGAAGAACTGGTATGCACTGGGAGTTTATATAATCTCTTAAAGGTGGTCTATTCTTGTTTTTTATCTTAAAATCATTTTTAGGTCCTCAATATCAATAAGTAATCCCACTTTTTTATTCTATAAAAGGGGGAGCAAGTGCTTGTAGAGGGAGAAAGAGTTTGTGTGTAAGATTTGTGTTGGTGTTGAAATCAATGACAAAAGGGGAGATTATTGGAGTGTTTTAAATAATGTATTCAAGGTGTACAATGAATTTATTGAGGTGTCAAGATTTCTATCTAGTCAATAAAAAAATGTGCTTCAGCGGTCATGCATGGACATTCAATGTTTGGTTGGATAGGCAGGTTAATGGATGTTGTTGATGATGTGATCATGTTACATAAGACATAAGGGGTGTAAATAATTCTTTGAGTTCTTGTGGAAGTTTAAGGTTTCCATTTGTTTCATCCTTGTGGTTATCTAGGCCAAGTTAGTATTTTGGAAAATCAAGTTGAGTGAGCAGATTGATGATGTCAAAATTCATATGTGTGAACGTGTCAAAAAGAGTTAGTCACATGATGTATTTTAGATTTGTGCTTAGTTTCTATGGTCCAAGTTTCAAGTCATGATAATATGTGTATAAAAATATATGAAGGTGAAAATTTGGTCTCTCAACAGATTTCAATGTTTTCCATACATAGCCAAATTTGTATTTTATAGTGACCATTGGAATTTGAATTTTAAAAATTGTGAAGGAAACCAGTCTGCCTTGTTTGATTCATATATTAAGCATATGGAGGAAATTGTTAATATAGTAAAATGGAAATTTTTAAATGACTCCAAGGACCATCCTTAAAAATTGATTGTGAGGTTTGATTATTCATAAAATTGTAGTTATTGAGCTTCAAAGTTGACTAAGGATTTGAATTTCTCCTATTAAGAACTTGCGAAGGATGCTTGAGTTTGTTTTGATGGTATTTGGATGTTTCTTGGTGAATTAGATTTTGAATAATGATGTATAATCCCTTAGGGTGATATTTGTGGATTTTGGAGGATTGAATAATCCATTTTCTTGGTGAACCATTGCTTCAAAGTTAAATTTATATTCGTTCATGGCATTTTCATGTATAAGGCCAATGTTTGATCTATTTTGCATATGCAAAGGGGTGTAGTGATGGATGTTATCACTTAAAGGTGTCTTAGGGGTCATCTAGTGTGGACTTATGCATTTATAATTGTTATTATGTTTGTATGTTTCTCGGTGGAGTATCAAAGAGGTGAATAGGTCTCCATGGTACCTAAAAGGGCACTTATGCCTATTTGAAGGAAGGTATTACTTATAGGTGACTTGTGTAAATCAGTGTTGATATTTTCAGTAGATGGATACATGCCTTAAGATTCAAGTAATGTCTTGTGACCAGCCAATATGGTTATAATGATGAAGATTGTATAAGGACCTAAATCAAAGAATAAGGGTTCTAGACTTATGTGAGGAGAGCAAACAAAAGGTGAAGTGTGAGTGTACTTGGTTGGTGAATTGTGAAGTAGATCAGTGAGGGATATGTGTATGACCTAGTGGTCATATATCTAATTTTGTGATTTATTTTTTTTAGGTTTGAAGGTTGAGTATGAGAGAATAAGTGTAGGGTGATTTTAGAGGAAATCTTGAATGCTTTGCATGCGTGTGAAGTCTTGAGAGAGTATGAAGGGTTGAAGAGAGGTGTTGTTCCTAATTTCTCCATTAGATTAGAAGGAAATTAGAGTTATAGAGTGTTCTTATTATAATGTGTTGTGTTTTTTCTCAACATATAGGGAAATTTTTTGCTTGTCCATTCTTAGGGGTTGGTTCTCATTGTGAATTGGGTACTTCACTAAAGTCTCATGTTTATGATCATCTTATAGGACAAGTAATCCATGTGTTTGTAGGCTTGAGATTAAGTTTATTCCCCATGATGGTTTCCCACATAATTCATGTGTTGTGTGCTTGATCTTGCATTATCTTCCTTGTTCATTGTAATGAATAGTTTGCATGCTTCATGAATGTGTGTGTTGAATGGTTAATAATTGAAAGAAATGTAATTGAAGTTGGATTAAATTGGATCAATGATTCACCACCTTTAATGATTATACCTCTATCAGTTTCATATTTCCTACTCTATTAACATATAATATTGGTATGATCCTATTGATATTGATTATGTAACATATTAATATTATACACATGATAAAAATCCTTCACATAAGCATATCCTTGATGAGTAAATTAGATTCTAGTACAAATTTTCAATGCACATTTCTTCCTTGCTTATCCTCCCAAAATTTAGAAAAACATAAAAAAAATTAAATATTCCAAAAATAGAGACATTCAAAAAAATAAAAAATATCAAAAAAAATTAACATTCTTGTAATTGTAGTATTTCTTACACATATGTTATTTGATCCATGTTATTAGATATCATATTAAAATTTTATTATATAAACATGTTTCATGCTTCTTGAGTATGATATAAGGATGCCTAGATACATGATATATGCACATATAGATGTTGGGACTTCCCTCCACTCACATCTTAAGTACATTGTGGACATTCGATAATTTAATCATTATACACCTAGGTTATATTACTCTATGATAAATTTTCATTATCATGTTTAAGATTACATACTTACAAATGCCTATATCCATGTTTACACTTTTCATAGTGTACTTCATATGTTATATACTTAACATTATTGAAAACACATATGTTTAAGATATAGTATGCTAGGTTTATGCTCATTGCTTATATTTTTTCTAATTTTCCATATTATGTATTTCCTTGAGTGTTTTCCTTGTTTACTATTGTATTGAATTGTATTTCTTGTTTAATCATTTGAATATACTCCATTGATTATGGCCCCTATGCCTTTGTTTGCCTATTTTGACATTTGAATGTCATTATTTATTATATGGACATTTGAATATGTCATAATATGCATTGTGAACACTTGAATAAGTCATGTCCCTTCAATTATGTGGAATTTTAGCATGCCCCTTGTATGAGTTCTCCTTGAACCATTTCCTAGTACTTTTCTTTTGATTGATCTTGTGTGTGTTTGATTGCTTGCTAAGCTTGTATTGTTACTATATTTTTTATGTGATATATGATGCATGTTATGATTTGATGTGATCACATACTACATTATTCAATGTGATATATACCTATACATGTTACTCTTATATGATAAATGATTCATACATAACTTATATAATTATTGTTGACCAAATTTGACCCTACAAGTCAAATTGAGGCCCCTATAGGTAAAAACTTGAAATTTAGGTCTTTTTATGTGTATAATATTTTTTCATTGGTTTAATATAAATTATTTGATGTAATTTGATGTTATATTAGCCTTGGTGTTGTTCTAATTAGTTAATATGTCATTTTGAGTCATTTAGAAGTCTTTTAGGGGTCATAAATGCAAGTGGCATGGTTTTCAAGGTGTAAAAGTGTCATATTTTCCTTTAAAACATATATTATGTCAGATTACCTATCAATAATGTTAGTCTCATCTGAAAATTATAGGTTATCTAATTGAAGATCAAGTAATCAGCTAAAAAAGGGGAGTTTGGGCACTTGTATGGCCCATAGGGGAAGGTGACACATGGGAGAAGGCCATGGAAAATATATTAATATTAATTAAGTTAATTTACATTCTTTAAATTATTTATAACTTACATTTTTGAGCTAAAACTATTCTACTCCTTCTTTGCCTTTCTAGACACATAGAAGTGGTCATCTTGTTTGTGCTTGGTACCAAAAATTGAAGAGGTTTTAGATCAAATTATTTTGGGAGGTGTTATTAAAATAAAATATATAAATTTCAATAATAATATTTATATTAATGGTTAACCATGATTTATGAACCATCCTTTACAAGTTGACTATTTTTTTTGCTTATTATTTCTTGCACCCTATAGGTTTTGATCCATTTTGGAAAAGTCCATACAAACTAGTTAGTGATGTTGACTCCAGAGGATTTTGGATATATTATAAAATTATATTAATTATTAGTTTCATTATTTATGGTTTTTATGGGCAAGTTATCTCATGTTGTAGGAAGGTGTCACCATTGTGAAGCTTCAATCAGTCTCTTCTTTGTTTCAAAATGTTAGTCTTCTATAGAGGTATCACATGAATATAAAATGGTATTAAACATGTATAAATTCCATATGATCACCTATTTCCATATTTGCTTTCATCTCACCATGATTTGAGCAAATTTTACTCTTATCATTCGTCATAATTAATTCTTCACTCAATCCCACTTCCAATCACATGTTTAGATCTTGTCTAAATTGTTAATGGAACTATAATGTAGGTGTATTAGTTTTTGAAGTCATGAAGAGATGCGGATATTTTATTTGGATATTTGGTAAATTTTAGTACTAGTTACAAGCTCATTCATCACAACAAACAATCATTAGTTATCCCTATCTATACTGTAACAGGTGTTTGTAAGAGGTTTTTACATTGGAATAGATGTTTTCAAGCTTGTATAAAGATTATCATAGGTAAAAACATGAATTTTAAGGATTTAAAATGATTTTTATTTATTCTTGAGACCTTTCATCCACACATGCTGCTCCATTCCATGCTCATTGCCTGCATACAACTCATATGCACCTACAAGAACCTCCTTGATGATGTCATGATGAGATGGAGAGTTTGATAGTTTTGTAAATATATTAGAGTGAAAAAGGTGAATTTAAATACTTGGTGAGGGAATATAAGGTGTTCATAAATCTAATTAATTTGAATCTTATTGTTTATGTGTGAGAATGACTACCTACAAGTGGTACCTCAGAGCTATGAAGGTATTTGAATTGAAAATTTGGAGCATGATAAGGTCATTTTCAAAATCCTAGCATGTGTTTAAATCATAATAGACCTATGTAAGGTGTTAGGGTGGTAATAAACTATGAGAAATCTTTCCAAGGATGATGATTGTAGTTTTAGAGATCAAATCCCTAAACTGTGAAAATAGAGATCCAAAGAATTTTGATGGAGGTCATATAACATGGTTGTAATGACTTTTGAAACATTTAAATAGGTAAACATTTTATCCTATAGCATGGAAAAGAGTTATTCCAAAAATGGAAGTCATAAAGTTAGTGGAAGATAGAAGTTTGACATCCTAATGATGCCTTTCAAAGCACTAAAATATTGCATTCATATCTACATGTTTTGAGTTTTGAATAACCTTTGACACCCTAAGGAGCAAACAAAAAACAATATAATTTTTTCATGGTAATATTTATTAAATTGTGTATAAAATATCATTAAGGGAATCAATATGATGTTTATTCATAGTATTTCAAGCTTCATAGACACTTACAGGTGTCCCTTTATAGGAAAATGAGTACCTATGGTTGGGTAGGTAGATAATGACCTAAGCATGGCATCTATGTGATGTTTTAGCCTATTCAAGGTGAATACAAGTATGAATAGATTATATGTAGATTTAAATATTAAAATAGGGTCTTCAAACACCATGACTAAAGTCCAATTAAGTAACTATACACCTACATGATCAAAGAGCAAGGTATCACAATCAAGAGAGAGAATACTCAATTTGGTGAGCCCAAAGTGCAGGTAAAGGTTAAGGAAGAGTTAACATGATTAAATATAATTATTATAACATTTATTATAACCATTATGATCTCCATAAGCCCTTTAAAATTTTAAATAAGCTTACATATACTCTTTAAGGTCCTATATGCACTTAGAGCTAAGTGTGCAGTCTTGATAAAAGTAAAGATATGAATATGCTTAGGAGTAGAAATAAGTTTTTATATAAAAATTAAAATGTTTCATGATATTTTAATATAGTTTTTCTATAATCTCAAAAAATCCTTTCAATTTGAACATCTACTCTTCATACTAGCCAAAGAATGATAGTTCATATAGTAGGACTCTTTGCTCAATGGGTAAGGATGAAGAATTTAAGGGAGAAGAGTGGTTTTAGGTGAATTCCAAGATTATTGAGAATAAATTTAAGGTGTAATTTTTTTTAAAATAACCTAATAATATTGTATTTATCCTTGAGAGGTCATTCTTAGGTGGATGAAAAAGTCCTTTTAGAGACCTTTTTTGGACAAATTAAGTTGGTTAGGTGCCTAAATGGATGAATATAACTTATAAATTTGCTAAAACTATCCATTTGGAAATAATAAAACTCATAAAACATCCAATTTTCATTTAAATTTATGGATATATCTCACTATTTTGTGTTAGAGTTCAGTTAGTCAAGAAAATTAGGGTTTTAGTAAGACAAGCAAATGAAGCCAAAGAGGGTAAAAAACTTGATAGAAAGCTTTGGAAACATAAGGGAACATATTTTTAGGTACATAAAATTTTAATAGTTGATATTAATAACTAAATAAATCTCATAACTATCAAAATGACCAAAACACTCTTGCACACAATTCAACTAGACAAGCTCCCACTAGGCCTAGTTGGTGAATGAAAGGAAGAGATGAGGAGTACTTGGAAGGTTTTATGGTGAATTGGTAAGTTTAAAAACATATATTTAAGAATTATAAGTATACCATATAAGGATTAATATCATCTTTGAGGTCTAGACTGTTAAATTTGTAGGCAGGCTTATTAGGCATGACTAGGCCTAGAATCCAAATGGGGGTTCAACTTTAATTATAGATTTAGGAGTGGAATTAAATGGGATAGGAAATGTTTTTAGGATCATAAAAGAAAAATTTAATATTTTTTATTTCATGATAAACCACAATTAATCCATTTTTTTCCCAAAGGAAACATAAGGCCTATGTAGATGAAAGGAAAGAGCTCGATAGGGCAAATTTGAATGCTCATATCTCCATTAGCACCTTGCATGGAGATATAAGGATTTTAGGGAGGTTAATTAAGGTCATAAAATTTTATATTGTGGAATTTTTTTTCAACTTAAATTTCCCATATTTGTTAATGAAGCTTAAGAGGGTAAAATAGGCCTAAACTCACCAAAACCCTTACTAGTGACTAGTTTGAGGAAATGGAGATGGAAAGCTACTCTAATGGAATTGTTTGCCCACGATGATGATTTAATGTTATATAATACTCTATCAAGATAGACCATATGATTTTGGCCTATATATAATTATATGGATGGAGTATAAAACATGGTATTTTTGACTATTTTATGTAGTATGCAGATTCTAGGAGGATTCAAGAGATGAGATTAAGTTTGGGAGGAATATATATATAATTATTATAAATCCTTATGGAAATTTCATGTTCCATAAAAAATCCTAAGTGTTATTACAAATATATTCATCTCAGCTAGTCAAAACTAGCATAGTGAACATGAGAGTGAGAAGTGTGAAAACTCTAAGTGAGATCCTTTTTAAGGTTTACCTAAGTAGTCAAAGGACATAGAGGGTATTGAAAAGTGTCATAAACTAAATTTAATATATTTTGATGAGAAATTTAATCCAATTTTGATTTCAAATGTGAAGGGTCACTAAAAAAAGAGTTTTTTAGACTATAGGCAGTGATGGCTCACTTCCAAGAGATTCTAGATGAGTAGGACTACAAATAATGCATGGAAAGGCATGCCTGAAATACTTACCTCTCATTACAATAATTATACCTATCCATAGTTAATTTTTGGATGTTCAAGTAGGTGTGAATAATGAAGGCAATTTTTTGAGCTAGTAAAGGGAATTTCATGCCACTTTTCATGAGTTTCATGACTTGGGGTGACACTTGTGCTTCCATGAACTTGTATGGTTCATTTAAAATTTTATTATCATGAATATGTTGCTCATTTTCTCATCTTGAAAAGTTTACTTGTGACCTTTGAACTTCTCTCTTCTCTTCTATCTCTCAATTTCTATAAGAACTAGCCATTTTAACCTTTGTGAATTATGCTCCACCTGAGTATGGAGAATCCTTGCTCATTTGCATACCATGGATCGATAAAGACTAGTAATTTTTATCTCTTCCAAGATTTTTCATAATTTATTTTACTTAGATTATTGATATTGCTTAGTGATGACTCTTGTTTCATTAGCATGTTGTCTCATTCTCTCACCTATTTGTAGTTGGAAAGCTTCTTTTTGTAGGTCATGTGAAGTGTTATAGGAAGTTTCAAGGTTGAGTGAGTTATCCTATTCAATAGTGTCATTATAGACCTCTTTTTTAGTGTTCCTAGCCTAAACATTTACCACAACCTCATAATGAAATATTGATGTGTGAAGATGCAGATTGGAGAAGTGTATGTTTGGTTAGTCCCTTATTCTCATGTGTAACATGTAGTTGGTTGGTATTCATCAACTAATTTAGTGTATCACCTCCTTTAGGATAGTTTTCTTTCAGTTTTATCTCTCCATTTTCCCTCACAATTCTAGGTTTAGTAGAGTTTTATACGTGGTACATCAAGGGAGTTATCCCTATCTAGAGATTTACCTCATTCTTAGGTTACCCACAACCTAGAGGTGTTTCAATTGTGCCACTTATATGAGAAGAGTTGAGATATTTCCTAAAAGGGTGAAAATCCAAGTGATAATAGTTTTTGGCATGTTTGATGGGACACTTAGTCTAAGAAGTTGAAAGATTTTTCATGTTATCTTTCAACACATCAGCCTTTGGAGGCATCTATCTAAACATCAATGGTGACTCTAAGATTATATCATCTAGTCAAGTATCCTAGGTATTCCTTTTGAATATTTTTGATAATCATTACACATGTTATTTCTTCCTAATCAAGTTCCATGGCTGACTTTGGTGTTGAGTATTGTTTTACACAAGTTAGTGAAGTATATCAAGCTTATGGCATCCCCTATTAGCCTTGTTATTATCTTTACAAGATATAATATGATTTTTATCAATTATAATATGAAAATTTTCAAACTTTTCATGAGTTTTATCAATATTATAACCAACCTCCTCAATATCTTGCTCTTCCTAGTCAACCTAGTCACTCATCTAATCATTCCATCGTAAATTTTAAGCAAACACTCTTGGTATATGAGAATTAGATGTTATATATTAACACACTAATGGTACATGGTCAAGATATTCCTAATAATTTCATTCATAAGGTGATAAATGCATTAGATTTGGTTAAATGAGAGTGGGCACCTATTGAAAGATCTAATTGGCGAAGGCTTATAAGTGAGATGCTAGATGTGAGTGGCCTAGTTTCATCCTTGGAAGATAGGATAAAAATTCATGATAAGTAGCCTCAAAAAGTATATCATCATTCATATACACTTCCCCAATGTTTCTATCAGTATTACATGAATCCTACTCATGAGACCAATCAAGCTTATCAAAGCCATTCTTTTCCCAATCAACTAGAAGAGAGACAGTTGGAAAGATAAGCCTTGTTTTAAAAGAAAAACTTAATAGGTAAATTTATCTTGACAATAATAAAATGCATAAATTCATATTAATATAAAATTAATTGGAATTTAAGCCCTCATTGACCTCTCCCATTATATCCCCACCTCAAGAAGTGAGTTCTAGATATAAAATACCAAGTTGGAGATAAGGTGGAGAATTCAAGCCTAAGGAAACTCTAAGTTTATTGAACACTTCATCCACTCCTAAAAATACATCACCACTTCAATAATAAACTCCTAATACTAACATCCTAAGATGGAATAAGATAGTGTAATCATGGGGGAAGAAGGAGGATAAAAGCCTAGACAAAGAGTGTGAGGTTTAGAAAGAGTTTAATCCTATGCAAGTCCCTCCTACCATTCCTCAAGGGACTTATTATTCTCCATGTTAGCCCTATTGTAATCCTAATCCTCATGAATATTCATATGAAATTAAATAAAATACTTTTCCAAGAGAACCTAACCAATCAAATTGAAGAGTTAGAGTCAAAGATGAAATCAATAATACAAGGTGTGATGTAAGGTTTAGACCCAAAAGAAGATTTTATACATAAACACAACCATATAACCTTCCTCAAGATAATGTGCAAGACCACTAATATTGAAATAAAGTTATTTTAAAATGGAAGTAATAAAACTAAGATATTTTATCCCAAGGTCTGCCTCACCTTCTTCAAGAGCTCCCAAAAGAATCCCCTACAATTCATTTTCAATCTGATTTTGAGTTTTATGTTCCACCTCCACCAACTAGTTCATATTATCCTTACCCCATCAGCCTTTACCTTGATGTACCTATATTATGGGAACCTAAAGAGGATAGTTGGTTTATAATAATTTATAACTCTTACTTGAATAAAACATGCCTCATTGGTAGCCTCATTGGGCTAAGTCACATGATCTCAAGATGCCTAGTCTTAGCATTACCAAGAAGGAGATGGAGATGCAAGATGTTGTATCCCTTGAGAATAAAATTTAGGTTATGATAGTTAAGATGCAACTTGAGATCTCTTAAGAGGTCCTAAATGTTTAAGAAGAGGAAATCATTATAGGGACTCCCTTTGGTGATCACAAGTGTAATTATGCCTTCTTGTATGAAAAGAAACATGTTAAAGACTCTTTTACAATTATCTATGAGGAATGTGACAAACAATTGAAGAGGGAAGAAATTGAATAAGACTCTACATATGATAAAAAAAAATGTGGATAATCATCTCAAGCATGACTATGAATGTGCTATTGAGGATGGAGAACAATTTTAATTCATCCTCAAAGAGGTTGCAATCATAGGAAAATATTTTGAGACCAAGGTAGAAGTTGTTGTTTTTTAAGATGAGCCAATACCATAGCCTAATTTTTAACCACCCTCAAATGTATTGGATCTTGAACAACACTATATTGATGACCTGATACATCAAGAACATAATATTAAAGAGGTAGTAGTTCTAGATGATAAAGATGATTGATAATTGTAAATGAAGTTCATTCAAGAGCTTGAAGAGATTTTCCAAGTTAAGGGTCAAGTACATCACAAGGTGAAGAAATAATATTCCATAGAGGATAATGACCAAGATTGGGTAGAATATGCAAAGCTCCTTGATGAGCTAGAAGAACTTGTAGCTGAGAATAAACCCAATCTTATTAAGATCACTATGAAAATTAAGAAGGTATGCCTTATTGAACCACCATCAAAGGTTGTAATTAAGGGTCCATATGAGAAGTTTGAGGATATTTGGATTCAATAAGAGTTAATTTACATACCCAACCTGTTTAGAACTACTTGATTCTCATTAAACATCATTCCAATGAAGTAGGTAAACATAATGAAAATGTTAGAGGCATCAATGTCAAGTATCAAAAGACTATATGTCTCATTCATTCCTTCATGTCATAAAGCAATAAGGGTTTAAAACATACCATTTGATCCAAGAGGGATTTTCATCTCAAATTAGTTAGTGTTTGATTTAGTTTTTTTAGTTTGGTGTGTGTGTTCCATAAGTGCTCATGAAGCATATGTGTGTTTTCTTTTGCTTTGTGTGTGTCTTTTGTTTTGTGTGGTTGAGGTAGTCATTGGTCTTGTCTTGATAAAATACTTTTTTTTAAATTACTCTTATTATGTATCAAAATTTAGATGACTTCCTAAGCCCAATGTACTGATAAGGCTACTAGTCTAGTTAGTATAGCAGGAACACTACCCCTATGAGTCACCAATTTATTGATCAAATTTGACCTTGTAGTTCAAATTGGGGCCCCTATAGGTAAAAAATTGAGTTTTAGGTCTTTTTATGGGTCTAATATTTTGTAATGGGGTGTATTATAAATTATTTTATGTCATTTGATGGTATATTAGCCTTGGTCTTGGTCCAATTAGTTAATATGTCATTTTGAGTCATTTATAAGGCTTTTAGGGGTCATAAATGCAATTAAAATAGTATTAAAGGTGTAATAGTGTTATATTTTCCTTAAAAATGTCTAATATGTCATATTATCTATCAATAATGTCAGTCTCATCTGAAAATTGCAAGTTATCTAACTAAAGATCAAGTAATCAACTGATAAAAAGGGAGTTTGGGAACTTGTACAGCCCATAGGGGAAGGTGACACATAAGATAAGGCCATGTAAGATCTATTAATATTATTGAGGTTCATTTCCATGCTTGAAATGATCTTAAAGTTTCCATTTTTGAGCTAAAATTGTTATGTTCCTTATTTAATTTACCTTTCTAGACACAAAAAAGTGGTTAGTAGGTTTGTGCTTGGCATGAATAGTTGAAGAGGTTTCAAGTAAAATGCTTTTGGGAGGTGGTATTAAACTCAGAGAGATATATTTTCATAAAAATATTTATAATATTGGTTAACTATTAAATATGAACCATCCTTTACAAGCTAACTATGTTTTTATGCTCACTATTTCTTGTACCTTATAGGTTTTGCTCCATTTTGGACAAGTCCATAAAAACTAGTTGCTAATATTGAATCAAAAGGATTTTTGATGTCTTATAAAATTATCTTCATGCTTGGTTTCATGTTTCATGGTGTTTTTATGGGCAAGTTATCTCATGTTTTAGGAAGGTGTCACCATTGTGAATCTTCAATCATTTTTTTCCTTGTTACAGAATGTTGGTCTTCTACAAAGGTAGCATGTGAATAAAATATGGTTCTCCATAGGTATAAATTACATATTATCACCTCTTTTCATGTTTTGTTTCATCTCACCATGCTTTGAGCAACTTTTAGTCTTATCATTGTTCATAATCAACTATACACTCAATCCCAGTTGCAGTCACATGTTTATAACTTGTCTAGCTTAGTCATGGAACTATAATGAATGTGTATCAATTTTCCAAGAAATAAATAGCTGAGGATATTTCATTTGTATGTTTGGGTAAGTGCAAGACTAGTTACAAGCTCATTCATCACACCAAATAATCATTAGCTATCCATGTCTGCTCTGTAACAGGTGTTTGTAAGAGGTTTCTACATTAGAATATATGTTGTGGAGCTTGTCTCAAGATTATCAAAGAGCCAAACATGAATTTTAATGATTTAAAATGATTTTAATTTTTTATTGAGACCTTTCATCCACACATGTTGCTTAATTCCATGCTCACTACCTGCATACAACTCATATCCACCTACAAGAACATTGTTGATGATGTCATGTTGATATGGAGCATTTGATAGTTTTGTCAATATATTATAGTGTAAAAAGGTGAATTTGAATAATTGGTGAGGTAATATAAGGTGTTCATATAGATAGGTATTTTGAATCTTGGCCAAGTCTACTTTATTGCTTGTGTGTGAGAATGACCACCTACAAGTGGTACCTCAAAGCTATGAAGGTATTTGAATGGAAAATTTGGAGCATGGTAAGTTACTTTTCCAAATCCTATAATTTATTGAAATCATAAAAAACCTATGTAAGGGATAGGATCGTAAGCAATTGTGAGAAACATTTCCAAGCATGATGACTATAGTGATAGAGACCAAATTCCTAAAATATGAAAAAGAAAACCAAGGCATTTTAATGGAGGTCATATAACATGGTTGAAATGAATTTTGAAACATATAAATAGGTAAACTATGTATCCTATAGAATAGAGAACAGCTATACCTAAGATGGAGGTCAAAAAGTTAGGGGAAGATAGAAGTTTGACATCCTAAAGATTCCTTTCAAAGCACTAAAATATTGCATTCATATCTATAGGTTTTGAGTTTTGAATAACCTTTAAAACCCTAAGGATAAAATTAAACGTGCTCTCATGTTATCATGGTCCTATTAACTAGGAATTTCACTAAGAAGAGGAGATTAGTATCATTTTAGTGACGAAATGAACAAATCAAATTGACAAACACACTAAACTAACACCTTCATGCCTAGGTACTAGGGTGAGGTTAATGACAAAAAAAATGACAAACACAACTAAAAATTAAGGAAAAATAAGAATCCTTCACCTTCCTTGGATGCTCCAAATGATTTTGTAGTAATGGCTTGCTCGGTTTGTGCTCATGAAGTCTATTGTAATGGAGCTTGACTATCCTTCACCTCCTCTTGGTGCCTTTGGATTTGGATTGGCTTGGCTTGGAATTAATTTGGCATGGTAATACTAATTATAATAACTTTTAGAATTATTTTTACATTATAAATTTGCATTATAAAAACTTAAAAATCATGTGGCAAGGCCTTCTATTTATAGATTTTTGTAAATGTCTAGAATCAACTTAAACCATCCATCTCAAGATTGAGATGTATGGCTAAGGATTAATCCAATTATATATTTAAAATTGATAAACAGGCTCATAAATATTTAGGATATATGATAAATTAAGAGGCATGGAGAAAATTAATGAGGCATGGGAGGGTCTTAATGAGGCATGGGAGGCATGAATCTTAATATTTATGGCATTTATGGCCTATGGATGTCTTCCTAACAAATGATGTCACTTTATGATGTAGATATTCAATATTCATTTCTAAAATAAATTATTCAAAAAGTTTCCATGGAATTCTTAATTAGGCTCTAATTTGGTTTAACTAGCTCTTAAGCATGATTAAGCACTTTGTGCACAAATTACTCAAATTGATCAGAATGCCTTGTTATTGATCAAAAATTTTACTAGAGTAGAATAAGAATTCAATGTTAGATGTGTTGGATCCATTATCCCATTTAAGATTTTATCAATATAAAATAAAAAAGGCATGTTTCTTGTGTAAGATATTTGATAAGAAATAACAATCTAGAGCACCCAAGTGTGAAATTGGTATTTTGACTCAAAATGAACTGATCAAAGTTAGCTAGCCCATAAATTTCATTGCCCCATTTAATGATACTCTAGCCAAAATAGACACTTAAATATGTCAGTTTCACATCATTTAGTGTGTTTTAGTGTTTTCAGGCCAAATTGTACACTTTAGGTGGAAATTGGTCAAAATCCTAGTTGGAGGTCATTGATGGCCAGATTTAGGCATTTATAATTTGCCCCAATTTGAGAAGGTGTTTCAAGCTATAAACATAATAACATCTTCTTAAATAATGAAAAGGACCTATATGCTTATAACTACAATGATGATAAAGTAACTTTATGATGTCCCCTTGAGGGAATGATTGGCATAAGTAGGTTGGCAAATGATCCCTCAAAAAGAAAGAAGGGAAATGAGGGGACTAAAAAAAGGAAATATGATGGGGTGAAAATACAATGATTTTGAAAAAGTAGTCAAAATAAATGAGAATGCAAGTGGAATGGTGTACAATGGTTTGCCTAAAGGTGATTATAAGCATTGTACCTTGATAGTGGCAATATGGTATGATAACATGATGATTTTCCCAAAGGTGGTTATAATCATTTACAAGATGGAGCTGCCCCAATTAGAATAGACAAACAAGATAATGATGTACCCCTATATAGGCAAAAAAAAGTAAAGTGGTGAGAACACAATGATTTGCCCAAAGGTAGTTATAATCATTGATAAATGTAGGTGGGATGGTGTGAAATTATTTGCCCATAGGCGGTTATAATCATTAGACCCAAATTATGGAAAACATGAAAAACTTGGTCAAGGATGATGATAACTTAACACAGAGGGTAATGATGAATTGGAACAACCTACTAGTAGGGAGATGCTTGTCTAAACTAATAAAGGTTGAAATTATTTCATGGTTAATTACTCTATTTGGGGTATGATTAGGATTAAATCAAGATGTCAGTATTCAAGAGATGTTGATGCCACCATTGATAAATAGACTTCTTGAATCTAAGGTTTGTTTTAGCACATGTTGGTAGGCATCATGGTATAATATCATGAGGATTTGGCCAAAATATGCATAAGGATTGACTCTCTAAATCCAATACTCAAATAGAAAACAATGTAGTAATGATAGAAACTATGATGACAATATAACCATATTAATATGGATGTGTTTGAGTATAAGTGTGGGTAAGGAATCACCCAATGAACACACATAAACTGAATCAAGGCAATAGTGTTGAAAGTAAACAAACAGGCAAACAAACAAACAAAATAAGTATAAATAAATAAACAAACAATGCAATAGAAACCATATGAACATTGCCCCTAGAAAATAGGTGACAAATTAAAAAATGAACAAAATGGGGGAATAAAAGAAAAGGAAGGGGGTGGTTAAGCTGTCTCTATATGCACTAAGCAAATGGATGCTACTTACATAGTTCCATGGATGTAATATCCAATAAAAAAATTTAGGCTAAATGTAGTTCTCCTAGGGAATGGGAAAAATGTGATAATTGATGAGAACAAATAGAATGGATGTGATAGAAGAATAGGAATAGTATTACGAAATGGAAAGTGCATGAGAGAAAAGGCCAAAAAAGATGGGGAAACTAAGAGACAAGTGGTTTGCTTGCAATTTAGTAAGGGTTTCCAAAATCCTTAAGGCAAAGAAATGGTCAATGTTTTTGGTTTTTTCTAATGATTTTATAAATGATTTTGGAATTGTTTGAAGTATCTCAACTCGATCAAGAATGATAAGACACTAAATAGTTTAAGCTCGTAAAATGGTGAGAGTGTTCAAACTTAGGTTGCTCACAAAATGATGAGAGAATTCAAACTTAGGTTGCTCATAAAATGGTGATAGCATGTTAGAAAGGATGACTCAGCTGACCTCAAAAAGTATCAAGTGATGTCTACATATTCCTAGAGTAGTTCCACCCTAAAATGGAGGAATTTGACTAGTGTAGTAGTCAATTCAAACAAAATAGGAATAGTTGGTAAAAAGGCATAGCATCACATAGGAAGTGGCAAGTTGGTATGTCAAGGCTCAATAAATAAATGTTGCCCCTAGTTTGCTCATAGGTAGTTATAACTAAGACATAATGGCATGGATCAATGGTAATAATTTGTCCAAAGGTGGTCATAATTAGTATTAACACCAGTGATAAGAAAGAAATAACAAACGAAGGATACAACTACTAAAACTTCTATCATACTTCTCAAAACTATGATCTCTATCTAAATTAATTGAAATAATTGATGAAACTGATCAGATTCCTTAGTGATAAAAATGTGTAATGAATGGAAAAAACCAAGGTCAAATGGGCTAGGCTTTAGAACACATTTGGTTGATAGATCAAAAATGTAAAGTAGATACGGCTAAGAGGATAGATAAGAATGATATTTGTATAAAGAAGAATGGCACAACATAAAATGGTCCTTACAGATAATACATCATAACACTCAAAAATAATACCACTTGAGGTGAGTAATATTCATTGGGTTAGGAAGTTCATCTCCATCTAGTGTGGTAGCCCTATATACTCCGGATCCATAATCTATAGTAATGATGAAAGGTCCTATCCAGTTTGGTTTGAATTTACCTTTATGCTTCTTCTTAGATGTGGTATTCTTTTGGTTTTCTTTAAGAACAAGATGACTAAGTTTAAATGTTCTATACTTAACATGCTAATTGTAGCGGCCTTTGAGTCAGTTTTGACATGCCTAAAGATTTTTAAGCATAGCTATGAATTTTTCATCAAGTAGGTCTAGCTCTTGTAGGTGAGCTACTCAATAGTCATGATCATCGAGGACATGCTTGAAAGATATGAATAGTGAAGGTAATTTGACCTTAATGGGAAGGATGGATTTAGTACCATAAACAAGTGAATATGGAGTGGCTCTTATGGGAGTATGATGATTGGTATGGTATGCCCAAAGGGTAGGGAATATCTATAGGTACCAATCATGACTAGCATTATTAACAATCTTTTTGAGAATATTGAAAATGGTTTTGTTCGATGATTTAGCTTGGCCATTACCTTGAGGGTAATATGCCATAGAAAAATATTGTGTGATGTTATATTCAGTACATATCTTGTCAACATCCTTGTTCTTGAATGATCCTCCATTATCAGATATAATGTTGAAGGGAATACCATAGCGATAAATGAGATGGTTGAATATGAATTTGGAAATTTGCTTTCCACTCATGTAAGTAAGGGGTATATCTTCAACCCACTTAGTGAAATAATCAATGGTGGTAAGGATATGTTTATGGCCATCAGATGAAGTGGGGTTAATCTTCCCAATGAGGTCAAGTCCCCATGTAGAAAATGGCCATGGTGTCAACATTAGTTTTAGAGTTTGTGTTGGGGCATGAATCAGATTAGCATGTTATTTACATTTGTTACACTTATTTACATATGTAGTTGCATCTACATCCATCATGGGCCAATAATAATCAATATGCAAGATATTTTTGGATAGGACTAGCCTACTAGAATGAGCTCCACATAATCCTTCATGAACTTCTCTTAACGCAAGTGTAAACTCTACCAAAGTTAAATAATGAAGTAGATTTCCATCAAAACTATGATGGTAAAGGGTGGATCTAAGTAGAGTATAACAAGTGGCGTGATGGATAAAGGATTTGGTTTGTTTTTTAGATAGGTTAGGTGGTAAAATTTGGTCATGAAGGTAGTTTTAAAGGTCTAAATACTAGATATAATTAGGACCAATAATATCATAAAACATTGCAATAGTTTAAGGTTCATGAGTTGGTGAAAACAAATTTTCAACAAGGAACCATTATTCTCTAGCTTTGTCTGTTTGTCAAATTAGAGAGATGATAGTATCCATGGCATCTGTGATTCTATTACTATCCCTTGATATATGCTCAAATTATATATTTACATTTTTTTCCCTTTTGGATATCAACCATAGCCTTATAGGGAACTAATTTGTCATCTTTGGTTTGGAAATGGTATGTGACCTAATTGATGATTAACTGAGAATCACCATAAACTTGGAGATGAGATATGTTCCATTTTACTACCTGTCAAAGTCCTGTGACAAGTTCTTCATACTTGCCATGTTGTTTGTATAAGGAAAATTGATTCTAAATGATTTATGGATTAGATCCCCCTATGGTGTAATAAATTAGAGGCCTACCCCTAATCTATGTGCAATAAATGAATCATCAAAATATAGCTTCTAGTGCCACTCCTCAAGAACTGTGTCAATGATGGTCACTATGGATTCATCATAAAAATGAAATGTGAGTGGCTTTGTGTCTATAAGGGGTGCTTTATCAAGTTGATCTATAAAGACCTATCCTTTGATTGCCTTCTAATTGACATACTCTATGTCAAACTCACTAATAAGCATGATCCATTTGGCCATTCTACCTTGTAAAGCTATTTTAGATAATATATACTTGAGTGGATCTACTTTTGAAATGACCATGGTATTATTATTCAACATATAATGGCATAGTTTTTGAGCTATGAAAACCATGACTAGATAAGTTTTTTTAATAGGTGCATAGTCGTGTTCATATGTGACCAAGGTACAACTTAAGTAATATACTGCATGCTCTTTTACATTGTTATCATGTTGAGCTAAAAGTGCCACCAAGGCATTATCAGTAGCTGATAGATATAATAAGAATGGCTTTCTTTGCATAAGAGGTAAAAAAATAGGTGGATTAACTAGATAGTCCTTGAGTTGTTGAAAAGTTGTTTGGTAGTGATCATCCTAGTGAAATACAACTCCATTCTTTAGAAGATGTATAAATAGATGGAAATTGTCTACTAATTGAGAGATGAAGCATCAAATTGACTAGATCTTATCCTATAAACTATGGAGTTATTTTAAATTGGTTGGTAGTAACATCTCGATTATGTCATGGACTTTAGCTGAATCAACTTCAATTCCACTATGAGACACAATGAATCTAAGTAACTTTCTTGAGGTTACTACAAGCACAAATTTATTTGGATTGAGTCTAACTTTATACTCCCATAATCTTTCAAATATCCTATGTAGCACTATTGGATGGTCAACCCTAGTCTTAGATTTTCCTAATATGTTTTTGACATAGTCTTCAACAATATCATGCATCATATCATAGAATATGATAGTCATGGCCCTTTGGTATGTAGCTCTAGCATTTTTATGACTAAATTAAATTACCTGACAACAAAATTTTCCCCATGGAGTGGTGAATGCTATTTTATGTTAGTCTTTTAGTGTTATTTTGAATTGGTTGTATCTTAAAAATCCATCCATGAGTGAAAGCATTTCATAACCCATTGTGAATTCAACGATCATGTCAATATTAGGTAATAGAAAGTCATCTTTAGGACATGATTTGTTTATGTCTCAGAAATTAGTATAGATTATGATTCCTTTAGGCTTTTTACTAACAATTATAACATTAGATATCCTTTCTGAGTAATCAATGGATCAAATACATCCTACTTCTAAGAGTTTTTCCAACTCTTTCTTTACCAAGACAACAATGTGAGGATGCACCTTATGCAACTTTTGTTTCACTAGTTTGGCATCAAGATTGACCACAAAGTGGTGCATAACCAAGGCAGGGTCAAAACTTGGCATGTCAAAATAAGCCCATGCAAAGATATCTACAAATTCTCTCAACAAAGCTGTAAATACTTTATGTTCCTCCTTAGTGAGGGACATGCCTAATTTTATTCATTTTGGGTCTGATGGAGTCCTGATATTTATCTCTATTATATCTTCAACTCGAAGGGTCAAACCATCTTCTAGGATAGTAGGTAGAGACTTGAATTGTTGGACTATATTAGGGTCCTATGTTAGGACTTGTTCCTTAATGTCTCTGAGGCATAATGAATCTAAGTACCCTAATGGGAGATCTAGCCATGTGACAAAAGTAGTCAAAAATTCTTGAAAATTTTGATCAAATACTTATTTTTATGCAAAACTAAACTCAAATCCATAAGCAAGTTCATCGTTGGTGGTCTCTTGGTCTAAATTCAAAGAAAAATGAACACCCCCATCTAATGGCACCTAAAATAGGTTTTCACCACTAGACTAGCCTTTATCTTTACTTTTTCACTAGTTAGAAAGTGCCTCAAAGAGGTTTTCACTTTGGGATGTCAATGTTTTATTTATTTGTTTTTGGCTAAGGGTGTTCACCTGCTCTTTAAAATAGGCTTCAAGATATAATGTAATTGAGCATCCTGATTTATGATCTCCTAATAGAATGTTTTTTCTAAGGCTTTAAAAGTCACAAAATGCCTCATCATTTTGAAACTCATCAATCAGTAAACTGGATTATTTTTGGTCCTATTCTATCAGTTGGGGATAGTATAATGGTAATGGGTTGTGATGAATGACTGAGGTAAGAGTACATATGGCATTGTTATCAAATAGGTTAGTCTTAGCTAGGTCATAAAAGCTGAGGCTATGATCAAACTCTGCTTCACTATCAGTATCATCATCACTAGTCATCGACGATGGAAATTGAATAAGATATATGGGGTCACCCTCAGGTGGTTTAAATCCAAGTCCATAGGGTCTTTTGTACTTAGTCATGGAAATTGGCTTAATGGTCCCTTATTGATTCAGTTTGAGGCCTCTTCCTTCATAATCTTGATGCTCCATGATCCTATTAATAACAAGATATTTTTCACTTTTATAATTATCAACTTGGTTGTCATTTTACAACCATGATTCATCTCCTTCAAGAAGGTCTAGTTCTAGTCTAGATGTTGGTACAAACATGACAGGTCCCTTATATTTATTTTTTTCTTACCAATGCATGTGTGGGGTATTTTTAGGTCATTGAAAGGTCTTTGGATTCTAAGGAAGATTGACAATATATAAGGTATCATGGGTCACACACTCCCCTAGGCCATTATTTGAAATGGTGAAATGATTGGAAGCTTTAGGAGGTGGCATGTGGGAAAGGGAATCCAAGGTATTAGGATCTATGTAATTATCCTATGCAGGATCAATAAGAATGGTTCCTTTATCCTACTTGGAACTTGGATTCATTTTGTATTGGTAATTTTAGCTTTAAAACTCATCCTTAAGATGTTTACAATGTTCATATGGGTGTAAATCTCCTAGAATATTTACTTCCATCCTTGAGTGGGAGAACTTGATATATTAGTGCAATGTTGATAGGATTACATGAATCTCATGTAACTAAGGCCTACCTAGAAGCATATTATATGACAACTCAAGATCAAGTACATGGCAAAGTGTATCATGTGTCAAAGGACCAATGATAATTGGTAAGCTAATGGTGCCTTTTGATTCTCTTTCCTGATTATCATAGGCTTTGATAGTTATCATTTTTGGTTGGAGATCTACCATTGTGTACCCAAGAATCTTGATGAGCTTTAGAGACACTATGTTGAGGTTTAATCCATTATCAATAAGGACATGTTTCACTTTATACCACTTTATATAAACTTTTATGTATAATGGATTATTATGGAGTGGGCCAAGGGAAGATATATCACTTTGGTTGAATGTGACTTGCTGGGTTGGAGTTAGGTGTCTAACCAAATATTGAAATTTATTAAGGGATATGCCACTAGAAATAATGGATTGGGTTAAAAACTCAATCAAAATGTTCTTGTGGATTGTTGACATTCACATCAAATCTAAAATAGAAATTTGTGCTGGTGTCTTCTACAATTGTTCCATAATATCAAACTTCTTATCTTGGTCAATGGTAAATGGTTTATTTTGAGGCTAAATAGTTGGTTAGATAATAGGAAAAGTGGAAAATAGTCATGGGCTTGGGATAGTAATCTTTGACCTCTGATTTTTGATTGCACAATAGAGATTAGATACTAGACCATAATTACTAACAAATGTTGGGAATAGTGTGGGACCAGATAGGACAAGTCTTGGTAGCCAATTCACTTGTATATGGTTGTATGGCAAGGGTGAGTTATCAGTGTATGGTTCAAAAGTGGGAGTCTTGATTTTTTGGTTTGCCTATGTGAGGTCCCAAGTCAAAGAAAGATTATCCATGTAATTTGGTTGAGTTGTACTATTTAGTAATGGTCTAGATTTATTAGTGCTCTGTCTAGTATTAATGGATATGGTGTTAATTCTACACCCTAAAATATGACCTATAACCTTGTTGTAGTCATTTGAAACTACATGTTATGTTTGTTGGTTGTTACCATTCTGACCTTGGTTTTGTCCATTGTTCTGATGTTATGGGTTTTGTTGTTGATTTTGTTGATTTTGTTGGTTTGGCCTTTGTTTTTGATACTATTAATTTTAATGTTCCACCAACTGATGTTATTTTTGTTACTAATTATTATGCTACTAGTGTGTGTTATGTTGGGGAAAGGGGTTTTGATAAATCCCAAGAGTTTGATTGGAGGTGGAAGCACCATTATCCAATATTATCTCCCCATTCTCCAACATATTCTTAATCAAATGCTTGATTTAAACACATCTTTGTAGATTATGCCCATTAACCCAATGATATTCATAGAATTCATCTTCATGGTACCAATTAGGATAAAGAATGCCTTGTGGATAATGATTTGTTATAGGCCAACTAATTAGATTAATGGTGGCAAGTTTGTGAAATATAGACTCAATAAGATCTCCTATGTTACTAAAGACACAATGCATAGGCACAATTATCATTGGAGGAGGGGTTCGTAATGGTAAAGGTTGTTTTATTAGCTGTACAGGTCTCAATTATTGTACTTATAACATTGGTTAGAGAGGTTGTTGAGTAGGAGTAAGCTAAAAAGGTGTTGCAGATGATGTTTGAATTTTTTGGACATGACACAACTTGGTTACTCCATTACCCACAACATTCTTATTGTGGTTGAATTGCTTTGGTCTATCTTAGTTATTGGCTTGTGCTAGTTATGAAGCTTGCACTTGGATTGGATGTTGGTTTTGGACACTTCACTGATTGGTACTTTGATTATGATTAGTTGATGTAAGCTTGATGATCTCTTTATTATTAAGATCTCACTCAATCAACAAGCCTTTGTCGATGATCTCTTTGAAAGTATGTGTACATTGTAGTTCTAGATGATAAGTTATCTCACTATGCAAATTTTTAGTAAACATAATGGCTAATTGTTTATCTAGTAAACTATGGGTGAATCAGCTTGAATGGGCTCTCCATCACTGTAGATAACTTACAAAACTCTCACAAGCCTTTTTTTTGCTTATGTTAAGTCAACCAATGAAATATCATGTTCAATATTATAGGAAAGTGCTACACAAACTTAGCAGAAAGATCATCAAAATCTATTATTGAATTCTTGGGCAACTTTAAGAACCACTCTAAGGCTTGTCCAACCAAGATTGTTGGAAATAACAATAAAAGGTAGATATAACTATATGCCATTGGCTAGCATGCAACAAAGAAATTGGTTAAATGGGCCTTAGGGTCACCTTTCCCCTTATATTTGTCAAATTTTAGTGGTTTGTATCCTAAGGGAAATGGTATATGCAAGTACTCCATGTTGAATGGATAAGAACACATGTCATCCAACTCAAATTGTTTAGTCTATTTCCTAGCTTGAATGGTGGTAATTATATCTTTCATCTGTTACAATTCTTGGGATAGGAAACTAGAAGGAACATTGGTTTGATGGAGAACATTAGTTTGGGTAGATGGATGGGAGGTCATAAGTGGGACACTTTGACTAGGGTATAATGGAGATATTTATTTGGGTACATTGGTTTGGTTTGATAAATAGACCAAGAATATGCATACATGGATTATGATGTACATGGAATTGAATATTTGGTTGTGTGATATTCTGGTTTAGGTTGGCTATAAAGGTTTGACTTGGAGTATTTTGTGGTTGGGATGGAGGGATATAACTATACTATGCCTATTGTGGTTGAAAAGGGACATGTTGTTGATTAATCAAACCTTGTTGTTGAGTGGGAGTTTGTGGACTAAGACCCTATCTCTAAACTTGTGGCACATTTTGAATTGATTTTTGTCTAATAGGTACTTAAGAAACATGAGAGCCTCCTTGTTACATGAATCTTTATTGAGAAGAAAAATCATGTTGAAGATTTACCATCTGTCACTGACCAATATTTACATGTTGTTGGTTATTCATCATTTAGTTTTGGATTGGTACATTGATATGCAACTAAAAAAGTGTATTTGCCACTACCTGATGAGGTGGAACACTAGTTTCCCCTTATTGAGGTGGTAATACATTCAACCTTTATTGCATTGGTACACTAGATTATGCCTGTTGTTGTGGAATACTACTCATCATTTGTTGAGGAAGAATAGGATTCAACACATTCTATTTTTGAGGTTTTTCACTAGTTATTGGTTTATTACCTATTCCTATTGGTTGTACTCTTGATGAAGTAGTGTTAACTAAAGGCACATTTTATTGACTAGTTGTTTGTGTGTTAGTACCACTTTGATTTGGATTGGATGTTGCTTACACATTATCCACTATATTTTTCTCATTATTCTGTGTAGAAGCAAAAGACACTTATTCAATAATGGGCATATGCAGCAAGTTGTCTACCAAAGTGTTTTGTATGAATGGGTCTGAACTCTAATTGTCTTGACCAGTTAACTCTATCAAAATTCCTGTTGAAGGAACTAAGTCAATAAGAGTTTTTTTCACCATGGTCATTTAATTAAAATTACGTGCTATATTTAGGTAGGTTTGGTATGCCGTCTGTATTTGGTTAAAGTGGTCTTACATGAGGTTTTTGTCTCTATTAGGTATTAGGATCCTAATATTTTTTTTGGGATAGAGTCAAAGGATGGCTAGAAGAATCCTATTGATCATAAATTATGTTGTGTGGCATTCTTACTAGGATTGGTAAATTATCATGAGGGAAGTCTACTGGAAACTTTGCCCCTACCTCTATGGATCAGACAAAAATCTTATCTTTATTCTCTAAAAAATGATGTTCAAACAAAAATGGATCATATGTGGAAGGCATATTAGTAGAGCATGACTGTTGAAGAATTGGTTTGTCAATTGTGGGTATTATAGCTAGATATTGTGCAGTTTATTCTTGGTCTTATTTTGAATAAGGTGGTGTATTAACCAAATAGTTAGCTAATGGATCTTAAATTTGTGTCCATAATTGAGTATTATAAGATGGATAAGGATCCATCTCATAAGAAATATTATTTATGTAGGGGTCTTACACCATTTCTTCCTGTGCAACCACATTACTAATCCCTAGATTGTACATGAGTCCAATACAAGTGTAGGAATACATGTTGGGATCCATAGTCAATGCTTTAAAATATAAAGGGAAGAGAATTCTACAAACTCTAAAAGGATAATGTCCAAAAAGATGATGTTCAAACTTGGTCTAGATTCATCAAAAGGATCAAAAGGTTTATGCAAAGATTTGTGATAACACAAGCTAATGTTAAGTGTCTAACGTTACATGTCTTACACAAAAAAGATTGAGTAAATGAACCAAAAATCAAAATGCCAAACTCTAAGGTCGAAGCATTTCAAATTAGTCTAATCTAAGAAAATTAAAATTTTCTAGGTCTTTTGGGCAAAACATGATGTCAAAATCTAGGATCAAACAAGGCATGCGCTAGGACTCTTATCCAAATGGCATCAAAAACTAGACTTTGAAATAGATGAAATTTTTAATCTAATAAATTTTAAAATCTTATAATAAACACTAGGCATTTGATTCTTGGACATGGAATCAATCAAATAGGTATAAGGTATGAAACAAAATGCACTTTAGAGATAATTTATTTTCTCACCAATAATGGTATAAAACTTGGTTCTTTTGACAAATAAGCTAGACAAAAAGTGAACACCATAACTATGCTAAACAAAGGTTCACAAAAGGTATACTTAGATTGGTTTGAAAATGTAGGAACAAATTTAAAATCTATGCAAGGGGGCTTATGAAACAATATCTAAAATGTTTTGGGCAGCATAACAATGCTAGACTACCCAAAAGATGTGACAAAATGCTTGTTTCAAAATATCTCTAAGGCAAAGGTAATTTCTCACAAATTTGATAACATAACACTACCTTTCTTGACTCAAAATGTTGTAGTGCACAAACTCAAAGTGAATTTTTTAGCAAATAATGACTTATGTTTATCAAGTGGTGATAATGATCATGAATCTTAAACAACCTTCAATCCAAATTGGGAATTGAACCTAAGTTCCCTCAAGTTTTTGAATGTTCTAGGGGAATAAATTACATAATGACTTTCATGTCAAATAATGAAAAAGAAAAGCATGGATTTTGGATCCATATCATGTGGCTTGTTACAAAAATGTCTAGTCCTTTTTGCAAACACTACATCTTACTATTCGTTCAGTGTAGTATGATGTCCAAAGTGACACTATGTCTTGTTTACAACTCCAATATGGAGTCAAATGAATTCAATGCTAGGAGATGAAACCCCAGGTCAAATATTCCTTAAAGAACTCATGGGAGTTAATGACATCCCCCTCACAAGCCAAGTTTGCATGAAATAAAGAAATCATAAAATAGAAAGACTTTAGGGTTATTGTCAAGGTCACCCAATACTTTTACAAGTTTTTAGGGAGTGTTTTAGATGACATTCTTTCAATGCCTTGGACTAGGAAATTTACAAGAAGAATGACCCTTTTGATTTCAAGGGTTCCCTAAAGAGGACAAATGGAAGAGCATACACATAACACCCATCTCTTTGCTAAAAAAAATTAGATCAAGTAACTATTGAATACAAAAATGAGAAGTGTGTTTAATTTTAAGCCCAAATGAAAGATTTGGTGGTGTTCATTTGACCCCTTGGTCTTAAAATCGTAAACTTTGAAAACTAATGCTAAAAACTTACTTGAGCACCTAAATGTTATATTAAGCACCAAAATAATGTTCTTAGTTTATTTTAAATCATACAAAAGATGATCTAAACATGTTTTAACAATTTTCCAAGTTGGTCTTACAAGAAAAATGTTAGAAAGTGGTTTATCTTTGAAGCATTTTTAAAGATGAAATAATCAACTTAGGAAACTAAGCTCTCAGGTTAACATAGTGGTGCAATATTAATACTTAACAAAGTATCTCACTACTTTCAGGACAATCCTACAACTTTAAGAGTTACAATATTGTAGCTAACCGCTAACCATTTAGTCACAATACCATCACTCTAAAAGATGAAATCGCTACTTATAGGACAATAATGTAACTTTAAAAGTTCTGGTATTGTAAACTGTAAGTGGTTTGGTCACAATACCATGACTTGGTTTGATGATACCGCTAGTAGAAGGATAATCCCACCACTTCATGAGTTGCGATATTGTCACTTAATTGCTAATAGTTGACAATATTGTGACTCATTCAAACAACCCCATGAGTTGTAAAGCAATCTTGTGAATTATAAAGTAGTGGTATTGTTAACCCTACAAAAAAACACAAAGTTAGTCAAAATAGCTAAGCATAATATCATGAGTTTGAATGATAATACCATGAGTAGTAGGACAATCTCATGACTATGTCTAGTCAAACCTACCACTTACAGAAAAATATATTTTTTCTTGATTTTTTTACTCTTTTGAGTCTCCCACTTCAAGATTCTACATAACAACAGTTAGTGAGTTTCTTGAGGGAGAATTTTGGTCAATTTTATGGAGATATTTAGTCTCATCTGGCATGCCATTATGTGAACTAAGAATTTGACTAAGAAGAGGATATTAGTATCATGTTAATGACAAAATAAATAAAGAAAATTGACAAACAACACACTAAACTAACACCTTCATGCCTAATTACTAGGGTGATCTTAATAACAAAAACAAATGACAAACACAAATAAAAATTAAGGAAAAACAAGAATCCTTCACCTTCCCTAGATGCTCCAAATGCTTTTGTAGTAGTGGCTTGCTCGCTTTCTACTCAGGAAGTCTATTTAAATGGAGCTTGACTATCCTCTACCTCATCTTGGCACCTTTGGCTTTGGATTATCTTAGATTGGAATCAATTTGTCATGGTAACACTAATTTTAATAGCTTTTGGAATCATTTTTACATTATAACTTTGTATTATTAAGACTTAAAATTCATGTGGCAAGTCCTTTTATTTATAGATTTTTATAAATGGCTAGAATCAACCTAAACCATCCATCTCACAATTGAAATGCATGGCTAAAGATTAATCCAATTATGTAATTACATTTTGTAAATAGGATCATCAATATTTGGGATAAAGGATCAATTAAGAGGCATGGAGGGCATTGATGAGGCATGTGAGGGTCTTAATGAGGCATGGGAGGCATGAATCTTGATATTTGTGGCATTTATGGCCTAGATATGTCTTCCCAAGAATTGATGTCACTTAATGATGCAAATATTCAATATTCATTTCTAAAAACAAATATTCAAAAAATTTCCATTGAATTATTAATTAGGTGTTAAGCATGGGATATACTGAGAGGTGGGTGAATCATTATATCATATATCTTATAAAACTTTCCCTTAACCAAAATACACTTAATCAAACATTCAAGATATGTAGGAAAACTCAAACAATAAACACCACACAAGATAGAGAGAGACACCAGATATAACGTGGAAACCTAATGTGAGAAAAACCATGAAGAACAATCTCAAATATATGAATGAGCACCAACCCAAACAATATTCACAAGCACCAACTTTAAGGAGCACCAACCCCTTTGTTGAGCACCAACCCAACAACTATTCATGAGCACCAACCCACAGGAGCACCAACCCCTTTGCCAAGCACCAACCCAACAACAATTTGTGAACACCAACCCATAGGAGCACCAACCCCTTTGCTGAGCACCAACCTAGTAACAATTCATGAGCACCAACCCACAAGATCACCAACCCCTTTGCTGAGCACCAACCTAGCAACAATTCGTGAGCACCAACCCATAAGAGCACCAACCCCTTTGTCGAGCACCAACTCAGCAACAATTCATGAGCACCAACCCACAGGAGCACCAACCCCTTTGTGTATACCACACACCTATCTCTCAATGTTGCTATCTCAATAAATGATAGTTCATTACAACATCTCTTTCCTCTCTCTCACCTTTGCTCTTCTAAGCTAGATATAACACATACAAATCATGTTCATCTCTCACAATTGCTCTTCAAAGCTAGATATTACAATATCAAATCAACCTCTATCTCTCATATTACAAATGGCTTCTCTAACCTTTATTTATAGCTTTCCAAATGACATTTGGCCTTCCCCCTTTGTGACCCTTCAATCCTCATGGAAAATGGTGTAAAGCTTTTATGACCCTTCATATTCTTGCCTTTAAAAAGTCATGTGGTGACCCTTCATGACCAAAAACGTCCTTCCCACTTTTGTCCTTATCTTGGAGACTTTTTGTATTCCTCAAAGTGTCCCTTCATGATAAATTGCACCCTTCCTCTTTTGTCTTCACTTGGTGACTCTTGGAATTCCCCAAGATGACTCTTCATGGGAAAATGCATCCCATCCTTCTTTTGTCTTTACCCCATGGCTCTTTGACTTCTCCATGAGCCCTTCCTTTGTCTCATATGCAACCAAAAATATATTTGTTAATATTAAATAAATATTAACTCACATTAGCCAAGATACAACATTAAATGCAATGGGGCCTTTATCACCAATAATGTTAGACCTTTGACATCAATGACAATATTTCCAACAATCTCCCCCTTTGTCATTGATGGCAACCTCAATATTGAAACTACCACATCCTATCACCTGTACATCCTATCATCTAAAAACATACAGTAACTCCCCCTTACTATAGCAACCTGTATCTATTCCCTGTACCTATTTTATACACCTGTGCCTATACCTATTATTCTCCCCCTTTGACATCAATGGCAAAGGGTCTACCTAGAGCTAACACTTAGCTCCCCCTCAATTGATGCTGAACATCAATGGCAAGAAGTAATAGAAATTACTCCTCTCACATATCTTTGAATGTGTCCTTTGATCGTGCCTTTGAGAAGATATCTGACAATATATATACATTGTTCCCTATCCTTTGAGCATCTGCAATCAACTCATTTGAATCTTTTCTTCTAATCTCACAACCTTTAGCATGAAACTTTAATGTGTATCCTTGATCACATATTTGACTAACACTCGATAGATTATGATTACGAATTTTTACATACAAAACATTCTTAGTCTTAGTTTTACCATAATCCAAACCCAAAGTACCTTTTTTGACTATCCTAGCAATGGTTTTATCTCTGAATCTCACTGTACCACCATTGATCTTATTTAGAGTAATGAACTTATTTTTATCTCCTTTCATATGCCTCAAACATCTACTATCAATTAACTATGGCTAATATTTACCTCTTACATGCAGAGCTATCTGAACCATCATAGAATCTTCAGGTTGTTTCTTCTGCCATGAACATGTCTGAACTTTCTAGATGAATGGAGCTTTGAAACTCTGATCCTTCTTCTTGATGAATGGAGATTTGAAACTTTGATCCTTCTTCACTGACTCAAAAATGCTTCTATAATACCGAGCTATGTGTCTGAAGTTGTTGCACTTGTAGCATACTATGGTCTCTTCATCAAAGCTTGATAGAGGAGCAAAAGAGTTGTGGCTCCTGCTTGACTCTACTTGACTTTCCTTCTCCTTATTTCTGAAATTGTTAGCTCTTTTTATACATTCTAATTTCTTGTGACCATATCCATTATAATAAAAATAATATCCATAAAAATAAGACCTGTATGTATATCTCTGACCTAATTACCTTTTGTAGCTTTGTTCTCTCCAGTCTTCTTTATTTGAAATGTCCTCTGTATTTTTCACTTCTCCCCTTTTTGTTTCCTCTTTTATAAGAGCTTCAGCATAGCTCTTTTTCTTTCCAAAACTGATCCTTGTCTTATCTGAATTTTCTTTTTGACTTTCCAATATCTTATTCAGCATGTTAGTGCTATCCTCAAATTTTGAATCACTAACTACTTTATCATTGACTGCTTTCTCAATATCTTTTTTAAAGAGGCAATTTCAATAACATATCTTTGACATTCTTTTCTTGCTATTTCCAACTGTGCTGTGAGATCTTCTTCATTCTTCTTGGCTTCTTCCAAGTGTGTTGTTAGATCTTCAATCATTTCTTTTGACTCTTGTTCATTTTTCTTGATCTCACGCTTTAATATTCGATTCTTCTTCTGAACAGCTTCTAACTCTTCTAAGGCACAAATGAGCTCTCCTTCCATATTCACTTCAACTTCTGCCTCTTCTTCTTCTTGATCACCTTCATGTATGGCCATGAATAGAATCTCTTCTTCTTCTGAATCGCTGACTCCACTATCTTTGACTAAGCTAGGATCCTTAGAATATAGTCTCTTCTTCTTGAATCCCTTCTTAGATTTTCCTTTGAAATTCTTCTTGTATGTAGGCTTTTCTTCTTCATCATCATTACCATTATTTGGGCATCTAACTAAAAAATGTCCAATCTTTCCATAATTAAAACATTTAAAAGGTAATTTTCTTTGATATTTACCTATTCCTCTTTTTGGCTTGTGAATGAAAAGTGCTCCATTGTCATCTTCATCATCACTAGAACTATCACTTGATTCTTGAATCTTAGCTTTCTCTTTCTTTGATGTCTTGAAAGTTGTTTCTCTCTTTGAGGGTTTATCTTGTTCTGTTTGCATCTCATATACCGTGAGAATACCATGAAGCTCATCCATCTTTAGCTTGGCTAAATTCTTCATCTCCTCGATTGCCGAAACCTTTGCATCATATCTCATTGGTAGAGATCTCAAAACCTTTTTCACCACCATTGACTCATCCAATGTTTCTCCAAGACCTTGAATCTGATTTATGATTTGATCAACTTGCAAAAGATAACTTGCTATATCTTCTTATTCTTCCCTATTCAAACTTTCATACTGTCTTCTAAAATTTTGAAGCTTAGCTTGCTGAACCTTTCCATCACCTTTGTAAATATTCTCAAGTTTTACCCAAGTTTCATGAGTAGATTTACATTGCATAACTTTAACAAATTCAGATTCACATAAACTACATAAAATAGCATTTAAATCTTTAGCATTACATTCACTTGCCTTCTTTTATACTAGAGTAATTGTAGATGTCTGTGGCTCTTCATATTCCTCCACCACTGCTTTCCATATGTCGAATCCAAGGGCCATCAAATAAACCTTCATTCTCATGCTCCAAAAACATAATTCATCCCATCAAACAAAGGTGCCTTATTTGTATAAAATCCTTCTTGTGACCTAGCCATCGTGCTTTCTCGATCTACCTTCAAGCTGTAAAACTTTTCAACAAGGAACCTGATATGATACTAATTGTTAAGCATGGGATATACTGAGAGGGGGGTGAATCAGTATATCATATATCTTATAAAACTTTCCCTTAACCAAAATCCACTTAATCAAACATTCAAGATATGTAATAAAACTCAAACAATAAACACCACACAAGATAGAGAGATACACCAGATATAATGTGGAAACCCAATGTGGGAAAAACCATAGAGAACAATCTCAAGTATATGAATGAAAACCAACCCAAACAATATTCACAAGCACCAACTTACAGGAGCACCAAACCCTTTGTTGAGCACCAACCTAACAACTATTCGGGAGCATCAACCCACAAGAGCACCAACCCCTTTGTCGAGCACCAACCCAACAATAATTCATGAGAACCAACCCATAGGAGCAACAACCCATAGGATCACTAACCCCTTTGTCGATCACCAACCCACAGGAGCACTAACCCCTTTGTGTATACCACACATCTATCTCTCAATGTTGCTATCTCAACAAATGATAGTGCATTAAAACATGTCTTTCCTCTCTCTTACCTTTGCTCTTCTAAGCTAGATATAACAAATACAAATCATGTTCATCTCTCATAATTACTCTTCAAAGCTAGATATCACAATATCAAATCAACCTCTATCTCTCATATTACAAATGGCTTCTCAAGCCTTTATTTATAGCTTTCCAAATGACCTTTGGCCTTCCCCCTTTGTGGCCCTTCAATCCTCATGGAAAATGGTGCTAAAATTGTATGACCTTTCATATTCTTGCCTTTTAAAATTCATGTGGTGACCCTTCATGACCAAAAATGTCCTTCCCACTTTTGTCCTTATCTTGGTGACTTTTTGTATTCCTTAAAGTGTCCCTTCATGAGAAATTGTGCCCTTATTCTTTTGTATTCACTTGGTGACTCTTGGAATTCTTCAAGATGACTCTTCATGGGAAAATGTATCCCATCCTTCTTTTGTCTTTACCCCATGGCTCTTTGACTTCTCCATATGCCCTTCTTTTGTCTCATATGCAACCAAAAATATATTCGTTAATATTAAATAAATATTAACTCACATTAGCCAAGATACAACATTACATTAAATGGGGCCTTTATCACCAATAATTCTATACCTTTGACATCAATGACAATATTTCCAACAATAGGCTCTAATTTGGTTTAACTAGTTCTTAAGCATGATTAAGCACTTTGTGGACAAATTACTCAAATTGATCAGAATGCCTTGTTATTGGTCCAAAATTTGACTGGATTAGAATTGAAAGTTAATTTCAGATGTGTTGGATCCATTATTCCATTTAGGATGTTACCAATAGAAAATAACAAAGGCGTGTGTCTTGTGCAAGATATTTGATAGGGAATAGCAATCCAGAGCACCTAGGTGCAAAATTGGCATTTTGAATCGGAATGAGCTGATCAAAGTTAACTAGACCTTAAATTGAATTACCCCATTTAATGATATTCTAGCCAAAATTGGCATTTTAATATGTCATCTTCACATCATTTAGTGTGTTTTAGTGTTTTTAGGCCAAATTATACACTTTAGGTGGAAATTAATCAAAAGCTTAGTTGGAGGTCATTGGTGGATAGATTTAGGTGCTTATAGGTCCTATTGATTGAATGGTGTAAAAAATAGCATTAATTTAATCATTATGATGTTTATTTATAGTATTTCAAGCTTCATAAACACCTACAGGTGTCCCTCTATAAGAAAATGATCACCATCAACTAGGTAGGTAGACAGTGACCTAAGGATGGTAGCTATGTTATGTTTTAGCCTATTTAAGGTGAATAAAAGTATGAGAATATGATATTTTTATTTAAAGGTTTAATGAGGTTATTCAAACACCATTAATAAATTCTAATTAAGTAAATATACACCTCCAAGAATCAAAGAGCAAAGTATCATAGTCAAGAGAGAGAAGACTCTATTTGGTGAGCCCAAAGTGTAGGTAAAGGTTAAAGGAGAGTTAACATGATTAAATATACCCATGTTAACTTAATTATAACCATGATGATCTCCATAAACCATTGAAAATTTGAAATAATCTTACATATAATCTTTAAGGTCTTGTATGCACCTACAGCTGAGTGTGCAGTCTTGATGAAGGTAAAGAGATGAATATGCTTAGGAGGAGAAAGAATGTTTGCTAACAACTTGAAAAATTTTCATGATAGGTTAATAGAGTGTTTCAAAAATCTATATTACTCCTTTCAAGTTGAAAATCTACTCTTCATACTAGCCCAAGAATGATAGTCCATACAGTCACACTAGGAGACTCTTTGTTCAATGGGTAAGGATGAAGAATTCAAGGGAGAAGAGTGGTGTTGGATGAATGCCAAGATTATTTAGAATTAATTGAAGGTATATAAAATTTTTAATAAACTTTAGCATATTATATTTATCCTTGAGAGGTCATTCTTATGTGGAAGTGGAAAATGCAATAAAATAGTCTTTTTGGAGACCTTATTTGGATAAATTGAGTTCGTTAGATGCCTAAATGGATGAATATAACTTATAAATTTGGAAAAAATATCAATTATTACCTAATAAAACTCATCAAACATCAAATTTTCCTTTAAATGGATGGATATATCTCACTTTTTTGTCTCAAAGGTCAACTAGACAGGAAAATCAAGGTTTTGGCAAGACAAACAAATGAAGCCAAAGAGGGTGAGAAACTTGATAAAAATATTTGGGAAAACTAGGAAACATATTTTGAGGTATATAAAATTTTAATATATTATAATAATCAATAATTCAATCTTAGACCTCTCAAAATTACCAAAACACTCTTGCACATAGTTCAACTAAATAAGCTCCCACTAGGCCTAGTTGGTGAATGAGAGGAAGAGATGAGAAGGAGTACTTGGAAGGTTTTATGGTGACTTGGTAAGTTTAAAAACATATAGGGAATCATGATAAATATCCCATAGAAGGAGTAATCTCATATTGGATGTCTAGACCCTCAAAGTTGTAGGCATGCCTATTAGGCATGGTTAGGCCTAAAATCCAAATGGGGGGTCAAATTCAATTATAGCTTTATGAGTGGATTAAAATGGTACATGAATTTTTTTTGAGATCATAAAAGATATTTTAAAGCATTTGGAGTGCATGAAAATCCATGAAGAAGCCATTTTTGGCCCAAAGGCAATATTAGGCCTGTGTAGATGAAAGGAAAGAGATCAAAAGGGAAAATTTGAATGATCATATCTCCCTTGGCACCTTGTATTGATATTTAAGGAGTTTACAGAGGTTGATTAATGTCATAAAATTTAATCTTATGGAATTTTTTTGTAACTTCAACATCCCATCTTTATGAACAAAGATGAAGAGGGTAAAACAGCCTTAGACTCACCAAAACCCTTGCTAGTGACCAATTTGAGGAAATGGAGACAGAAAGATAATATAATGGAATAGTTTTCCTAGGATGATGATTTAATTTTATATAATAACCTCTTAGGATAATTCCTATGGTTTTGTCCTGTATGAAATTATATGAATGGAGTTTAAAACAAGGTATTTTTTACTATTTTTTGCATTATGTAGTTTTCAAGAGGTTTCAAAAGATGAGATCAAGTTTGGGAGGAAGATATAGAATTATTATAACTCTTTATGTCCATATAATTTTCCATAAAAACTCTTAACTATGCTTAAAAACAACTTCATCTCAGCGAGTCAGAACTGACATAGTGAACATGGTGGTGAGAAGTGTGAAAACTCTAAGTGAGAGGCTTTTTAAGGTTTACCTAAGTATTCAAATCATATGGAGGGTATTTTATAGTGTCATCCACTCCATTTCATGAATTTTCATGATAAATTGAATCCAATTTTGGGGCCAAATGTGAAGGGTGATTGAAAAAGAAGTTTTTTAAATTATAGACAGTGATAGCTCACTTCCAGGAGATTTTAGATGAATAGTATTAAACCAATGCATGGAGAGGCATGTTTGAAAGCATTCCCTTTCATTCCAATTATCATACCTATCCTTAGTAAATTTTGGAATTTTCAAGTAGGTGTAAATAGTAAAGGATATTTTTTGTGCTAGTAAAGGAAATTTCATGCCACTTTTCATGAGTTTCATGACTTGGGGTGACAATTGTGCTTCCTAAACTTGCATGGTTAGTTTAAAATCTTCTTATAATGAATATGTAACTCCTTTTATCAGCTTGAAAAGTGTCCTTATGACCTTTGGACTTATTTCTTCTCCTTTCTCTCTCAAGTTCTATAAGAACTAACCATTTTAGCCTTTGTAAATTATGCTCCACCTGAGAATGGTGAATCCCTGCTCATTTACATACCATGGATCAATAAAGACTACTGATTTTGTCTTTTTTATGACTGTTCATAGTATGGTTTACTTGTATGATTGATCTTTCTTAGTGATGACTCTTGTTTCCTTAGCATGTAGTTTCATTCTCTCACCTATTTGTAGTTGGAAAGCTTCTTCTTGTAGGTCATGTGAAGTGTTCTAGAAAGTGTCAAAGTTGAGTGAGTTAGCCAATTCAATAGTGTCATTATATACCTCTTGTCTAGTATTCCTAGCCTAAACATTTACCATAACCTCATAATGAAATATTGATGTGAGAAGATGTAGATTGGATAAGTGTATGCTTGGTTAGTCCCTTATTCTCATGTGTAACATGTAGCTAGTTGGTAGTTATCAACTAATTTAGTGTATCACCTCCTTTAGGATATTTTACTTTCATTTTTATCTCTTCTTTCTCCCTCACAAATTTAGGTGTAGTAATGTTCTACAAGTGGTACATCAAGGGAGATAGCCATATCTAGAGATTCACCTCATTCTTGGGATACCCATAGCCTAGAGGTGTTTCAATTATTCCACTTGGATGAGGAGAGATGAGACATCTCCTCAAAGGGTACAAATCTAAGTGACAACAATTATCTTATGGTTTTGAGGTAACGTAACTACTAGATTCTATTTTCATTCACCTCAAAAGGGAGGAATATAAGTGGGGGCATGTCATAGAGGCATGGATTTCACACTTTCATAGTTTTAGATTACACTAGGGTTATGTAAAAAAGACATGCCCTCTACACTTATTCAATATTTAACATATGTAGATTATACTAGGGGCAGTTATGGAAACATGTTATTCACATTTGCACTAATTATAAAAATTTTCAAATTCAGTGGGGGGCATGTCACAAAAACATGTTATCTGTACTTGCACCAATTTCAAATTCACCATATTTCATATTTATATAATTCATATATAAACTTTTGGAAACATTATATACATCGATACCACTATTTTACCCAGATTTTAACTTGAGACATATATAGGGTGCATATACCATGCAAAAGACACCTATAATTGTGAAATAAAATCAATTTATAAATTTAAAACATTGTTATGGACTATTATTATACTCAGGATGGACTGTTCTTATACCTAGGTGGATTGTTATGGACTGATATTAAGCCAATATACTATAGTCATTAGTTCACACTTTAGATGGTTGAGTTGATTAAATCTCTCAATCTTAAGAAAACTATAATCTAGATTTGATTAAATCATCTAACTTTACCAAACTTATAGGTTGAAATTGATTAAATCATCCACCCTCACTAGATATATATTGTGAGTTGATTAAATCACCCACACTAACTAGATCATGTACATATTTAGGGTGCATAATTGAGATGAAACAAGCTCAATGGAAGAGTTACAATTCACCTTTCCACTAAGGTTGGGGGCATATGTCCTCCAATATCTCTCTCTCTCTCTCTCTCTCTCTCTCTCTATATATATATATATATATATATATATATATATATATGCACTTACAGTTTCATAATTTTTTTATTTCAATTTTAATGCTTCATAATGAGGTATCCTTTAAAATAAAATTTATAAAAGGTACGATTGTTGCATCAACACACATGTGTTATCATAACCTTACTCTTATTGGTTCCAGGTAATTTGTCAAGCATTTCAAATTATTACAATTTTAGATTTCATACAATGATTAAATACTATAACATGCTTTTGGTTTCAGGTCAGTCACCAAAAAATCACTCAATTTGGGATCACTAAAGACAAGGTGTGTTATACATGCCTAGGTATGCATTTATATCATTTAAACTAGTAATTTCATTACTAAATTAAAGGGGGAATATAGATACTAAAATTTGATTTATGTAGTGCTTCAGTCTTATACACTTAGAAAATACCTGTCATAATTGTACCTTTTAGTTCTAAACCTACCCACTATTGAAAGACTCATGTTCACTATCTACTTATGACAAATTGATTATCTGTTAGTCCAATCATGGTTATTCTAATGACTAGACCCTCTATACTATGAAAAAAATCATCACTTCCAGTTATAGACCTAATTATTATCCTTCACTTCCAATTTTAGACCTCTACCTATTTTCTAGCTTCCTTGACACTTATGTCCTAGATAATCTCCTATGTTGATACAAGTGTCGACTTATCTTACATAGTGTCAAGTTCTCAAAAGTCATCAAAATGTATAAAATAACATATCTTAAAGATTGGCCTAAGTGATTTAGTGTGAGATATTGCCAAAAGTGATTAGTATATATACAAGATCAACCCTCATTGATTCCTCACTTAGCAATCACTTAAAAAACATATGAACTCAAAAGGAAACATACCAAGAAGTACTCATTCAAACATTCAAATGAGAAAACCTACTCTATTCATCCCTATTTATATATAAGTCATAGGAACAATATTTCCACATGTCTGAAGCATTTGGAGAATAGGCCAGGAACCATCTTTTCCATGTTATAAGATAGGTCATTGCATGTATTTTATTATAACACATTCCATCCTTGTGCATACACAAGCTAATAAATAGAGGAGAAATACATAAGTTTGAGGTCATCTTTGAAAAATTGGTTATGTAGGTAGTGCCCATTGATAAAGGGGTCCTTGGTAACTTAACACCATGAGCACACTGACCCATTTTCCCCATAGTCACTCCAAGGGTGATGAAGTTAGGGCTTGATAATTTTACAAAGAGTGATAACTTATGCATGTAATCTATATAAATCAGAAGAAATATGATATCAAACCTAGAAGGATCTAGTTGGTCGTATCCATATCTAGTCAGTATTTTGTATAGTGCAACAAAATCAGACACCTATGTCGATGTAACTATCTAGATTTGGCATAAGCATCCAAGGTGACATAAAGAATATTCCTAGAATTTGACAATTATTCTAGGATCATCTTCTAGTCCACTTCTAGCTTGTTCCAAATCAAACCTATATATACACAATAAACGAGCTAAGCATCATTTATTTCCAATTCATTGTAATATTTATCCAATTCGTTGTAATATCTATCAATATTTTTACTTTACTATTTTTAACAATCTCAATTGTATAAATTAAGAATACTATGTGTCTAAATTTTTCTATTAATTGGCCTGCTCATTAAGTTAGTTCACCATCCTTGTATAAAATCTAATCTAATACCCTTTAACCCTATGTAACTACACATATTTAAATTTAGGGTTAAATAGACTCACAATTTTTGGAACATGAGGGAAAAGTTAAGATATTTTTATGCCATTGGCATAAATTCTATTAAGTTTATGCAACTAAGAATGGTAAATCAACCTAGATCAAATAATTCAAAAAAATAGAATATTAATGTTCCAATAAAAGTCATTAATACAATTTTGACTGGCATTGGTGCATTTATGAATGATGAGTATTAAGTAGGTAAAGGCCAACAACATAACCTATAATTTACTTGTATATTTCAATGCACCACAACTTTCACACACACTCATGCAACTTTTTTTAAAGGTGAAACAATAATATGTCAATCAAAACTACTAATAATAAAGTAGCATTCTTAGCATATTTATAGCTCACTTTGTATCAAAACAACAAATATCATCAATCAAAATTTACCAACTCATATATATATATATATATATATATATATATGCATGATTATCCTACATCTAACAGTGATGTGGCATTAGCAGGGATATTTAAATAGTCATTTTTTTCATTTTAATAATATATTTATATTTTTGTTATAAAAAAATTTACTATCAATTTTTAAATTATATTTTTTTGACAAATTTAAATCTCTTAAACGTGTTAAGACGGGTTTAATTTTGATCACTGATCTCACCATTAATTAATTTTTTTTTTTTGGAAATATCCTTCGTATAAAATAACTATACCAAAACTTCAACTTAATAATATTGTAAAAACTAATTTTAAAAATAGAAAAAAGAATTAAAACTATATTTATTAACAAGATCATACCATTAATAGACAACTGAAAAATATTTATCTAATACATATTATTTCTTAAAATATTTAATGATGAATTATCCTCAATATAAAACTTATCAATCTTAAGAAATGAAAACAACTTTCCATCCTTAATTATATGATGAGTAAAACTTTGAACCGACTATCAACTTATTCTATACATATGATCACACAAAGCCTGGGATATAAAATACATAAGTACATAATTTGTATTAATATCTTTACCATGGTCAATACAACATTTCTCCAAAAATCCCATATTTCTATAGTCATAACATCCTTTGTTATTCTTCTTTCCTTCATTATCGTTTCATTTGTGTATCTTCATGATCAAATCCGTTTTTATTAATCACCTTTGTTAGAACCACCATATTCTTCACTTAATTTTCCTCATTTTTTATTCCCCCTGTCCTATCACTTCTGCATTAAGTAGTGTTGGCCTTTCTCCTTTCTCTTGTATTGTAACAAATTTCGAACCTTCATGGGTTTAAATATTTCTCCCAAAACATGTAAATCTTTGTTAATGATCTTTCTCTTTTGAGAGGAAAGATGAAATAGGTAATCATATAGAGTTTCGAGAATTTTTAGAACAATGTCCACCATTTTTTTATCCTCCTTGAGAAAATCCTTTCAGCATTATATAAACTAATGTTGAATTCCCTTTATATTGGATAGATAATCATCGATCTTATCAAAAGAGGAAGGATCAATATATATATATGTGATCTCCTTTCTAATGTTTTTATTTTATTTTTTAAAAAATTATTGAAGATATTCAATTCTTTTTAGAGTATTCTTCATAATTACATCATTTTATATTTATAAAATTTGTTTTAAAAAAAATTAAAAAATTTCAAATATGATTTAATTTTGAATGAAGTTTAACTATTTTTTGTTTTTTAAGAAGTCTCAATCTTCTAAAAAATTTATCGTAAATTGTCAACGATGAATAAATATATATTTTTGTAAACTCATATCTATATAATTAAGAAATATTTTGAATGTTATCAATCTTCGAGGTTTTTCAATTTTTAATATGAGAATGCTTTTATTAGTATAATAATTATATATACCACATCTAATAATTTAAAAGTACATTTTGAGAATTGGAAAATTAGATTAAACTAATTTCTTACCAAAAAAAGTATAATTAATTTTTGAATTACAAAAACATGATAATACCCTAAACAATTAAAAGTATTAAATTAACATTAAATTTTTTTACTCTAGTAAAAATAACATAATTATATAGAATTTCATCCTCTACTCTTCTCTTTGAAAACTAAACATATTTGTTATGATATTTTAGAACTTTATAAACCTTATTTTCTATTACTAACACTTTTATATTCTAAGGATTGTTGACTCATCAATCTCTATAAATTTACATCCTTAAGTAGTACATCGAGATCAAAGTGGGCAAACTCATACCATTACTTAGATTCTACCCTTTTAAAATATTCTTATGACCATCTTCCAATTACCATGACATCATCCTAGCTTATTTCTAAGGATTCTGTTCACCCTTTCACCTCTCCTTTTCCATTTACACACCTTTATCAAACTTTATTACATCTTGGAGTGCCCATTGATTTGGTTAATGTCGTCATCTAAATCAACGATTTAATTTTTCTAGTGAAAATATTTTGTAAACCAACAATTTACTAATAATGTTATAAAATCTATGTTCTTTATTTTAGGGTTTGGAAAATTATTTATTGGGCTCTTTATTGTCATTTATAAAATCAAATACATCCAATCTTCTCTTTTCATGTTTCTAAATCATTCTTAGGAAGAAGAATAAGAATTAATGCTAAGGCTATTACATTTCAGGAAGGAAAGTTTGAAAAATATATTGGAAACTTTCAAAGAGAGAAGCTAAGACAATAAGGTATTATTAGTTTTAGAGTCCATAACTTGAGTATACTTAGGTATTGTTTTATTCACCTTGATATCACTTAAAAAAATCCTCTCTCAAAATAATATAGATTATGGTAGAGTTGAATACACCAACAATTCAACCTAAAATAAGTATCCTTAACAATACAATCATTATTTTTTATATTCTATGGTATTATTATATTTATTTATTTCATACCTTCTATGTATAGATTACAACATTAAGTTTCATTTATTTATATCTTGTCCACACTCTTTATTTATATCTCTTGCTTATGCCCATAAGAACCTTTAATTTATATGATAACCTTTGTAGTAATTGCATCTCTTAATATTAAGATCTAATGACAACTAGAAAATAGTTTCAACTTTTACTTCAATATATAATAACATTTTGGTATGTTTATAGCTTTTGTTTATGCCTAGTGGTAACCCCTTTATTTCTTTTATATATCTTGTTTTAAATTATAACGAAACTTTAGATATAATGAGGATTTTCACTTACTAATTTGTATGTATATTCTCATTATAGATACCTTATATCCTTATACTATCACAACCATTTTCTATATCCCAAAACTATTTTTTAAATAGGTGTCTTATATGTATGTTAGATATAAATTGATCATCTACCTTTTCCTATTTTATATGATACTTATAATATATATTATTGTATAACTAATTTTTTTTAACTTAATTTGATTCTTATATGATAATTTATTAATTTAATTACATTTTTATTTTATTTTATTAGATTTATAATGTTATAATTTTTTTTTAAGCATCCCTTTCTTGTCAAATTTTAATCTTTCCTTTAGCAACCCTAAATTATTTTCTCTCTTTCATAAAATGATTTCTTAAAATAATATAATGATGAATCCACTCAAAATTTATCTTTCTTCCAAGCAATAACCTCACAAGGGCTCCCCCTCTACACATATTTTACCAACATCAAGAAAGATAATTGTATTCCAATAAACATAGTCAACATACGCTACAAAATAAATCAACAATATTTTCCAACCCCATTAGGATTTAGAGAAAGATAAATATCGATATATTGGAATCCTTCCAAAAATGTAAAATTTTTTAGTTAGCAAACTAAAATATAAATGAAAATTACGTATAAATTCAAGCCTTCGTAGTTTTCAATTTATTCAAGACCTTGACAAGGTCAATTATTTTCTCAAGAACTAGGGAAAGTCAAGACATCATATTTGTACATTTATATTGTTTAGTTACTAATGATTTATCTTGCAAGATTTATCGATGCATATTTCTCCTCAAGTGTACATCTTAAGGCATGAACAAAGATTTGGGTTGGGTTGGCTTATGGCACTTTATAAAATATTATTTTTATATGATCATTTAATATAAAAATTTACATTTATTATCTTATTTTCCAATCTTTCTAGTCTCCTCTAATCCTCTTTTCTCTACTTTATACCTCTTTTGCCTAGTTTTAGGATTTCTACCAACTAAATCAATATCGATCGAGATAGTTATATTTTTGTGCCCATGTTTATTAATGTTTCAAATATGTATGACATAGTTTATTTTCCTACCAATATCCATGTCCAAATTTATCCCCACATCAATATAGTTGTGTGCATTTATTTAATAACTTGACATGATTGAGATTTTGTTTTATTCTAATTATTATACTCTATCAATCTGGATCAATTCCATTGACATATTTGATAGGTACATTTTAGGACCTGGTTTCATATCTATGGGGCTTCCATATCTCATTGAATAAAAACATAATTCTACTATTATTTCACACAATTACATACTTTTATTATAATAAGAGGAATTAAAGTATAAGAGCTTATACTTGGGGACTTTTATGTTTGTACAAGGTACTTGGAGTTCTTAAAAATAATTTTGAATGATAAAAGTACACTTAATATTTGGAGTCCCTAACTAAAGATACTTAAGTATTCATTATTAATTTTTGATCTTCCATGTACAACATCTCTAATAAAGTGCCACTTGAGCCAAAGGGGAGATTGATGCATAGAAAAAACAACCCATGGTAATTATATTTATCTCTAAACTATTTACTTAATTTGGTTTAGATATATTTAATATAATAGTATGTTGCTTTCATATTCTCCATTATTGGCTTAGCTTATGTTATCTTCATACATTATTAAAAATTTAGTTAGATACCTCTTGGTTACAACCCTTATTTTTGATACCTCTCACTTCTCACCTAATGAAATTTATATATTATTAGTCTACCTCTTGGATCTAGCTATTATTTTTTCATTAGTTTTTTGTGTAAGCTCCATAACTATATCCTTGGTCCCTTTTTTTTAAAAAAAAAATCTTAATTATAGCTTCTACCATACTTTGAAATGTTCCCAATTGTGTGTTTATTAGATTTAGTATGATATTTAACATTTTATTGTATTATAGGATATTTATATTTCTAAACATATTTGCCTTGCATAAATTCTATTGAAATCAATGTGAATCTTATCCCAACATTGTGTTGGGTCATTTTCATTTTTTATTTTTCTAGATTCTTAGCTCTCTTAATTTGTCAAATATTCATCATTTCATAAATTTATTTTCCTTTATCATCCTTAAAGGCTATCATTCCATTTCAAAAATATAATTTCTTCATAACCATAATGAAACTAACCAAGTCTTTGGTGGCTTCCAAGGATATTAAAATCCTAATGTTGTGTCAATGACTAATACTAATTAATTTTTTCAAAATATATTTAGATACCAATTTACCATTTCTAAAGAGCACCCTTATAATTATTTCAACATGGCTATGAAAAAAAATTACTCTTCCTAACCCTAATGTTAACACAAAATCTATGGTTAGAAATCAACCTTTCAACAAATATGATTCTAAAGGTGAAGCTGAAGATTGTCCCAAATAAACCCATGAGATGAATGTATACCTTCAAGGGCATCCCAAAACTTTTGGAACAAAACTTGAATAATTTGACACCAGAGCATGATTGATACTTTATTTGAAACCTTACCTAAATAAATTTTTCCTATAAAACTTGGAGTGAGTCATTATGTGGCCGCATCCTATTTTCCTCCATTATAGCTACCATAATAATAAGTATTGTTGACCCTATTATTAGTTCCCCAAATCATAATACTAACACCAACACTAATGGTAATTATGTATCTAGTGCCACCCAATCTCATTACTATAGTCAACATGCAACTCACGTTTCTCATGCCAATCTAAACACACTTGACACTACTCAAGTGATACTACAATTTTTAAAAAAATCTCATATAAAATATAATAATTGAAATAAATTTATACTAATTAAAACATAAAATTATTTAAATGAATAATAAACATCAATAAATAAATAAATTCCTCACCAATATGCCCCCTCCTCCCTCAACCTCTAATTAGTAACATAGTATTTATACACCTTCAAAATCATCACTTAATGCCTCATATTGAAACAACAAATATTGTTTTAATCATTCATACCATCTGCTATGAAAAATCTACTTATCCTTATTTAAATATTATAACATTAAAGATTATATATAAATATCATCTCAAAATTAACATGTTTACTACTATCAAACTACTTATCAAAACCCTAGTATATGATGATTATAATGGTAAACTTAAATTAAGCATATTTATATAAAATAAACTTATAAGGTTTAATAAATGTATTGGTACAATAACTCCAATATCTCTATTTACTTGAAAAAAAGTAGGTAACTTAGTCAATTGTTAGAAAGTGGATAATGGGATAGCACGGCTTTATTAAGTGTTGGAAATTCATAGCTAGCAAATCCAAACAAAACATATTTGAAGACAACCCATTGAACTTTTTTACAAATACCTTAATCAGTAAGTTCATTCTCTCCTAAGTCATTGGAAGAAACCTTCACTCAATATAAAATGAAATACCACTTCATGAGATAATTTGAGGCACCTCAATCTAAGTAAAACACTATAATTATAATGAGACCTAAGAACATGCACATGAGGGATTACAATCTTATTGACACTTATTATGATATGACCATTCACACTATCAGCCCAATGGTTTAAATATATATATATATATATATATATATATATATATATATATATATATATATATATATATATATATATATATCCTTTTTACAAACTATTTGGTAATCCATTTTAAACCTTCCATATTTATAATAACAAAGTTAATAACATTAAAATTCATAAAAATATTAGCCTTGAAGAATTTAAGAGAAAGCTTACTACACCTCAACATAAATAATTTAATGATTTTTGTCCAAAACCTCAATTGTATAATAACCAAAAGTTTTTTTGGTTTCATGCTAATTAAGGCCATACTTCTAATAAAAAAAATCCACTTCTTTGTACATTATCATATGATTTTATCTTTGGTCATAACTTTGACTATGATGTTTTGATGAGATAAAATTATCAAGCCTTTGAAAAAATTTCAACAACTCATGAGGTAAGGTCAAATATTAAGCTTTTAATTAGGATAATTTTCACTTTGAGACTCATACCAATCCCCTGATATATTATTTTCAAAGAATTACCTTTAAAACTCATAACATTAAAAAATATTCACAACTATAAAATCAACATCATTAAGCTCCAACTAGTAATTTCATAAAAAAATTAGACAATACTAATTCTTCAACTCATCCCTAGTTAATATGAATGGAAATAGTTCTCATATTAATTATTCATATAATAATGAAATTATGAATATATTGTCTCCAATATCCTATAGATTTATTCAAGATTATCATACACATCAAATTTTAGTATCTATCTCTTTTGAAACTTCAAATTTGAAGAATTATAAAACTTTGATGAAATAAACCATGTTGATGTAGTTTTATATTTTTAAAGTAATTCAATTGTATTTCTAGTTCCAATATAGTCTTCTATTTTTTCCAATATATCACCTATGCCAATACATTCTTCTAATTTTTCCACTATATTACTTGTGTTGATGCAATCTTTTGTGTTTATGATGATAAAGTCTTCCACATTTGGGATGATATAATATTATATTTCCAAACTATATAAACATGTTTAACACAATATTTTGATATTTAATTTGTATCACATTTACCAATAAAATCAATTGTTATTGAATCTACTATATTTCCATGGCCAATACTTTTGAAACATGCCAAAACCCAAATAAACTCAATTATAGAAATTTATATATATTCAAATATTATATTATGTATACCTATCTTTCTTAATTAAAATCATCTTCATTTTACATTAACCTTGAATAATGTGATTTCTTTAAGTAATTGTCTAATTTGCCTAATTAGATTCCTTTCCTTGAACTTGTGTATACCTCATCTAAACATCAAAAACACTTAATGAAAACTCTATTTTATATTAATATTCCTCAAAAAAACCCTACAACGGAAAGAAACAAATATTCAAAATTATCAAGAATGTAGTATGGATAAATATAAATAATTATCTATCTAAATTGATAGGAAAATAGATAAAATCCTTCTCATTTAAATTTCCCATATAGACAATGATCCTCAATGAAATGTTTATTCATGTGGACGACCCTAATATTTCTGTGTGTTTGAATTAGGATGCCCAACTCAAAATATCACATATTGATGAAGGTTCTTCCACTTATGTCATATCTCTAAAATTCATTGAATTTCTTAGGTATTTTATAAACACCCTTAAGTCAACTCATAACACATGTCAAAGAGATGACTGAATATAAATTACACAAATGGGGTGAAAATTGGATTCCTCTTACATTACCTCCTAATATTGTTAGGGTTAAATTTATGGGTTTCAACTTAAATTTATCTTATAATATCTTGATTTAAAACCCCTTGACCCATTGCATGATGGAAATAATTTCGTATCATGTCAATGTGTAAAATTACCATACTTAGGAGTTATATATTAAATTTAAGGTGATACAAACCATTGTAATTATGATCAATTCTAAAAATATGGTTTATTTAAAATATATACCCTTGAACTACTTTTAAACATATTTTTTCATGAGTATCAACATTTGAACTTTTATATTGATTTAGATATAGGTAATATTAGTCACCTCAAGATTTTGAAAAAATTCTCAACAAACATCCTTGATTCTGATGATGATAAACTTGATGAAGTAAAAATTAAAATTAAAATCTCTTATCTTAATCCTAATGTCATAACTAAATTTCTTACTACCTTGTCTTCCTATTCTTGCAAAAGATAAATTAAGGATATATGTGCAACAAATTTTATTTCAAATAAAATTCATACCATTTCTCTCTCTATCAACATTTTTTTAATCCATAAATGTGTATTTCACGACTCTCCATTATGAATATAGTTATACATTAAATAAGCCATATGTTTTTGGTTATGCCCAAGCAAAACATGAATAAATATTATGTTATAAAACATTTCTTGAACAATACTATGACAATTTGTCATTCAACCTAGCATTAACATGATCACTCTTTTTTGTTTGATCATGCATGATAATTATCATTTATATATTCCTTGAATATTTAATGATCCTAATAAAAATTTACTTCATTTTATTAGGTCTTAAAATATGCATAAAATTGTCCCTCCCTAGATGTTGTCTTTGGCACCATGCCCACAAACATAGAGAATTTTGATGGAAGAGTTAGGGCATTAAGATATAATGCAATTTATTTCTTTCACAATGCCCTTGGGAATATGATATATAATTATAGATATTATAAGATAAATTTATATTATTAAAATTTACAAGTATAAATTCATCATATGGATAGCAAATCACCCTATGTGTTTTCCCCACTTAGGTTCTTTTGTGATTTATTTGGGACTAATACTCATTATATAACTAATTGTTGAGATAATACTCAGATGCAATTATTCTCAAGGATGAAATTTTTTTCTCTCTAATTAGATATGACTCCTTCAAATAAAATTTGTGTATACATACCCAAGAAATGGGAGTTGTATTATATTTGGAATGAGTCTTCTACCCAGTCTACAAATAAATGTATATGACTAAACAATAACATTTATGAAACTTCCTAAGTTGGAACACCAAGCTCAAAAATAGTATTTAGATCCACCTCATATAAAATAATTACTTTATATTAGTTCAAATGTGGAATCACCAAATACAACCCCTACATACATCTTTAATAAATGGGAGAACTACATTCATTGGCATGATTCACCTTACCACTCAATAAATGAATGTAAGGCTTATTAGTAGAATATTTTTAGTTTTTAGAGTTAAGTTAATTATTATTTTATGTGACCATCACATCTTTTTCATACAATGGATTAACCACCCCCCCCCCTTCCCTTTAGCTATATCCACCTTTTAGACTGAAATATTTTCTTCCCCCTTTACCTTATTCATAGTAAGAACAATAGAGTTTTCTAAATTATAGCCTCCATAATTTCACTATCAAGGATAGATATAAATTTGTTATTGCACATATTTTTGAAAGAGTATAAGATATCATGGCTAAGGAAAGATCTCAAATTTATCCTAAGATTTACAATGTTATTGATGATACATGTAATAATAGTCTAAGACATATATGTGAAATCATATTCTTACTATATCATTAAAGTCTCTATTATTATTTCATATTTTAGTTGTTGATTATTTCTCTATTTACTTTTCCTTTACCTTAATTTTATGTTATTTAATTTTTAATATTACTTCTGTCTATTTCTTGGGTTTATTCAGTGATTGAATATTTTAGATTATTTGGTATCTTTAATTTCCATGTCCTTTTCTCTTAGGTTTATTTAACTATTGACTCTTTTTAAACTCTTTATTATATTTTTTATAATTCTCTCTATTTTTGGTTTTTTATGGATATTTATTTCTATTTAAACTCATTGGTTGCCTAATTTGTACTTTCTCCCACTATTAGGTTTACCCTCTCTCATTTTAGGTGTTAATGTCATCTTTTCCTATACTAGACCTATCATAGGTTTATATGTCTTATCTAGTGGTATTGTTATGTCCTTAATATCACCCCCCTTTAAAATATTATCTTATCCTTTACACACTTATTATGGGACTTTAACTAAATTATAATGCATATCCAGATCCATTTTTTCCTATTCAATATGAAGTAAAAGTCTCCCTTCCTATGATAAGTTATCAACATTTATATATTGTATAAAATTATATTTTTTAGATTTCTCAAGATATCCATATTTATATTTATTGTTTCACTTAACACAAACTTTTGTCAAATAAAAAATTATACTCTATATAAAGTGTAACTTTAGGAGTGTCTCAGATTTTTAGTCCCTAAGTTTTCTTCTTTAATGATTAGGTATAAGATCGTTTATGGTAGTAATGTTTAGCATTCATTGTTAGTTTTATAAATCCATATGAATAAAGAAAATAAATATATATAATTTATTACCCATGATATCAAAGTAAAATAAATGTAGAAAGGAAAATTGAAAAGATAAAATCTCTTTCAAAAGTTAAAAGACCCATTAAAATACAACATTATAGCATTTGCATGTTCGTTATTGTAATTTAAGCTCAAAATCGACAATTTGACTCATTATAGAGTTGTGGTTTATTAAAGTGTAGTAATCTCATAGATTAGTGTAGGAGGAATCACATATATATAATTTGTGCCATATAATTTTTCGTATTAGTACCTAATTTTCATAGTGATTGATGGCTCTGTCAGAGTCTTTAGGAATTGAAACATGGTAATGGGAATGCATGATCCTTTTACATTTTCATGCATATAGCCTTGATGGAATAATATTTATAGTTCACTTGTCATTATAATATTTACATTTTTTATGATGTTATCTATATCCTTGATGTCTAAATAGTTTATTTTTACCTACTTGATTATGCTATCTTGTCTTTATTATGGATTTCCACATCAAATTTGCAACACCTTGCTTCCTTATATCCATTTAATCATTCATAATATCACCTTAACAGATATTGATACTATTCACAAACCTCCATTTAATTTATTATAATTTTTTTCTATCTCTTTGATTCATATTTAACTCTTATAGCTGATGTAGAGTCCTTTTCCATACTCTGTTATAACAATCTCTGATATCTTTGAACAACTTGTATGCATTCAATTTTCATGGTATCCTCTCTTCAATCAACTATTTACTACATTTTTCATTATTCTTAGGCTTGGTCCTATTTCATAAACTTATTTTTTGGTTCACTCTTCCTTTAGGTTTTGAATATGTCAATCATGAGTCCATACATCTCATTCATTAGATACCTACTAGCCTTCACTTTTTATTGGGCTTCTTGACCGAAACACATTGGATTTTTTCTATGAGTTTTTTATAGAAAATATTCAACTTAACTAACCTCTATCAAGATCAAAAATATTGTCTAAACTTACCTCAAACACCATTAACCCCTCAAGTTTATTCTTCACTATTCAACCCTTCAATCTCCCACTACTTTTAGTAGCCTTTTTTCTACTTTTTCTGTTAGTATAGATATGTACAAGCTAGTTTTAACAATTTATTAACTTTTTTTAGTACCTTTTATTATATATTTTGTCACTATGAAGTTTAATTAACAAAATAATTTTCTTAATATCTTTTCTAGCCTTCTTGGTCTTCCAAATAGCCCTTTTAAGCCTGTCTACCCTAATTACACAACACAATCAGCTTGTTACCAACCATCCATACTATAATGGCCCAATTTCTTAAAAATATCTTTCATCACCGTCAACCAAAAATCACCACAAAATTCCATATAATTTTGATAGTGGAAAACATTACAAACATGTTTTAGATGTCAAAACCATAATGCAGGGTTAACACTACTCTGTGAATAGTCAAGAAGCCAATTAATCTATTTTCAAGGACTATGGTTCGTTTTAAACCTTTTTATCATTTGAATAAAGCCTTCCTACTCAAAACTCACATTTCTATATGCTTTCTTTCTCTTGATAATCCTTAAAACATTCTTCTTATGCTTCTTTTAACAAGTTTTCTAGTTTAATTATAGAGTTGTTAGGGTACACAATCATTATTTTGGAATTATCTTTATCCTCATACCAATAAGCCATTTGATACTACCTTCCACCTTTTATATAAAACCTTGTCTTGTTTCACTATCAATACCACTTCTTTGGATTGATTCAACACAGGCTTATGCCATTATGGATTCTCTTAGGGTTTTTTTAAACATATATAGACCTGAGATCTTCAAATAATATTTTATTTAGTTTTGAAAATGTTTCAATAGCTTTCTCTCACTTTCCTAACATTGTATCACTATAACACAACTCCTTGAAAGCATCAAAATTCCAAACCAACCCTTAAATCTTAAAAACTTCCTCTTTCTCACCTAAGTTGAGTCAAGCCACATAGGATATATAAAGTGTAAGTTCTCAAATGGGTCACAGGGAAGTATTTGATGAGATAGAACTTGGATATGGATTTAATTCCATATTAAGACATTCCTTCTAGGTTATTTTAATAATAAGTTTCTTATTTTAAAAAATCTTCACACTCATGTTTGTCTTTTTACCAATTTTAACACAAAAAAATATAAAGGGAGCAGGGTCTACAAAATCCACGTAATGCTTTTCATACTCATAGGTTAGTTTTAAATTTTATCCCTCAATGAATCATAACAATGAGGAATAAACAACACAACAAGAATTTATCCAATATTCTTCAACACAATCTTAAACATTGTATTCATGTACACACACAACATTTTACAAAACAATAATATAGTCAACAAGGATAGAGTACATAATTCACGTTTATTTCCCACTCTAAATCTTACTCCTTATTACCCATACCTTCATCAACATTAAAAACTACCTTTTACTAGCTACCTAATTCCTTCTATAGGATCCAAATTCTACATCAAACCAAAAACTTGTTATATATATAAGAAACTATTTTCCTTGGATAACCAACTTTTGACAACTACCTTCCAAATGATGAATACATACAATGTTCTTGATCTTGACCTTTTTACTTATGAAATTATAAATATAAATCTTATCTAAACCTTCTGAGACTTGTTTGGAACCTTAAAATAACATTCACTAACATGACACCCTTTAAATACACCAAAAATGCTTGAAACACACACCTAATTTAACTATTTAAATTGGTTTTTTGGTGGGAAAGTTCCCTAGACCAAAAAAAAACCACTATGAGGATAATTAATGACTTAATCACACTCAATGGAATGCTAAGGGACCTAAGAAACATTCATATAATTAAATTTTCTCAGTTGCTTGATGCCCCTGCATTAATAGGCCTCATTATTGTGCCACTTGAATATTTAATTTATGCATTATATATTACTAAATTTAGGAATAAAACTAGGCCCTCCTCACAAACAACCATCACCTTCACATATGCATCATATTAATCCTTATTAGTGATGGATTTGCATGGTTATGTGTTTATACAATGCATTAAAGGTTAATCATCGATTTGGTGATTACTCCTTTCTCACTTCCATATTTTGCATCCTATTTTTGAGTTAGATTGTGTCTTATCTACTTGCATTTGAGGTTTTATGACCATTAATTACTTATCTTTCATGTCTTTTTTTACCTTAGATTTATTTTTTTATTTTAATAGGATGTTTTGAAATAATTTTTGACTTTCTCAAGATTATATGTCCTTTTTGAATTAAATTAATTTTTTATTTATTTTTCATTGGATATTATATCATGTTTTCACATATTTATTTTGTTGGATTTTATTTTTGATTAAAGTTAAAATTATTTTTTTGAAAGGGGACCTTATCTTAAATAAGTAGTAACCAACAAAAATGCATCAACAAAGCATGCCAAAAACAAATAATTAGAAAAATATTTTAAAAATTTGTTGGATTCTATTTTATTTACTTACGTTTGATGTATTTATTTATTTTATTTTTTGGATTTTTTTTTTACTTATATTTGGTAATCCTATTATCTATTAATTTCATTGCACATATTTTGTATGTTTTAAATTTGTTTATATCTATCTTCATTTGATGTCTTACAATATTTTTGCACATCTTTTATTTGTCATATTTTTTTATATTATTACTTTCAAATTTAATCTTTCATTATTTTTATATATATTCACATTATCAAATTTGTTATAAAATAATGGAACATAAAATTAAAAACATCAAAACATCATATCAAATAAAACCATGTTACAATGTTATTTCTATCTTAGTATCAAAGGAACACTATAATTTAGGAAAAAATGAGATAAAAAAATTGTAATCTATATGAATACATGTTTTTTTCATCCCTTATATAATAAAAATAAAACACATGTACATATGGGGCTAATGACTTCCTTCACCCTTAGGTCAAGGAAGGTATATTCTCTACTATTAAGTAATCCCTTGTTTATCACAATGTGGATTATGTATAGTATCAGTCTTTGGCCATAATACTATAGCCTTTCCCTCTAATAAATCCACCTATGTCTCTAGTCTATTCATATGAATGGTCAATGCCTACTCATTAGACATAGATTCTACAATCATACCAATGTGTGTTTCTCTCTCAGTTTAAAACATTATGTGATCTACCACTACTTGTTATTAGGATATCTCTACCTCATACCATGTTATAATATAAATCATGTAATGCAAGTATAAATGTAAAATATCTTGGATATGATCCTTGTATCTATAAAACCTATAGAAATACTTTAACCCAAAAAACTAACCTACATGATCATAAAAATATGGTGTCCTGGGATCTTGTATAGTTTTTTATATTGTACTTAGGTATCATGGCATCAAGGATTTAGAGGTGTGAAACCTCAAATGTTTATATCAATAATTTCATCTCCACTACATCTCAAAAAACAAATTGAATTTCTAATTATATCAAAATATATAGAAATCTAAATTCAAATTTAGCTATCACTAACATTTAGAATGTATATATATATATATATATATATATATATATATATATATATATATATATAATATACAAAAATCATTCAATTTATGTGGGTTCCATGTATGTTGATTTCATATCTATCCCATTGTCCACAAAGGACACCTTCATCATTTCCTTCATCTTGTATTTGTACATTCACAAAGGTTACTATTCATCTCTCCATCTAGAAGACTAGGACTATCTAGTCTTATGACCATTGATGTTTTCATATATTCCATGTCTGAGGTGATACTTATGGTTCCTCTACCTTATCTAAAACTAAATATTTGCATAAAATAATCATCATCACATTCCTTTGTGTTACCTCTGCCACTTGATGTTATTTTATTCTATTTTGAGCCTAAGGAATGGGACATGTAATCCAGAATAGAACCTCTATTGGTGGCTCATTTCCTCTATCCCCCTTAAATATCTTACATTATTAACCCTATAAGGTGGTAATTATATTTTTGTTTTTGGTTTGGGTAGTTCAAAAAATCTTAGAACTCATGCACAAGAGTGTGGATCTATCCACCATGTGTAAATCCCAATCATATTAGTGAAACCCTCAGTTAAAAATATATATGGAAATGATGTCCATATATACATATTACCATAATTCGATGCCCAAATAATATTCTATCTATGAATGGTATCCAACCTAGGATAAATTTTATACATCTCGATGTAGACACCTATGTTGATCATCTAACTCGGGGTAACTAATATGAATTCTAATATGGAAGACACTTAGGGAAGTACAAATTAAATATATCATATATATACATAAAAATTAATATGATACATCCCATTGATTATTTTCATTGAATTATAAACCCCTAGAAGTATTTCACTAGTTGTATTTAGATACTTGTCCAAATATTGAGAAATTTTTCCTACTCCAAAACAACATGACACATGATAATGGAAAACAATGATAATATTTCATTAAAATTGTGACACATCACATGTTTATTGATCATTCCCAAAATCACATTCAAAATAGTAGGAACTGCTGATGCACATCAAATATTTGTACAATCACTGATGATTAGTCATATCTATTAGACCTAGTCACCAAATTGGACAACTCATTTCTATTTTCCAATACATCTATTGCATCACATACCATGGTTATGCCCTCCAATTATAGGCCCATGATTTCATGTACATAATTTATAGTAATGGTAAATCCACTTTTTCCATATCCACTTCCCATATGAAGTTGTCAATACTCCTTTGCTAGTGTTTCAAGAACATCATATGTATCTCTACTACTAAAGGAAACTAACACATGTCTATGATACTAATGAATATGATAATAATAATAATAATAATAATAATATAATCCATGTAATTAGATAGAAATATAATTATAACATCATTAATATTGGATGCATATGCTACATACTAATCTCATGGACGTCTTTAGGCATGAAAAATGCTAAACAAAGTATAATCAAACACTAACAAAAAAAAATTCAAGTAAAACTAATTTTTTCATATAAAAAAAGAATATTTAAATATATTCATAATTTTATTTATCTATATTGAACCTATGGTTAAAATATTATTAGATTGACCATTTTATTAAGTTTATCAACTATATACTATTTTTTCAATTGTATTTATATTATGTCGGCCATGTAACTTACAATTTATTACCTTAGTCATTGATTTAATCACATTGGCACATTCCAATTGATAATTAACTATAATATACATATTATTCATTTATAATATAATAGTATCAACCAATTTGTTTTCCTTATAGTTAACTATATTGATTAGATTTAACTCTACTACATTAGCCATTCGATACAATTATATCACCTTAATTTTTATTTCCTATCTACATAACTATATTTTAAATGGATGTTAAATTTTATTTTAAGAAAAAAACTTATTCATAACCCCATAATTAATTAATTTAAAATATAAAAAAAATAGGACCTACCCATTGCCCACAAAATTTTACTCTTTGATTTGATACTTGTTGGGGTAAATTTTGATACACAAAATTTCGTCAACATTTAGTTCTTCTATACCTATGCTATCCATCCTCCCTAAGATTAAATACATGTATTACCTTGATAAATATGAAAGTATGTCCTCAACATCATCTATGACATCTATCTCTCTGTACTCTACGCATCATCTCATTCTATGTAAAATATCATTGCTCAAAAATCTCAATATCTCATAATAACAAATGCTTAAATGGTTTTATTTTTACCTTTTTATAATTAAAATATGAAAATTTCAAAAATTTCAAATGTTTTTAATTCAGATTACATTTTTTATCAAATCAATATTTCTTTTGGTTTCTTTAAAAAATTAAAAGAAGCACTAGAATCTTGGCATCATAAAGAATGTTTTTGGTACTAGTGGAATATTTTTATAGAAATTTGGATTTTTCTCTTATTTATCAAACTTTTTGGGTAGTTGTAGCATAGCTTTGTCATATTTCATTAAGAATTTTATTTTCTTATCTTGTAAGAGTTATCCTTATACTAGTCTCACATTTACATCATTTAATTTTAAAATAACTATCTAAATAAGATATGTATATGCATTTATGCTTCTTTAATTTATCTCATTTTATCATGATTTATTTACAACCTTGTTTTTATCTTTACTATTACTATGTTTCTTCCCTAAGAACCGATGATGTGGTTAAATTATAGTAACATGTAATTAAACTTTGGATGTGACCTATTTATAAGCATATATAGTTTAGTTAGTACCAATTTATCTTGCTTAATTAGTTAGCAAATAGTTCTCTCTAAGTGCATGTCCAAAGGATTGTACTATGATCAGAATTGGTTTGGACAATGGTATTTTACATGAGATTAATTTCATAGGATCACCTTATATACCTATTTTCACTCATTGTATTACAATCTAGTTATCTTTTTTTATTTTTTCTTCTTCTTATGCCTAGGGTTGAGAATTTCTCCCAACCAACTCAATCCTAGTTGATCTAGTCATGATGTTAATACTGTATCAATTTGGATCCAATATGTCATCTTATTAAATAGGTCAATTGTTAGTAGTTGTATTTTTATATATAGTTATTTTATATCTCATTTCTATAAGAAACACAATAATATTTTATTATTTTTCACAAAAAATTGATTTTAAATAGAACAAGAATTAGAGTATAGGAGATTATATTTGTGGATATATATATATATATATATATATATATATATATATATATAAAGGCATTTGGTGTTATTTAGAAATAAGTTGAACCTACAGAGGTAAACCTAGTCTTTAGATTTATAAAATAAGGATACTTAGGTATTCATCCTTATCTTTTGATCTTTTACGTATGATAATTCTCATGAATTACCACTTGAGATTTTTTGATTGATGTGCTAAAAATTCAACCAAAGGTAAGTATCTCTCTCTCTCTCCTCTCTCTCTCTCTCTCTCTCTCTCTCTCCTCTCTCTCTCTCTCTCTCTCTCTCGCTCTCTCTCTCTCTCTCTCTCTCTCTCTCTCTCTCTCTCTCTCTCTCTCTCTCTCTCTCTCTCTCTCTCTCTCTCTCTCTCTCTCTCTCTCTCTCTCTCTCTCTCTCTCTCCTCTCTCTCTGTGTGTGTGTGTATATGTATGTATATATATATGTGTGTGTGTGTGTGTGTGTGTGTGTGTGTATATATATATATATATTATATATATATATATATATATATATATATATATGTATATATATATGTATATGTATATATATATATGTATATATATATATATATATGTATATATATATATATATATGTATATATACATACATACATATACATACATATGTGTATATATGTGTATGTGTGTGTGTGTGTGTGTATATATATGTATGTATGTATGTATGCATATATATATGTACACACACACACATATTAGAGTATCATGTTTGTTTCTTCGTATATGTGCTTAGTATGGCTTATGTTATATTTTCATGCCAGTATATCATTTTTTAGATACCTGATAGAAATATTAGTTTAAATACATCTTGGTTACTACCTAGTGGAGTTTCTTTATCATTAATGTACCTATTTTACCTATTGAGTCTAGGTTCTACTTTTTTGATATTTCCTTGCATAGAATTCTTGACTTTATCATTAATCCCATAATTATAAAATAAATATTACTTGGAGCCTTCCCCTCACTTTAGAGTATTATCAATTGTATGCATTTTTTATTTATAATAGTCTTTTCCCTTTTCTTATATTATAGGATATATATATTTTTAACCATTTTCACCTTATATAAAACATATACTATCTAATACTTTTCCAAAATCCCCATTATATCTATAGCTATGTAGGGTTCTAATTCCATTTCCTACTAAAACTAAAAAAATAATCAATATCATGTGAATGTTATTCAAACTACTTAAGCAACACAAATATACTTCCTTGAGTCCCACAAAGATGATCATGCATGTCTTATACTAAATGACTCACATGCAAACATTTATTGCAAAACATTTCATTCAAAGATACTTTTAAAAAAAAATTATAATCAACCAAAAAACATTCAATGGGGAATGTCTAATCAATGCCATCATCCCCCTTAAGGATCACTATAGGAACACAAAATCTTAGTTTCTCATCCAAAAAATAATAATCCAAAAAAATATATAATGAATCTTTATCACCATATATTTAAGACATGTACATTGATGGAATCACCCTAATCATCAATTATGATTAGAATAATTATCCTAATTCACATCTTAAGGCCTAGTGTAACCTTTATAAATATTGGCTCAAAACTAATAATTATGTAGAAACCAAACTACTAGAACATACCATCTTTGGTAATGAAATAGTGTGGTGTAATCATCTCAAGTTTAAATATACTATAAAATTAAATGTCTTAATTAATTATTCCAAGATATTGAATATCATGGATTAATTTAAGACAACTTAGATACCTTTATTTTTTTCAAACAACTAGACCATTAGGTGGCCCATGGTTTCATCAATTGATATAAGTCATTGTGAAATAAATTTGAGTATAAAATAACACAATGAATTCATCTCAATCTCTTCAAAAAATCCTTAGATCCAAAATTACAATATATATTTATGTATATATCTCCTAAGACATTAGAACAAACCTTTCAATAACATTAAATATAAGAAAATCTCAAATGCCAATTTTAAATTCCTTAACCTAAAAATAATAATCAAATTATCATTAAACCTAAACAAAATATGAATGATATTAATGATGGAATTTTGAAAAAAAATCTTATAGTTTTGAATCTATAATCAATGCAATCATTCCCAATGCTCTTCAAAATTCATCTCCATCCCAATCAGTTTACATAATCTATTTTCAATAGAATCCTTAATTAAGAGTTTTAATTATCAACCTCTTATACAATAATATACAAAAATAATAAATACACCTCATCCTAAAGATTTAGATACTAATAATCCAATGCCACAATGGCATGACACTCAAAAATTCAATGTCTTCAAGCTAATTGGAGTCATTCATATGAAAACTATTGATCCCTCTATAACAAAACCTATTCATTTCTCCTTCGTGATAAGTTTCACCATAGTTTTATGGATAGATAATTATACCAATATTTATTAAAAATCTTCCAAACACAATGAAACCAATAATAAGTGTGAATCCACTCACTAATAAAACACTTGAACATCTATATTAATCATTTACCAAATCACTCAAAAATAGAAATGAAGATACTCCAAATAGTATTGTATATGTTTAAAAATATATGGATCTTTTAATATAATAAAATTTAAAATATTGTATTATATCCAATAAACATACAAGATTTAGGTTCAAATAAATGGTCCAAGGCTATAAATAAGGGTTGTATGCATAGGAAGTTGTAATGGATATAATAGGAGAATATACACTTAAATAGTAAGCTTAGGCATAATTATATCTAAGGTGGCATTAAAAAAAAATCAAGAGGTAAATACTAAATTAATTAATGTATATACATTTTCATAAGGCATTAACGATGAGGTATTTAAACTAAGGAATATAATGGTGTCATTAGATGATAAACACAAGGTGTAAATAAATAAACAAATCATGAAAAGGTAAAAATTTACTAATAGGATTAAGCTAATCTAAGAATGGAATAAAAAAATAAATAAATCTAAAATAAACCCCAATGGAATAATATAAATATTAGAGGGTTATAAATACTTACTCTATGTTTGCTTTTTGGAGCATCAATCTCCCCCTTGACTCAAGAGACATTTTGTGAGAGATGGTTGTATGTTAAGTAAAGAAGGAAAGAAGAAGACATAACTATCTTTTTTTGGGGACTCTAACTACTAAGTGTACCTTACTAGCTCAAATTTTCTTATTGAAATTTTAAAATCCTTGTGAAAACTAGTCTTTCTCAATTGTAAGCTACTTAACCATAATTAATCTGTTTATTACAAAGGTGGATTTATGTGCCCAAAAAAAGTACATTGGATATATTACCTTTGTTAATTTAATGATTTAACCATATAAATATGAATAAATACAAAAAAGTCACAACTCAAACCTATTCAACAACGTCATCCCACTTTTTGAATTAGAAAAAGTATTAGCATATAGTACTTCATTGGCCTCACCAATGACATTAGAAATAGGGGAGTATTGTAGAATGCCAAAAATAAAAAAAATATGAATAAAATGATCATAGTGATGTAACAATAATTATTTGAGGAGAACTAAAATAATGACATAACATGAATGAATGAGGAAATAATAACATATTATCATTGGGAAAGCACTCACCAAGTAGTACAAACTAGTCCAACATGATCCTAATATATTATTTAATATATATAATCAGAGATATTGATGTACTTATTATTGATGAAATAATACTTTTTAATAAAAAACAAGGTGTATACTTATACACCACCCAAAGCTCATCAATTATGACAATCATGTAATATGGTATGGTTATTTGGAAATGAACATGGCACCACTAAATAAAATTAGTAGATATAAAAATGATGATAAATAAGTGAACTATCTAAGATTAACATAACATACATAAAATTACCTTTTATCTAAGATATAATTAATACAACACCCTAAAGTTGGCTATAAGAAATTATTATTATTAAGTGCCCTATCTAAAATTAGCACATACATACCTTAAATTACCATTTCTCTAAGATAGAATGAATGTTTTGGGTAGTGAGAAAAATGTTTATGATAACTCTAGTTATAAAAGGTTAAATTGAAAAAACAAAATTCAAGCATATGCCTATGACTTGAATTATGGAAGCATATAAAGTTATCAAGTAAGATGGTAAAAGATGGAGTAGGTTTAGAAGACATGAAAGGTTATAATTTAATGTAAGGAAAGGAAAGATTTAAAAAATGTGAGGTAAAGGATAGATTAGGTTCAAAATACCCACATGATGGTAATATTGTAGTGAAAATAAGTCATAATGGTAAAGATTTGATTAAGATTGGATTACCCAATAAATAATAAGGGGATATGATAATATGGGTCTAAGGAATAATTATTTTATCCAATGGTATAAAATTTGATAACATGAGGTAAATAATAAATTATGTTTAGATTACCCAGAATAAAAATGAACATAATAAATCTTAGGATCCCAAATATAATTAAAGGGAATCCAAAAAAAATAATGCAATGATCATGACAACATCTCTAAAAAACCAAAAGATGTTTCTTTTATTCAAGAATGAAAAGTTTAATTGGAATTTTCTTTGATGCTCCAAATCTAACCAATTCACACCCTTGAGTGATAATGTTTTTGTGATGATAGCATGTCTCAAAGTGATGAAAAATAGGAATAAAGATATCTTGGAGACTTAGAAACTAATATACCTATCAAGGGGATAAAATTAAGGGAGGGAAAAATGAGCATCACCAAGGTAAAAACATGGAATTTAATAGAAAAAATACACTCTAATAATTTTAAAATTACTATGATCTATTAACATCAAGAAGATTAAAAACTATGCCTTTAAATTCTCAAGCTTTAATTAACCAGTGAAGTGTATAGGCTATCCCATGAATATTAATGAAATAAAATTAAATTTTCCTACCTTCCCATGATGTTTTATAAATTACTCAAGACCCTGATGAAATATTTTGAAACTAAGGAGATTGAATAATTATGTGAACTAGAACATGGCACAAATTACATAATTGAAACTAAGGAGATTGAATAATTATGTGAACTAGAACATGGCACAAATTACATAATTGATTAATTGACCTAGTAAAGCCTCCTATCCCAATCTAATTACCTATTGCAATCCATTGAACACTAGGATCAAATTTGAGGATAAAATTAGAGTGCCATTGATTTAATAATATCATTTGTTAATTTTTACCTTTGATATTTTATTTCATCTTTTGAATTTTCCTTTTGATTTTTGAGTTATGATAGCTGTGATTTTTTATTTTCCTATTTTCATCCCCCATATAAATTTATAAGACTTAAATATATTTTTATGATGATTAATATAAGAGAACTAACACATATCTACTAAAAAAGTGAACCTATACACCTTGATGATTAGATAATATTAATATTTCATCTTAAAAAAGAGTGTTATCTTTAAATTAACCTTGGTGTGCTCAATAAAGAGATTAATAAATGGAGAAACAGATATGAACATGAAAATGAATGGTTTACCCTTTCATAAAAAAAATTATAAAAGAGAATATACAATGAAAAAAAATAGACTTTCATCATGAGAGAAGATAAAATATGGATGAGAGACATATGTGCATACTATAAATTCTATATGTACCAAACAAAATATAATCTAAGTTAAAGGAAAAACATAAAAATTGATTATTTCCTTATTTTTATAAGAACATATTTATCTATAATTGAGAGAGGGAGCTAAATAATAAATTCAATAAATGAAGTGGGAACTTGTTAGGAAGGCTTGATTATATCCCTAAGGTTTTGTAATGAAACTCATTAAAAGAAATACAAGCATTATAAATATGTAAGATAAAGCCATGAGGTGTGGAAATAAGAGGGAAATCAAAGTTATAGTGAATTAGTATTAATAGGTAATATCCAAAAGGCATAAATATGAGAGTAAGGGAGAAATTCAAGAGGTATAAAATAAATTAGGAGTTAACCCAAAGGTGAGATTAAAGAAGGATATAGTAATGAGGTAAAAGTAAGTGATGAGATGGCCAAAGAAGTAAACAGAAAGTATGGCCAATTTTTAAGAAGGTTTAGTTATATTCCCCAAGATTTCTAAATGTAACTTATATATTAAAAGTCAATAGGGGTGAAAATAGTGAGATAGATTCAAGAGGTGAAGAAAAATCAAAAATAAAAAGGAGGCATAAAAATGAGAAAGATGAGTTATGAGGAATAAAATAGGAAAATAAGGAACTTATAGCTATAAAAAAATGAAATGGGAAAATATTAGAGGAAATGATAAATTAAGTAATGTAGGTAGGGACGAGGATGTGTAATATTTGAGAAGAAGGATTGAAGGCATAATAAAGTGATGAAATAAGATGTAACACAAGAGAGTTATAAGAAACCTAAACATAATACTACTATGAAATATAAACTATGTTACCTATATAAAAAAGTGCAAGAAATTAAAACATGGAAAAAATAAGAAAAGTAAGAACATACTTCAATCATACTAATTTTTAAAAACTTAAGAGCTATTATGTTGTTTTTGAAAATGTGTCCTTTGTTAATTTTTAATTGATAAGTACTTGGTCCAAATATGTATTTTATTATGTAAGGATCTCACAAATTTTTGAAATATTTACCTTAATTGTTAGTGGTGTAACAAAAATTTTGAACTAGATATCCAAAATTGATTTTTATTTGCTTTAAATTTATTATTGTGTTATAAAATATTCATCAATTAAATTTACAGTGTGAAGATGAGATTAATGTATCTCTTCATTGGGAAATATTCCAAGAAGATAAATGTACAATGAAATTAACCCAAATTTTATTAATAGAAAAACTTCATAGCTCTAGAATATATAGAATGGAGTTTACCTAGTGGTAGTTAAAATTTTATTGTGATATGCCAAAAGAGTGGGATAAAGCTTGAGATGTGAATTATTATGGTAATCTTGGACTACATTTGTAAGATCTTGTTGAAGAGTTTATTGGCTGTTTTGGCTTAACCATTGTGTTGAGGCTTTTAAGGTGTATAAAATTTGTTTACATTTTTGAATTTAGAGCAAAGTTTCTTCATGTTTTCATTTTTTAAATTCTTACCATTACCATATACAATGTCATGGGAAATCCCAAATTTATAAATAATTTGATTAACGTCTAATAACATTAGCAAGGGGCATAGCCTCAACCCATTTAATATTAAATAGATAAATGTCAATAATGATAAAGTTATTAATATCTTATAATAAAGGTAACATGCTAATGAGGTATTATACTCACATGTAGAAGGGTCAAGGGATACAAGTGTCTCAAACTCAACTAAGGAGAATGGATAAAATAAACATGTAGTTGTAAAGGATTAAACCTATTATCAAATATTACATCATTTTCTATTGTTGGACAATAATATCCCATTTGTGTTTCCTCAATAGGAGGAGCAAACTCATCTTTACTAATTAACCAAAGTAGGGTTCTTTCAAAGATATAATAATATAAGATATTTTATATAAGAATATGCTTATGTTATTGCTTACAAATTTAGTTATTTTAAATATAATTAGATTTAGTAGGGTATGTTTATTTTCTATAAATTAAATGATGTCTTTATATCAAGGGGTTTGTCTTGTGATAATAACCTTAGTGTGGAAAATAAAGGAATAATGTTTATGTACTAATGTACATAGGTTTTTTTTCTTATGAATAATAAATTTACCATCATGTAATGCTTTATGTGGGTGGAAGAGGGAACCTAAAGAGGAAATAAAATCAACAATAAAAATATTTTTTTATTAAGACCTTTGATGTTTTCACAATCCATTATAATGATAAGATGATTTTTGGGTGACAATTGTGTGTAATCTATTTGATCCAACATATTTCAAATCACCATCCATGATTCATAATCAAAAAATATTCACGAATCTTTCCTGATGATGAATCATATATGATGATTCAAAACATGTCAAATCAAATATATTACATATAATAATCACCTAAAAATCATATGCTCAATTTTTTTTATTGTGTGAATGTTTTAATGGTGAAATATGTGAATTAATTAATTATATTAGTAGTATTATCATTCAAAATGTGTACCTATGGATATTTTATAGCACAAGGGAGCTTTTTCTATGGGGTGCTAGGTGTGAAGGGCCTGTGTAGGGCACAAGAGGACTTGGAACTAGGCACTGAATTATTATGGCTCAGTTGTGTGTAAGAGCATCGATTGTATTGTCATAATAATGGGAATGTCCCCAAGGTGTGGGACCCTTGTGATACTTAGGATGAGCCTCTAGAGTAGGCTAGATTCTTTTTATTCTAAGTGCACCTAGTTTAAGACCAGTGTGCAGGCCTAAAGAGCAAAAAGGTAAACTATCGCTAATCTAAACCTAGGATATTTTGAGGAAAATGGAGGGATAAGGTAAGGGATGCGTAAACATAAAAGAAGAAATGCAACCAAAATAGAGTGAGCACTCCTATTACTATAAGCACACTAAAAATTCTTGATAACAATATGTTTCCACATAGGTTTTGCCAAGTATACTCTAGAAGCATAAATGTTTTGTATAGAGGCATGGGAACACAACACAACATTTAGAGTGATTAAGGCTATCCATAGAAAAATCCTATGTAGACCCTGGTGTGCATAGAATACAACTTGTAAGTGAGTTCTAAGTTTAATGAGGAGGTGATGAGAGTGGCATATAATGAAAGGAGTGAACATTACTCATAGACATATCTCAACAAACACAAAATAACACATAGATCAGTAAAAGAATAGAAAGAGTTAAACTTAATTCTCATTAATATGAAAGACTTAGCCAATACAAGTGCTCATGAAGGGAAATTTTAGTAGGGTAAGGTTGCTAAAATGTGTCAACCCCTTGTACAATGGAAATCTAGGATTTTATAGAGAACAAGACTATTTTTACAATTAATGCACCACTTGGGGTGATGAGTATAGATTTTAAATATTTTATAGTGCCACAACCAAGCTTTCTAAATATTGTCTAACAAACTGGGCCTACAAATTATAGCAAGAACCTTACATGTACATGAGAAGGAGGAATATTTTCCTAAGATTATTAGGGAGTGGTGTGAATTTGCATTTTTATGTCTAGTGGCCAATTATGCATTCAATTATTATGGTAATACCTTGAGCTCCTACATATTAATGTCCCATTTACTAAAGGACGTGATCACCATGATTATGAATTTAACAAAGCCATGGTGATGTCTTATTTTGGGCATATACTTATTCAATATATAGCTTAGATGCTCCTCCATTAATTATACAATCTACCTTTGATTTAAAACCTAGCCCTAAGCCACCTATAAATGAGAACTAATCTAAGATCATTATTTTTACTAAATTTTATATAGATGGCACTCTAATTGATGCCTGGTCCCTTTTATAATAAGTTTCCACCCTTTTGGCCTAGATCAGGTCTAAAAGACCTATCTTACCTTTATGGATCTCTGTTGGTAAGGCTCGGTCCTTATTGTCAATCCTAGATTAACTCAGGTTACTTGAGCTCAGTTCCATATATTTTCCACTAGCTCAGGTCCATTCATTTGTTCTAATTGAGTCAAACTACTCCATTGACCTTAGTCAAAAATGTCCCAAATTAGTCTTTTGTTCATTTATCAGTAAACTAACTTGAGCTCTATTGACATACTAACCTTTGCTCACTCCACTAGATCCCTCTGATAGGTTTAATGTGTGTCATTAGATCTTCTTCCAAAACTAATGCATTGTTAACTCTTTACACCCACACATTTGATCCTTGGATCTACTTGTTAGTCTATCTACTCTTCTGCTTATGCCGCATGGTAGTCTCTTGACTTATTGACTCTTTAACTCTACTTGTGTGTCATTGATATGTCATTGTATGCTCAAATGCACTCTGTTAGATCTACTTGGACCCACTAACCTACTAGTCACTACTTTCCATTAGATTTGATTTGAGCTCTTGATATCTGGACACTTGTCAATCCCATGTTTAGTTAGGGACCCTTTGATAATTTTTGAATGCCAACATCTACTTTGTGAGGACCAACTTTGATGTCTACATGAACATCCTTGGATTTTCAAATCCAAAAATCTACATTCAGGGGCCCAAATTGATGTATGCATGTTTTGCATGGGATATTTGAATCCCAATAGCTATTTTCTATGCTTGAATCTGGCATTTTCAAGACTATTCTAGACCTACTAGATCAACTTTACTGAAATAATTTATCCAAAAGAATTCATTTTTGGGCTTTACCTTGGGAAATTTGTCTAAAATAAATTGGTCATCAAGGAAATTTTTGTGGAACAATTTCCCCAAAAGAATTCATGGCCTTATCCAAATTTTGGAAATAGTTTTTCCTAAAAGAATTTGTGCCCTTGCACCTTCATTAGAACTTTTGTTTAAGGGATACTTGCCCCTATAAAACTTCATTTTGGAAATTTACTAGAAATGGGAGTTTTTGGAAATTTTGAGTCTTTCTCTTGTAAACACAATAGCTATGTACCTTTGGCTTTGAAATGATTGTAGATTCACCTGAAAAGACAAGAAATGTGCTAGATGCACTTAGAAGAAAAGACCTAAGATAAGAAATGTTGTGAATAGGTGCTTAAAGGAATTGAAACTACTCTAAAACAAGGGCACATAAAGTACATTTTAGGGAAATAAAAAAATCTAATCTACTTATTTATAGATATACAAAAATATTAATGGAGATAGTGTCTGAGATGAATCCCATTAACTGGGATTGGTAAATCCTCTCCATTCATTCTATAAATTTGGAATGTGTTAGATGGATTAAAATTGGTGATGATATATGGACCACTCTATATTGCATCAAACTTATTATGCCTTCTAGATTTTGGTCTATTCACATCCCATTTGAGCACTAAGTCTCCCTCTTAGAAACTTATCTCATTGGCCCATTTTTCAAAGACCCTCTTAATCTATGCCTATTGGAGTTGCATGGTGTGTGTAGCTTACACTCTAATTTCTTTTATATCTATGAGCTTTGCCATTCTTACTTCAAGGGGATCACTCTTAAGTATATCTAAATGATGTGAGAGTTCTAAGGAAGGTAACTCTAGGGATGATGGTAACCTAGCTTCCCTTCTATAAACCAACATGAAAGGCAAGTTTACCAAAACTCTATTGGGTTTGATCTGATCATCCCAAAGATAATTTTTTATCTTAGTGTCTTAGGCTTGATGGTTATCATCTAGATTCATTTTTATGATGCAAACTAGGTTCTTATTCATAGACTCATCTAGGCCATTACCTTGAGTGTAATAATTTGATGAGGTCCTCAAGTAGATGTTGTGTTTGACAGCCCACTCATTGATCTTGGTTTCAAGGAAAGGTGATGTATTATAAGAGATAATGGCTGATAGAATACCAAATCTCATTATGATGCATATGTAGAAGTTAAGGATGGATGTGTCATTAGCCTCCTTAAGTGCAACCACTTCTATCCACCTTATGAAATAGTCAGTGGCTATGAGAATCCATTTTTTCCCATAATTTTATGGTGGGTCAATCATGCTTATGAAATGTGGGCCCCACCGTGAAAATGGTTGATCAACTTAAATTGGGCATAGTGGTAAGGGTACAATCATTTGTTTGCCTATAAATAAGGCATATTTCTTAAAATTTTATACATACATGCGTGCATCTTTAAACAAATTTAGCCAATAATAGCCATCTTGTATGATATTTACAATAGTGGGCTTAGGTGATTAATGGTCTCCTACAAGGACATCATGAAATTATTGAAGAATTCTACTTGTTTACTTTGCTTAAATGCACTTCAAGATGATTCCATTGAGATCCTTCTAAAAAAGCATATCTTCTATGAACACATAGGGAATAGACTATAGTTTGAAATGCCTACACTTAGCTTTGTTGAGGTGAGGAGGATACTTATTATAATAAAAGAAGGTATTCATATCCTACACCTAGTTAGTCATGGCTTCTTCACTTCTGTACTCTTCTTCATGTGACACTAGGACTACATCATTATTAGATTCCATTAATTTCACCAATTGATCATAAAGTCCTTTTCCTTGCACTAATTTGGTTACCTAGATCTCTACATTATATTCCATCACATTGGTGATATATCCAAATCATTTCTCACTAATGTCCATGTTGAGCAAGAATCTCTTGATACTCATGTGCATGACCATGAGTCAGATCTTGTTGTTGGATAACATATGCCTAAATTTATTTAGCACTCTTAAAACTACAAGTATGTCCTTTTCTATGAAACTATAGCATAGCTCATAATACTTTAGTGCCTAATTGAATAAGGTAGTTAACTACTCTAGTTGGTCTTTGTTCTACTATGTAAAGATGGATGAGATGCCTTTAGATCCACCAAATGCATAAAGGATGAAATCCTTATTGTAATATGGGTTAATCAAGGTAAGGGATTGCATGATGGTGTGCTTGATGGCCTCAAGTTTTTCATTACCCTAATGCATCTAAATGAATGTAATATTATTCGTCAACATCATAGTGAGAGGTTTGACTAGGATGGTGAAGTCAAGCATAAATATTCTCACAAAGTTGATTCTCCCCAAGAAGCTCTAGAGATTTTGATTATGGCTCAAAAGAGGGAGGGATGAGATAACCTTGACTCATTCTAGATAAATTATGATTCCTTTCAAAGTAATGTGCCTACGTAGGGTTCCCTTATGAACTATGAAGATTCATTTATTGGGGTTCAGAGATATTCTAAAATCATGACACTTCTAAAAGACTTACTCTAGGTGATCCAAATGGTCCTAAGTGTGTTTAGAGAAAATAACTATGTCATTAAGGTAAACCAAGATGATATTATTGATGATCTCTTTGAATTCCATATATATGGATCTATCAAAGTTCATGCCTATGTTTGTTAAACCAAATGACATGCACTGGTATTGGTTCCCCACTTAGTGGTGAATGTATATTTATAATAGCTACACTCTTGTAAAAGGATCTAGTTATAGCTTGAGTAACCATCCAAAAATGAGAATATCTCCACTCTTATGACAATTTGAAATATCTATTCCATTGATGAGAAAGGATAATGGTCTTTGAGGGAATCTTTGTTCAAGTCCTTGAAGTTTATGCAGAGATGAATCTCCTCATTTTTATTATGTACTAGGACTAAGTTGGTGACCCATGATGAATGTTTGATTGGAAGTATTATACTAGCCTCAATGATCTTGGAGAGCCTTGCACATCAATGGATCCAACTTCAGATTAATGGGCCTCTATTTTTTGCACATAGGTTATGCACTAGGATCTATCTCAATTTTATGTTGTGTTAAGCCTAGGTTAAATCCCCATACATATTTATAGCTCCATATAAATATATCATCATCTATCCTACTCAGTTGAATGAAGCTTTCAATTTCTATCACGAAACAAACCTTACCAACTTTAAGAGTTTTCCCTCCAAAATTATTATAGGTGCATAGATTTATTCCTTGGATATTATGTTGTTCCTTTCTCCTTTAAATTGGCCATCAAAGTTGAAGATACTCTCTAGGGTGAATAAACCCCTTGGTAGTTTATTTCCTTTCAATTAGATGACTTGATATTCATATTGGGCTAACAATTGAACCTACTTCATGGCATAAAACTCTACCTCATCTTGTAGGAATTTGATGATCTAATCATCACTCTAAAACACTTTCTAATATTTTGTGTTGTTAGGAAATTTTGGTTGGACCATGAGCTTGATGAGTTGTTCATACTCTTTCATTATGTTGCATGAAATGTCATACTATGTCCCTCAGTCACAAACTTATCTACATCGATTTTATATGCTCTTGATAAGGAAATGATATTTAATGCATTAAATCCTTCTATTAGATCACAAACTCTGTGTTCATAGGATTTCATCAAGACATTCTTAGTCATGATTTATGCCTTAACTTGGTTGATAACTATCTCACTATCACCCAACATTTATAGTGTCTTGATTCCTTTCTTCTATGTGAGTTGGAGCCTTGAATTAGTGTCATACTTGGTAGCATTTTTTATGCAAGTGAAATATAGTCTAAAGGCATGGAAGTATTTTTCATTTTGGGGGGAGACTAACATGACATCAGCTCCTATGGCATTCCTACTCTAGGAGACATCAAAATAAAACTTCCACATGCCTTCAAGGTCCTTGTGTGCCTTCATAAGCTAAAGCAGCATGGCATTTTATTCCATGATGCAATATGGGCCCAACCCTATCTCCACATTGTCATATGGGTCACACTCAAATTTTTCATGTAACCATTCATCCAATAGATTATATATGGTTTCCTCTAGTAGTGTTGTGGATACATGGAGAATTGAATCCTCCTCTTGGTCAAACATTACATAATTTTGCCTAACTAGGTTAGGAGAGTATGGATTTACATGAATTTTGAATATAAGATCTTCCCTTATGGTCATTTTGGTCTCATATCTAGTTCTCAGCAACATGCATGACTAATTTGAAGATAAATATCCACCCACCTTTGTTGTGAAGTCTTGGGAGTGGCAGATGGTAAAGTAAGGTGTAAGTCGATGACTATAATGTCTTGTGTAATGGAAATAATTGGGAAAACATGCAATGTTAAATTTAAATCCTTGATTATACATACCACTTTTACCGTCATTCCATCATGTTGGACCACTCCTTTTGACATAGGGGAATACACAACTCCTAGTGTATTCATAATATTTTTGGGCATCACTAAGTTTCTTATGCCTGAGTTGATTATGAAATTGTGCACCAAGTGATGGCCTATAATTAAAGAGACATAAAATTGGGTTAGCTTGTTTCTATTATGCACCTATAGTTCTTTCAGTTAGAACAAGATCAAAGAGGTGACATGCATCAATTCAAGGGCCTAACACTCTTGAAATCCTTTCAATGTATCCTAGAGCAAGTTATATTGAGATGGAATAGTAAGTGCATCCCACATTATGAAATTGAGGCTCATCTTCTTCATCTACTCCATAATGTTAAATGGAACCTAATATCCCTTTAATTTTAGCCTTAAAATAGTGGCCTCTCCTGGTGTCGATATACTAGCCTGAGATGGTCCCTCCTACACTATCTTTTCTAAGCACAAAGATTATGTAGGTGCCTTAGCTTACACAATTAAGTGATTGACTTGGGATGTTGAAGGAAAAGGCACTAAGGCTAGTACACCTTATTATATATCTATCCTTTTGAATCTTATGTTGAAAGTGATTAGAGTGCTTCCGTCACTAGGTACACAACTTTAATTCACATAGTTGAAATCCTCCTACAAATTAATGAAAATAGACTCATCATATGGTTGAACTGGTGTTTGGATCCCCTCCTCTTATGGGGATACATTACTTGTTTGATCTTACAATTGAGGCATGATTTTCACCTTGAAAACTTGATTCATGATCTCATTCAACCATGTAGCTTGATTATGTGGCTGATTGGATGGGAAGCACCATTCAAGATCTTATGCTAGATTATTCTATACCAAAACTAGGGCTTTAGAGGTGCTGACAACATCAGTATTTTGCACATAAGGTGCTTTATTATATGTGAGATTATTTTTTATTTGAGTGCCACCTTGATAGGGAGGTTTATTCGATTAGTATTGCTAGGTGAAAAGCTGATGATGTTTAGGATACTATGCTTGCTACCTTTTAAGGGCAACTAGGTCATTCCCAAAACTTAGTAACAGTGCCTTCAGTTTATGCAATTCATTAGAAGAGTGATGGGTGGAGTAAGTAGACTCATTATAGTAGGGATAAGCACTAGCATAGGTTGTGTAGTTGCTTGATTAGGGAGAGGTTCTATAAATATAGGCATTAGGGGGTCTAGGTGTAATCTTTCCCACTTGAATTAAATAATTCTCTAGCACACAACTAGTTCATAGCCAATAGGGATAACTATGTCTCCCATGGAATGAATCATCACTGCTATGTGACTGTTAAGAGATTTTAGGAAATATAAAAATGTAGTGTTAGGAGATGGCTTACACAAAATTGGGATATATCCCAGACTCTCTGAAATTTGAAGTTAAATTTGACCATCATCTCATATGTCTCACTTTATGGTCATGAGTTTATCTATTAGGAACAAGTGGTTACTTCAGTCTTCAAACTTCTTGCAAAAATCTTCATTGAGTTCATCCCAACTTTGAATAAAATTTGGTCTTAAGCTATGGTACCACTAAAGGGATTTTATTTTGAATGAGGAGGAAAGTAGTCTAACTCTGACATTATTTTTAGTCACATGGTATGATAAGAAGATATTTTCAATGTCTTGAATATGATCCATAGGGGAAGTCAAATTCTCACCCATAAAATAGGACAAACATTTGAGGGCTAAAACTAGGATGTCATTATATTATGTTAAGACTAATAAAATACCTCTATTAAAGGGCACAAACACTTGATTCCTTGGTACAGCCATGAATGGGATAGAGAATAGATCTCATATTCTTGCATAAAACCTTTTAAAAGGAGGTGTAGACTACACTTTGAGAGGTGATTGGCTTGTACTATATTTCCTAATAGGGGATAAAGATATTCTAACTCTCTTTCTTCTTGAGGGATCTAGAAGATCACTAAAATATAAATTGATGCCTCTTGTAGATGATCTTATTCTTTTTAGCATGTAAGGGGATGATATTTATGGACCAGAGATGTTTGGAGTCACCAGGTGCTCTCACTGAGTGTCTACTATACTTATTAGCTAAATATATCACCAATTCCTTTTATTTTATTTAAATGGTCCCACCAATCATGCCATAAACTATTTTCATTCCAAATGACCACCTATAGATGCTCTGTGGCATAAGGGAGCTTTTGATGTGGGGTGCTAGGAGTGAAAACCATGTGTAGGGCATGGGAGGACTCAATGTTGGGCACAAAATTATTATGGCTCGACTAAATGTGAGAACATAATTTATCTCATAATAATGATGGGAATGTACCCAAGGATGGGACCCTTGTACTCCTTAGGATGAGCCTCTAGAGTAAGTCTACTTCCTTCTATTCTAAGTGTAGCTAGTTTAAGTCTAGTGTGTAGGCCTAAAGAGTAGAAAGATAAACTACTGCTAATCTAAACCTAGGATATTTAGAGGAAAAGGGAGGGAGAAGGTAAGAGATGGATAAACATAAAAGAGGTAATGCACCTAGAATAGAGTGAGCATTCCTACTACCATAAACACTCTAAAAACTCTTGAGAATAAGACATTTTCACATAGGTTCTACCAAGGATACTCTAGATGCATAAATGCTTCATATAGAGGCACATGAACACAATTCAACTTTGAGAAGAAAGAAGGTTATCCATAGACAAATCCTACACAGACCATGGTGTGCACAAAATACGACCTATAGGTGATTTATGAGTTTAATGAGGAAGTACTGGGAATCAAAGATAATGAGAGGAGTGAATGTTACTCATAGACAATGATTAAAAAATGCATAGATAATCATAATAATAGAAAGAGGTGAACTTAATTATCATTAATATACAAGACTTATCCAATACAAGTGCCCATAGAGGGAAATTTTAGCAGCATAAGGTTCTTAAAATGTGTTGACCCCTTTTATAATGGAAAGTCAATCTTTTACATAAAACAAGCCTATTGTATAATTAATACACCACTTGGGGTGATGGGTACATCTTTTAATTCCTTTATGGTGTCATAGCCGCACTTTTTGAAGATTATTTGATAAATTAGGTTAGGAAATCATAGCAGGAACCTTATGTGCACATGGGGAGGAGGAAGATTTCCCTGACAAGATTAGATAATGGCATGAACTTGCATTCTAATGTTTAGTGGCCAATTATTCATTCAACTATTTTGGAAAAACCTCAAGCTCCTACATATTAATGTCCCATTTATTGAAGGATGAGATCACGATGATCATGAATCTAATAGATCCATGGCAACATCTTGTTTTGGGTGGCTATTTGCTGAAGATATAACTCAGATGCTCCTCCATTAATTATGTACATCTTCCTTTGCTTTGAAACCTAGACCTGAGCCAACTATAGATGAAAACCAATATAAGATCATTTGTTTTCCTATAGTTTATATAGATGGCACTCTTCTTGATGTCTGGTCCCTTTTACAACAAATTACGACCCTTTTGGCCTATGTTAGGTCTAAAAGACCTATCTTGCCTCTATGGAGCTCTACTAGCAAGGCTTGGTCCTTTCAATATTGGTTTAAATTGGGTTGCTTAAGATTAGTTTCATATATTTTATACTATCTTAGGTCCATTCATTTGTTTTTCTCGAGTCAAATTTCTCTATTGACCTTAGATGAAAATGTCCTAGCTCTATACTTTATTCATTTGTTAGAAAATTGAATTAGGCTCTATTGACTTATTGATATTTGCTCACTTCATTGGATCCCTCTGATAATTTTAATGCATTTTATTATATCTACTTGAGATAACATTCTATTGACACTTGGCACCCACACATTTGATCCTTGGATCTAGTTATAAGTCTATCTACTCCTATGCTTATGCCACATGGTGGCCTCTAAACTTATTAAACATTTGAATCTACTTATATGTCATTAATCTATCTTTATATGCCTAAATGTGCTCTGTTATATCTACCTATACCCACTAACATTCTAGTCACCACTCACCATTGGATTTGATCCAAGCTCTTGAGATCTAGACACTTGTCAATCATGCATTTAGTCAGGCACCCTTTGACAATTTTTTATTTCGAATGGCTACTTTGTGAGGACTAGATTTGACATCTATGTGAACATATTTGGCTTTTAAAATCTAAAAAAATACATGTAGGGGCCCAAACTTAATGTCCATGCACCTATCATGGGATATTTAAATCCCAATGGCTATTTTCTATGCTTAAATTTGGTGTTTGTAGGACCATACTAGACCTACTAGATTAACTTTACCAAAAGATTTTTTTGAAAACAATTCATCTATAGGCTTTACCTCATGTAATTTTTCTAAAATAAATTGGTCTTCATGGAAATTATTGTGGAACAATTTCCCCAAAATAATTCATTTCTTAGCCAATTTTCAAAAATAGTTTTCCCGAAAGAATTCATGCCCTTGAACCTTTTGTCAAAATTTTTGTTAAGGACACTCTCCCTAAAAATTATCTTTTTGGCCCTTCCAAAATGGCCCTTTTCCCATTGATATTACCCTTCGAGCTTTCTAAAAGTGCCCTTTGGAACTTTTACTTTGGTCCATTTCACTTGAAAAGTTCCCTTTAAAAACTTTGAATGGACCACTTTGGCTGAAAAAAGACCTTTCAAAAAAATTATTTGGTACACTTTTTGAGATAAATATCCTTAGGTATTTTTGTTTTTGACAAAATGTTTGAAAAAATTCCCAATACATAGCCCAAAATACCCAAAATAAATCTCCCAAAAGAAATAGGTCTTCTTGAAACTTTGTCTGAGATAAATTATCTAAACAATCTTCAACACTTAGCCAAAAAGGGTCCTAAAATATATTGAACTCAACAAAACAAAACCTTGAAATAAATCTGCCAAGTAAGGACTTAGCCAAAACAAAGGTTTTATACCTAGCTCTTTTGAAAGCCTCTAGGCCCTTCTAGACTTGTTCATGAAATTGTTGTTTGACCTTCAAATCTCTGGAACTCTGCTCATCTTGTCCATCTGGGCACAAGCTTTGTATGTGGGCTAAAAATGGTCAATAGGTAGTAAACTAATATGCCATATTTTTTTCAAAATTATTAAATTATTATGGGTAAAATAAGGATTTTTTAACTAGGGACCCAACCCTATGCAATAAAAAATAGACAAGGCTCTCAAATTCCAAATAATCAAAAATATTTACTATAGAACTAAGATATTACAACATATAAAACAAAGAATAAAAATACAACACAAAAACAACAAAAGAACGACTAATGTTTTTGGCTTCTAGAGGTTTTTTCTCAACTACTTATCATTCTATTCATCTCCTTGTCCAACCTATGATGTATCTAAGACAAATACTCAATATCCTTGTCATATTTGTAGCATTCAACTTTATTATTGGTCTTACCTCTTCAATTCAATTCTCCAAAAATAATCCTAAGAGAATCAATAGCTACAATACTATCTTTCATGGATGATCTGCTCACATTTACAATAAATTTGATAATGTCCTTCAACTCCTTATTTTCTTGGGAACTAATTTTGACTTGTTCCTTCAATGAATAATTTTCCCACATGAACCATTTGAGGATATATTTCTAAATCTTGAGTTCCTAATCAATTTTTGATACCATAATTTCACCTTTCAAGGTTTCCACTACCTTAGTAAACTCAACATTGAGGTAACTTTTTCTAATAAAAAAGTCTGCTTCAATTTAAGAGACATCTTTCTTTACTTTTGCCCTTTCCTTCATTTTATTTTTCCCTTAATTTTGACCTCCACATATGATGATGTATATGTTTACCTAAGTAACTGGATACCCTTTGATACCATCTCCTTAGTAACATCCTAAATATCCATCAGAAGGTCCTTAGAGTTGATTTTTTAGTCCAACATACCACCTCCACCTAGACCTTACCTCTTTTTTCTTAAGGCACTTCTTAATTTATGTTTATAAACACCCATAAATATGTCATATTTATGTGTATTATGGAATATCCTAGGTCCCCTATTCATATCCTTGAAATACTTATGGATCATGAAGATAACAAATTGATGCAAATGTTTTTTTGTTTCCCCTTTTCACATCCAAAATGGATCTCTCTAGGGCATGTAAAACATAAAAGAGTAAATTTAGGGGAGTGTGATAATGAAATTAATTGATAAAAATGAAATGAGAATAATGCACCACTTTTTTACTACCTTTCAGTGTTATGTACAACATGACTTGCTTCACAACTTTGTCAAATAGATGAAGGAGTTCCTCCTTGGAGAAACTATTAAACAAGGGAACGTGTTCTTCCTAATTAATTAGAAATTCATCCTTTTATTCTTTAAATTATTTGCCTATTTTGAAAAACTTAGTGATCTCTATTCTAATCCCTATAACCTATGGTATTGAATCCTCTATGATCTCCATAGACACATTGTTCAAAACCATTATCCTATTATTCTAATCCTTCACAAAATATTCTAATACATTCTTATTGTGACCTTCCACCCTCTGCATGAAATCAACCAAACTTCCTACCTATAAAACTTTCCATACCTTCTTATCTTCCTTTACATAGTCTAAAACAATAAGCTTAACCCTCAACAATTCCCCTCCCATCCTTATGAACTTGAGGCAAAATTTAGGTATGAAAGTACTATGAATGCCTCCTTACAAAAACCCACACAAAATGAATTATCTCGAGACCCAACACCACTATTAATAACTATGCATGTATTAAGACAATTATTTCCCTTTGAAATGATTACCTCTATGCTTTCAATATAATAATAATTTGAATTGGAATTCTACCAAATATCTATGATTACATCATTCCCATACACCAAAAATAAAATTATACGTTAAAAAAATTAATGTCCATAAATATGAATAATATATTCTTAACCGTTATTATTGGCTTCTAAGTCAATCTTCTGACAAACAAGACCAAGTAAACCCTATTTATTAAACCGGCTTCTTATCCCTAGAGAGGCCACTCCTTCATTGGAAAACCAATAATCCATAAAGTTTCCTTCTCTATAAACAAGTTGTATTATGAATTCTTGTATAGTTTGAATATTCATGAGGGCTTGATCTATAATATTTCTTATTATCTAGCTAATTAAATATTTTTAGAGAGATATTTGATATTATTAAGCCAATCACCTTTAATCACTAGTTTACTAATCCCTATATCTTTGGCAAATCTCAATCCCCATAAGGTTGTAAGTGCTTTAGCCCAATGGTTAGTATGAGTGCCCATATTTCCCATATAGGATACAACCAAATTTACTTTATCATCCCTTATAATCCCTCCTCCTAAAACCCCTAGATTCCCCTTGGACGCCCCATTAAAATTGGTTTTTAACCAACTGGGAGATGGTACCATCCACTTAACTAATTTCATAGCTTTAAATCATGGGTCATTTTATTTTTTTGGCCTTCAATATACCAATTAAGAGGAATCTTGGACTCCTCCTCATTCATGCCTTTGGTTTTGATAAAAGGGATTATTTTAAAATTTTCCAAAATTATAATATAAATCCTATTGGCCACTACTAAAATAAGAAGTTTATTACCTTTGAATATCCTATTATTTATTTATCTCCAAATACCCTATAAAATATGAGGTAGAGAAAATTTCCAAATATTTCTCAGAATCTTATATTTAAAAGGAGGATACCAGGACTGCCAAAGATATGGCAATATAATAGGTTGTACTCATTTGATTTGAAATTTATCTAATATCGCACTCCATACCACATAGTTAAAAGAACAACCAATCATCAAATGGGTTACCATTTCATTATAAAATTTACATAAGGGACACATATTTATAATTATCATATCCCTTATTATAAGATTGTTTATTTTCAATATATTATTCTAGATAAATAAGCATAGAAATATACATATTTTAGGGATGAGATTCCTATCTCACAAATTTTCCCAAGGGATATCCTCTCTAGGATAATCTAATATCATCTAATACCTTGAATTCAAAATATATTACCATAAAAAGATTCCCTCCAAGCCAATTCATCTTCTTTCATGATATTAGGGATATGAAAATAATCTATCATGACATTCAATTCTTTAAATATATTATTATGTTTAGACATAACATGAGAAGGTATATATAGGTTGGGGTTACTTATAGGCTCATTAAATGGGTATATATAAATGAAAATGCATAAGGGTGATAATCAGATCTACAACAAGTCAATTAGGTGCTGAACTCATGTATAAACATAAACTAAATTCATTATGCTGAGAATAGGCTAAATATAGAAAGTATAACTAAGATATGTATATAAATGACAAATAAGTGATATAATTAACTAGTTATAATGATAATCTAGTGATGGATTTTGAACATGTATGAATCAGATTGGAAGAAAGTTTTGGACCAATCATCATATTCTAATTTGGATACTTATGGAGCCCTAAGCACTAACATCAGCATAGGATGGTTGCATTAATGCTATTACCTAGGTTCAATGCAAGTGTCCTATATAAAATACATGATGGAAAAGGATATGACCACATGGATGCTTATGGGTTTGTCTTAGCCTTCACTCTTATGCATTCAAATCTGGGTCATGGACTATCACTCATCATGAATTTATAAAAAACTAGTTATTCATATTCATAGTGACCTAGGGGAATATGGGTTAGTGGGCACGCAGTATCGAGCTGAAATCAAAGACCCCTCTATTAATGATCAATTCCTACATAACCAATAATCTAAAGAAGGCCTCAGACTGATGAAGCTTTCTCTTGTATGGTTTCTTGTGTGTGAATCATGCAATATGTACAAATTAATATAACACTGACCTAGTTTATAACTTAAAAAATCATGCTCTTGGGATGGTCCTTTAGTACTTTAGACCTATAGATGTATTATCCCTATGATTGATATATACATAAGAGAAAATAGGGAAGATTTTCTCATTTCAATGCTCTATGGTATTAATAATAGGTATTTTCCCATGTATGCTAGGTGAGGAATGAATGAGGGTTCAACTTGTATTTATATCAATCACTTTGGAGAACTAACTCACATTAAATCAATTAGGCTAACAATTAGGATATGTTTCATTTAAAAAATACATGAATTTAGGGCAATAGACACTAGCATCAATGGTAGTTTATATCCTAAACATTAGTGTTTAGGGAGCAGGAAAGTAGGTACAGGCTTAAGACTTGTAGAGTTGGAAGATAAGTACATTTTATACATTCTAGGAAAGATAAAAGGACTATGCCATCAACATAAGACTATTTAGACTAAGAGAAAGGCCAAGGGGCATAATATAGAGTATATTCAAGGCTTATAAAAGTGAGAAAGGTATAAAATTGAGAGAAATAATTGAGGTCTAAGTTTTTCAAGTGTACAACATTGAGGTGCTATACAATCCATGAATATCATCTACATTCCCCCCCCTTTTAATATAGTAATGAAATTATTAGCTTAAAGGAAATGAATGCATGTCTAGGTGTGTATAACACACCTTGTATTTGTGTGTGCCTATCTTGAGTGCTTTGCTAGTGACTAGCTTGTGTGTTCATGTAGCTTCCTTACCTATTGGAAAGTTGATTTGAAAAATGTGTATCATTATAAGGCTCTAAAATAGAGACTAGGACAAAAATAGATGAATCTTGAAAGTGCATATATCTAAGGAGATATAGAGAGAGATTGGAAGGCCCATTCCCCCAACCTTGGAGTAAATGTGAGTTACAACCTAACAATTGAGATTAGTTCAACCATGTAACACAATGATACTTATAACCTAGTGAGGTTGGATGATACAGTCAAATATAACCTCAAAAATTGAAAATATTAAGTGATTTAATCACCTTGAACATACCAAAAATAAAAACAACTACTACATTAGATTATCTCAATAAAGTCCATAAAAGTCTAATCAAGGTATTAGTATATAAAAGTCTGTGATGTGGTAATAGTCCATAAAAGAGTTTTAGAATCTAAAACTGATTTATTTTGTAATGATAGGCATAAACATATAATATGCACCTTAGATATGTCTCATGCTGAAATTAAGTATAAAAATGGTAGAAATTATAGAATTATACCACAACTATGAATATGAATCATATAACTATGTGCTTTGGCCAATCCAAAAAACTAAGTGTGGGGAGCATGTTTCCACATCATACCCCCACTATATATGGAGAAATATAAAAAGTGATATAATTACTAATGTGAAAAACATGTTTCAAAAACATTCCCCCACTATAATCTAGAGATGCTAAATACTAAATAAGTGTGGAGATTGTGCTTTCAAATCATTCCCCCACTGAATCTAAAATCTATGCCAAGTGTGGAGAATATGCCTCTATGGCATGCCCCCAATAATATGGCCCTCTTTGATGTGAGGGAAAAATATGAAATGGTAGTTGTCTCACCTCAAAATAATAAGACAACTATATAATCTATGAATGGATCCTTGTATCATATAGAAGGAACATGTCTATGTAGATATAACATTGAAGCACATACAACCAATATGATCACATGAAGGCCTACGATGCATGATAAAGATCATGGTAATGTATAGATAGTAACAATATAAAATTAACAAGTAAACATGCACACACACAAGAGAAATCAAAATCAAGTCAAAAGGCAATTGTCTAAGGAGACCTAAAACAAGGGGCATGGTCAAATTCCACACAATCAAAGGAACATGACTCATTAAAATGTTCATAAGAGAAAGGATGACATATTCAAATGTCCATACAATAAATAATGGAATATAAAAATGTAAAATAATGTATGCATAATCATGGGGGCCAAAACCAAATGATCATATTCAAATGCTTGAACAAATAATATAATAACAATCCAAGACACTAAAGGAAGTGCATAAAGTAAAGCATAAGCAACCAACATAAACATTTCTTAAGAGCCCATGGATTGAATGTGCTAGATAAAAATGTCAAATTTTTAACATATCAAGTACCTTATGTATGATATAATCATGGATAAAGGCATGTGTAAGTACATATTTAAGATCAAAAATTATAATGAAATGAGATCATCAAACCATATAACCTGTGTGTATCAAGATCTAAGAAACATATTCCCTTAATGTCTACATGACATGAATAGAGGGAAGGCCCAACATCTAAAATATGAATAGATCATGTATATATGTATGCGTGCATCACACTTAAATATAATTGTAACACACATGTGTGTATGTATATGTAACCAAATATGTGATACATAAACATAGAACTAACACATAGATGCCAAGGATCCAAGAGAACATGTAAATGTCAAAAATATTTTTGAGTTTTTTGAGTTTTTGGGTATTTTTGGAATATTTGAAGACTAAACTATGATCTCATCTAATATATGGTCATATTTATCTCCCTCACTTTGTACCTAACAACCTTAAGTTGGATCTTTTACATTTTTTGCTTGAAAAGGTACATAGCATGTTCCTCATCACATTTAGCATGTGTAGTAGAAGAAGTAATTCCATCATTTGGAATATGTATTAATTTACCTTCATGATGAAAGGAGATACCTTGCTAATTGGGATCAATTTTTTCTTCCATTTGGTATAGCCAAAGATTTACTAGTATAAATGCATATGGATATGTGGTAGGCATAACCCAAACCCATGTTTTAATTACTTTAGGATCACAAGCAATTGGTATTATTATGTTTCCTAAGGAGTCTTTCCAACCTCCTTTATTTTTTAATTTTTTTAGATTGAAGAAAATTTGTTGTAAGAATCTTACATTGCAAGTAGTTTTTTCTTGTGTAAGATTAATATGGTTATCAAAATTAATCGCCACCCATGTATAAGGTAATTGTTAAATCTTTTTAGTGTGGATTATTTTTATGTTGTTCACTTTGAGATTATTTCATAAGATATGGACCTTGGATTAGCCCCATGTTAAGTATCATTTGTAAATCGGGCATATAAATATCATGAATACTATATTTTTTTTCATAATGCTTCTTAGGTAATTTATCTCCTTCCTTTGTGTGAGGGATAAAACTTTTTATATTTGGAGGGAGATCTGTTAAGTTACTTTGAATGATAATTATGAAGGAAGCATATCTATGTACATAATTATATAAATGGTTAAATTACTCATATTATTTATGCAATTCTCTTTCTTTTAATGGGAAAAGAAGGCCTTTACCAAAGATAAATTACAATTTCAGATATGAGGGTCTAAATACTAGCTTATATGATGTAGTTTTGAATTAAGTAGTACAATCTTGAAGGGATTCATCATCACATTATTTAAAATTATGAAAATATTATAATGTAATTTTTGGAACCTTATGGATATTGAAATCCATGAAGAATACATATTCTAATTATAAAAAAATGGTTAAGGAACCCTTTGGTAAACTATAGAACCAACTTTGAGCCTCATAAGAAATTTTCATATGGAAAACCTTTAGTAAAAGTTTGTCATCTTTTTCTCATTGACCAAAGTAATGTATATAACATATCATGTGCTCAAATGTATATTTAGGTGTTTCAAAGAGAGGTAAATATGGTAGCTCAAAATATTATGGATAAGGATATTCAAGTATACATTTCACAAGAGGTTGATTATTGAATGAGGTTACATGTGCATTATTATTATGGAAAGCCATTTTCATTTAAAGTATAGAAACCTGATTTTTAAGATCCATAATAGTGGTCATCATAGACATAAGATATTCCATGGAAATAGTGGTGTTTTTCATAGGTGTTATCATTGGATCCAACCCACTACCCTTTTTTAATCTAGGTATATGAGTATAATCATCCTCATGTTTAATAAGTACAAGTTCATGTTCACTAAATTTAGATTAATTGATTAGTGGTATGGGATATTTGAATTCAGGTAATTTTGGTATATCATTTGAATATATTGGACATTGGAATAATTTATGTCATCTACTTTTGGTATAATAATTTGAGCTTGAAAAATCTTTGGTGAAGGTATGAGGGAACCATCACCTTTGATAAGGGGATATTATGTTGGAATGTATGATCTATTGGGGTGTGAATTAATTTTTTTTAAGGCATGCCTCCCTTATAATTTATTTGTAAGTCACTCATAATTTCCTTACATATTGTCTAAATTTTTAATCATCAAGTGAAGGATCCTCTTGGTCATATGTACCCACTTGTGTGGTAAAATTTGCATGAAGAGCATTCTTATATGAATTACATTGTTGGTTCCTCATATAATTTTATGAAAATTCAAATCCTTTCCAAGATATATTTTTCTTATGAATAATAGGTTGAGATATACCCTGATCATGTTTTCCCAATCCTTGGCCTTTATATCCATAATTTTGAAAATATCAAAGACCAAAATCATATGATGATGGTGTAGGAATTATGGGTAAAGGATTCTTATCTTCCTTAATATGGTTAAACTCATCTCTTGAAATGGTGGGAGTATGGACCTAATTAAAGGGATAGTAGTTGTCACTATTTAAGGCATTGAGATTATATGCTTTAGTAGTTGGAAGGATACAAGAGTAATAAATTTTTACCCCTTATTTTATAGAAATTTATAGAGTTTTATAATTTTAGTCATCAAATAAATCAATATCATCCATGATAAGAGATATTAAGTACATAAATGTTAGGGCAAAGTAGGTAATAAACATATTATAGGGTATACTTAGGTAGAAAGGATGTTCAAAGATTGGGTTCACCAAATGTTTAACCCTAAAATTAGAAGGTATATATATGTTTGGGTTACCTAGAGGCTCATTAAATGGGTATATATAAATGACAATGCACAAGGGTGATAATCAGATCTACAATAGGCCAATTAGGTACTAAACTCAAATGTAAACATACATTGAATTTCTTATGTTGAAAATATTCTAAATATATAAATTACAACTAAATTATGTATGGAAATGATAAATAAGTGATATTTTTAGTTAGTTTTGATGTTCATACAATGTCAGATCTAGAACAAATAGTAAGTAGATTGGAATATAGTTTTAGAAAAGTCATCAGATTTTGATTTAGATCCTTTTGAAGCCCTAAACACTAACGCCATCCTAAAATAGTTGTGTCTATGCTACTATCTTGGTTCAATGAAAGTATCTTAGATGGAATACCTATTATAAAATTGTACAACCACTTGGTTGTTTCTAGGTTTGTATTCACCTTCACTTTGGTGAATTCAAAACTAGGTCATCGACTATCACTCATCATGAATTTACAAAAACCTAATTCTTCATCTTCATAATGACCTTGGGTAAATATGGGTTAGTGGGAACATGATTTTAAGTTGACCCTAAATATCCCTTTATCAGTGATCACTACCTACATATCCAATACTCCAAAGAGGGCCTTAGATTGATATAATTTTTCCCTATGTGTTAGCTTGTGTGTGAATCATGTAATATGTGAAAAGTAAGTACAATAGTGACCTAGCTTGTAACTTGTAAAATTAGTCTTTTGAGATGATCCTTTAGTAATTTAGACATGTATATATGTTATCACTATAACTGGTATAGAAATAGGAAAAAACAGGGAAGCTTTTCTTAATTGAATGTTTTTTGGTATGAATACTAAGTATTTTCTTGTGTATGCTAGGTGAGGAATGAATGAGGGTTGATATTATATTTATATAAATCCATTTATAAAATTAACTCACATTAAATCACTTAGGCTAACCATTAAGATACATTTAATTTACAAAATATATTACTATAGGGTACCAGACACTTGCATTGGGTCGAGACACTTGCATCGATGCCAATGTCTATCTTAAATGTTAGTGTCTATAGAGAATAAAATAAGGTATAGGATTAGGAATTGAAAAGGTGCAAGGTAAGTACATTTTAAGAATTATGAGAAGATATAATACCTAGGTCATCAACATAAGACTAGTCATACGATGAGATAGACCAAGGGGCATAATATAGAGCAAATACAAGACTTATAGAAGTAAGAAAGGTCTATAACTAAGATAAACAACTAAGATCTAAATTTTCCAAATATATAAAACTAAGGTGATATATAATCCATAAATATCATCTAAACATTGATTTTTTATCCCAAATAAGCACCTCTCAACTATTTCAAGTTCTTTATTCCCTCATTGAATTGACAATACTCTTGAACTTTATTACCAAAATCATGTTGAATAATAACTTTAAATTGATTCCATAGTTTTGCATTCACAAGAGGTTGATCCAAAATACATATATCCTTCCAAAATATTATCTTCTTTTCATTTCCCATTTTCCATTTTCAACCATTTAAAATAAGATATCTATTAAAAGCCAAGCACTTCTATAAAAAAGAACCATTAACAAACTACTCTTATTCCAAAAGCACTAAAACTTCTTTTGAGCCTAAATATTTATCCTGAAGTATGCTAGACCAATATGAGGAAATTTTAATAAAGCAATAATACCTATTGGTAATAATGGATTTGTTCACCCAATTTTATATCCTTAATCCCAATCCCCCATTACCCTTTAGGGTATAAAATCTATCCCAAGTAACCAAAGAAAAATTATTTTTTTCCTCTATGCCAGTGCATAAAAACTTTTTCTAATTTTTTATATTTTTTTCTATACCTTTGGGTATATTAAACATGGACATTAGATACACTGGGAGGCTTTGTAAGGTACTCTTAATGAGATTGAGTTTCCCTGATTATGATAAAAAAATTACCTTTCCAACCAACCATCCTTCATTGAAATTTATTAAACTAAAGGATTTCACGCCACCTGATGAAGTTTATTTATATATATATATATATATATATAGGCATTCAAATATAAGTTAAGGGGATATATTTAATCTAAAAACAAACAAAAAATGTAATTCTATTCTTCCTAACCAAAGGGGTATTGAATAAATAAACCAAAATTTTATAAAAATCAATTTTCTATTTTGAAACTACCTCATAATTAAAATGATTTTTTTTAGTTCCCTAACTTTCATAATAGAGGAATAAGCTAAAAAAGGATAACATCATCTAAAAATTATTGATGAAGAGTTGGGTCAGTGCTCTAGGATGGTTTGAACCTCTTTATCTCTCCTTTTTTGATAGCTTATGATAAGGCTCTATTAAGGGACTCTTCCATAATTATAAATAGTAAAGGAGATAATGGATCTCTTCTTCTTTTAATCTTAAATGAACCTTATGGAACCCCATTTATGAGAATAAATAACATGATAGTTTTTATATAATTTATTATAATTTCCCTGAACTTACATTAAAAACCAAATTATAATATCACCTTATCCAATAAGTTTTAATCCATTTTATCGTATGCCTTGTTCATGTTTAAATTAACAACTATACCTACTTGATTACTTTTATCCATAAAGTGAATGGTTTCATGAACAATAATGATGCCTATCCTATATTTACCTACCTAGAACGAAACCCCCTACTGGATTATTATGATCTTTTCCATAATAAACTACATTCTAATAGAAATAATTTTGTTGAATATCTTCTAAACAACATCACATAGATTAATGGGGTGAAAATAATAAAAGTTACTAATTACCTCCTTTTTGGGAATAATAACTATAAAATTATTATTAAATTCCCCTAGAAATTGTCGAGAGGAGATGAATTCATTAATAAGCTATGCTTAATTTTTGATAGATAAATTTGGAATCACCTAGAGCATTTAAGTAAGTTATGTTTAAATAAATATTTAATAACATAGTGATAACTAAGGATTTGTATATAAATATGTTTTTAATAACATAAAATTTGATTCAAAATGGTATAGAAATGATATTTACAAATGTTTTTATAGGACACATCCTACCTTAGGCATTTTGATCCATCAAATTATAGTGTCTAGTTATTCTCATAGAATTTTATAGTAATGTTTTTTTATTTTCCTTATTTATATTTAATGGATGTTTTCAGTCGAGACATTATATTTCATGTTATTTTAAGGATTGGGCCTCCAATTTTTTTATAAATTTATAAAAGTGATATTTTATAGATATAAATTATATGCACATTAAATAAGGAGGATGTATTCATTATGAAAAGTTTTGAATATGCGTTTCAGTGGGAATGGGTATGGTAGAAAGTTGATAAAATTTTACATGAATCTTGACAAGTTTCTCATATATATTTTTTACATCGAACTAAAAGAGGAGTACCATCTATGTCATGATTATAAAATATAAGCATCCTTCACTATGGGGAGTCAAAGGCTATATTTTTAATATTTTATGTATCTTGTTGTAAGTAGGAGGTTGAGGCACAACATTCATGAGGAAATTCACATTGAATTAATCAAAATGGATGTAGGCTAATAAGATCAAAAATATAAGGATTATATAATATATAAAAATGTATAAGACTATAATATATCTAACAACCATGAATTTTTCTATAAAGTAGTTTTTAGATATAGATAAAGGTCATGTGCAAGGGAGGTTATAAGAGATATAATATGGAAATATAATGTGTAGGCTTAACAATAAATAAAGTGTCATTATAAATTAATCAAGACGTGTAAATAGATTTAATTGAATGAAACATCATTCCATTAGGTGGTAACCATGAGGTGTTTTGACCAATGGATGTAAGAGTGTCATTAAATGCTAATCATGAGTTATAAACAAAGAAATAACACATGTAAAGATAAAGATACAGTTTAATGAATAAGATAATTTGATCATGGAAGACAAAAAATACCAATATAGTTTAACCATCAATATAATAAAATAAATAGTTTAAGGTCATGAATACTTACCCTAAGTTTACGTGTAAACATATAAATCCCCCACTGATGTCAAGTAGAACATTGTGAGATATTGTTATAAGTGAATTTAAATGTGGAGAGAATAATACTTGAGTATACATAGTTAAAGACTCAAAATACTAAGTGTTCCTTATTGGTTAAAATTGTCTTCTTAATATATTTAAGTGCTTATCCAAACTTTTCTTCCTCAAGTGTAAGATGATTAGAAATAATTATTCTTATTATTACAAAGGTGGATTTAGGTGAAGAAGGAGAGTGAATTGGATTTATTTCCTTTGATAAATGACAAACTAGAACCATATAAATATTATTCAAAAAAAAAAAAAAAAAACTCAAATTTGGTTTGATCGATGAAGTAGAAAATGTATTAGCAAAGACAATAATTTATTATCCTAGCTTATGATGTCAGTTAGGAGAAATGTATAAAATAATAATTATAGGATATGCACACACACAAAAATAAGAGTAATGAAAATTTGGAATTTTAAATCTCAAATGACAAAAAACATGATAACATGGTATGATTGAATGAGGAAAACATAATTTGTCATCAATGGAGGAATTATCACAAAATACCATGAATTGGGCTACCTCAATCTCAATACAATTATTAGGATGTAAATTTAGAGATATTGATGCCTCAATGATACATGAAATATAAATATACAATAATCAGCAATATTTTTTATAAATATTCCCAACTCAATTATCATATATCATAGTAGTGTAGCATAGGATAAAGCTTTGTGAAATGAATAAGGGACCATAAGATAGAATAAATATATGTAATAAATGATGATAAATTATTTAAATACCTAACAATAATTTTACATCCTTGGCTTACCTTTACATTGAGATAAATTTCTTCCAAATATAATCATACTTATTGTGAAATATGTAAAGTATGCTTACAAATTAATGCAATAAAAGTGTACACAATCCAATATGAAAAATGAAAATATGTAATTCTCTCAAGGAGGATGGTAAAAATTCATTAATATATACAAAATATCAAAGGCCATATTTGGTTTGGAAGAACCAAAATGTGGAAATATAACATTAGGTAAAGGAATGAATGGGTCAGATATCCATAAGATAAATGCTAGATTAGGTTTACATGACCCAAAATATGGTATTAATACGATGAAAATATATAAAAAATATATGAGTATAGATATAAGATATGGATGAACCAAGGAACAATAATTTTATAACATGATATGAGACTAGATAGTGATGAGGTAAATGGTAGATTAGGTCTAGATGACCTAAAAGAAAACTAAAAACTCAAGATCCCAACCATAACTCATAAAAAAAATTTAAAGAGAATATAAAAAACCTAAAGATAAATATTATATTAAACATGTAAATCTCAATGGGAATTCATGATAAATTACATAAGTATTACCATATAAAACACTTGAACATTAATGATGTCACAATACTATCATGTCTAAAAGATTTGAAGAATATGAAATAAATAAAATGGGGGAGATTTATAAATAAGTATTTACATCAAGGGGATAATATTAAGGTAAGGAAGAGAGGTTTCCATAAATATAAAAATATGGTCTTTATTAGAAGTAAGACACTTTAATCAATTTTCCAAGATCATCAGTTTTTGATATTGAAAGGATTAGGATTTATACGTAGCTATTCTAATTTTTTTTCTAGATAGATAAGTATAAAGATAATCCATTGAATGTTATAAAATAAATGTAAAAATATCTTACTTTCACATGATGCATTTCCAATTCCTTAAGACCTCGATGAATCCTTTAGTCAACTACAAGTATTAGGTATATGCATGAAAATTTAAGTAGCCTTAATGATAAATATTAGGATACTTATACCAATCAAATATCCTAATGAACTCAAATAAACCATATGGTATTCTATGAGGGAATCTATGGATTTTGGGCCTCAAATAGGATATGTACATAACAATGAATTGATCAAATCTTTTAATGATTCTAAATTTTGAGAATTTGTGTGACCTTTTGATTTCATACTATGAAAAAATTATTTTTTAAATTATTTGATTTTATTTATTTTATCCTATGTATGGATATAAAAAAAAACAATGGATTTTGGTATGATTAATATATGGTATATATGTCTCGATATTAAAGAGGAGAACATATAAACCTAAATATTATGATATTCCTAAACATGCACCTTACAAAATAATGAGATATTGAAAGAAACCTTAGTGTGCCTAATAAGGAGATCAAAATAAGGGGAAAGAGATATAAACATGAAAATTATTATGCTATCCTTCTCACAAAAAAAGTATAAAAGAGGTGATACGATGATGATAATTTTTTAAAAAATTTCATGAGAGAAAGTAAAATATAAACAAAAATACATGTAAACATAATAAAATAGTTGTGCCCATAGAATATGATTGAATTTTAGAGATCAAAGCCTACTCTCAATAATTACCTTATTTTTCTAAGAATAAATTTATCTACATATAGGAACAAGATCTAAAGATAAGTATAGCAAAGGAGGTAGAAAATTATGAGGAATCCTTCATTTTATTCCCCAATTTATTTCATTTCAACTCATAAAATAAAATCCAAGAGACATAAATACGTAAGATAAATACATGAGACATGAAAATAATAAGGATAATGGAATTGAAATAAAGTAGTAATAAAAAGTTATATTAGATATAAATGAAAATAAGAGGGGAAATACATTAGGTGTAAACATGAGAGTAAGGGAGGCTTCCAAGGGGTGTAAACATTAGAATAAGGGAAGAAACTAAGAGGTGTAAACTAAAGTAGAAGGGTATTTATATGAAAAATAAATAAGTAAAAATCTATGGGGCATAATGAAGTGAGAAGGATCCTAGAGGAATCAAAATGTTATTGTGCATTTAATCATCATTTCCTTAAATCTAGACATATTCTAGTTCAAATCAAAACCCAAAATTATTCTAATAAGATGTTATAGTATCAAATATTAAAGTTCTATTTCTATATTATTAAATTCCAATTTAGAGTTTTTCAAAATTACATATCAAATTCAAGGATTTGAATACAATAATTTTTGGATTTCCTTTTAAAGGTTTTTAAAATTCAAAGTTAAATAACTAAAGTATGTATTATAAGTAGTTAAATTATTTTGATGTTTTATTTAAATAAAGACAATAATTCATAGTTCATTTTTTTGTGACTCAAAATTATGAATGATAATTTATAACACATTTATCATAATATTTTTGTTTTATTACCTTATAAGTGTATAAAAAATACCACAAATATAGGACACCCTACACAATGAAATGATGGTCTTATTAATGATTATTCAAATACAACTTAAAGATTACATATAAATACATGTAAGGAAATCATAAACTGGTCCTTTCTCAAGGCATTGCATGCTCAGTTCAATTTGGCCTTTCATAAAAATAATTTATTTGGCTCCATTTCCAATGCACCCTCTATTTCTAAGGGTTCAAATTGGGAAGTTTACATAAACACATTATGGGTGGTGACTGTGATCAATTCAAACCCATCTCCTATGAGGATGTCAAGGGGGATGATTATGTCTGGCACAAGATGGTTAAATGAGTTCTGGCAACATTCATGGAGCAACTGGTTAGACATGATATTGTTTGTCCAAGGATTTTTCCTGAGGATGGAAGGATAGAGAGGTTCACATGCATGGTTTAATAATTTTGATAACCAAAGAGCTCATTGAGGAGATAGCAGGTATGGATTGATCACGGATCAAAGACTTTTAGGATAAAAAGAGGAAGAAGGAAATCATCAACATTTTATTCAAAAAAGATAATAAGAAACCCAAGGCTACACCTCATAAAGGGTTTATGAGGATTGACCTATTGAGAAAGTGGCCTGATGTTTGCTTGTAGATCATGCATTATATCACATTAAAGGGTAAATATAAGATAATATTATCTCACCATTTTCTCTTGATTAATCACTTCAAGGGGCATATTATCAGTCTTTCATTTTTCATTTTAAAATCCCTAAAATCTATAATTATGAATTTCAATAGTAATCCCTCGATGGATATAATACATCAAGGGATGATATTATTATTGGTCAAGAAAGGGGAACCATTATGGTAAAAAATTGTTATGGAGGAGATTAACAACCCTAGTGAACATGAAGACTCTAATAGGGAAGAGGATTTCTTCACAAAGTTTGAGTCTGATAAAGATGGGAAGGATCAGATTAAAAGATCTAGAGCTAAGTTTTCATAGGAGGATTCCAAAGTGAGAGGTATAGACACAGGAGTTCCTAAATATGTGTCACCCATTGATATTAGGGGCCAAAGGGTTATATATGCCAAGAACAAGGAATAAATTGAACAATCACTTGATAATTTAATCACCAAGATATCGATCTAGAAATTTTTGTGAAATGAGACTGCAGATGAAATTGACAAACTTAAAGGTCTTCTAGTTCATGGGATTTTAGAAATGAATTTTGGCAAAGAACATATAGGAATAGATGAGATCACTCCCTAAGGCAACAACACCACTTAAAGAGAGAGAATAGAGTATAATAGCAAGGATTTTGAGGAGAAGGAAGAACCCAAGCTTACTAGTCTAAAGTGTAAGAGGAAGGGCAAGGAAAAAGACCAGTCTATTGGGAACCACACCAGAGGGAAACTAAGCAACATAGGGGAAAGTTATAAGGACAATAAATTTTTCATCTATTTTGGATTTGATTAGTTGGTCCTTTTCTATTTTCTTTTATCTGGCTTGGGGTTTTTTTTTGAAACATAATATGTTTTAGGTGGCAGAGGCTTTTTCCTAGCGGGTTCTTATTTTGTCCCTTTTTGTTTTGCTATTGTTTCATGCTTATTTTTTGGCATCATTTTGTATGTGAATATTCCCCTTTTAACCTAGTAATCAACCAATCTAATAAAAAAAATCACAAATATCCATGTAACATTTAGTGTGGAAACATTACCACAAATATCTTTGTAACGTTTAGTGTGGAAAAGTTATGTCAAATAAATACTTGTAACAATTAAAATATAAAAATTATCATACATATCATAAATTTTAAATTTAATTTATTGGAAATTCCATACATAAAATTTTAGACATATTAGTTTTTTAATACCATAAATATAAGTGTGTGCAAATTTAAAAAACATTGTTTTTATCACCATAAATATAGTATCTCAATATTATCACAAACACCAAAAAAAATATTTACATAGTAATATTTAGTGACTAAATATTATAAAAAATAATTAATTTATTAAACACTCAATTTAATCTATATATATCATAGCTTACATCTACAACATCTTTCATTCATAGAAAAACAAACCATAAATCACATAGTAAGTAACTATGTTTAAAGAAATAATTATAAAAATTATTTGAAATAATATAATTGCCCTTATCATGACAAATATTTTTAAGATAATATTATTTAATTAAAATTGTATTTAAATGATTTTATAAAATCCTACTATATGTTTAAACTAACTCTAGTTCTTTACAAAATATTATAAGATTTCAAAAATCTTAATAATAAACTCGTGTAACTAATTCAAATTGTTATTGGGTATATATAAAATCAGATTAATTTAGTTTCAATGTTGTTTCTTGAATAAATGAATTCATTAAATCATTTACATATTTAGAATTATTTTTAGTCTATAACCTAATTTTAAAAATACATAAACACCTGAGAAAGAATTCCCTTTTGTTTGTTCAAAGGAAATAATATTTATTTTAAGATCAATATTATATTAAACTTATTTGTAATTTTTTTTATTTTTATGAATTGTATGAATTAAAACATCATTAAATTCAAACATAATCTATATTGATTGTTGATCTTTATAATTTAAATACAATAAATTGTTTTAAATTAAGTCACTAAGATAAAATCCTTCTAAATAATCAAAATACATATAAATATGCTAGAACAATCTCATCTAAATAATTGTGATTATATATTCAAGAATAATTTCATCTAATTATAAATATTAACTAAATTCAATTGTTTATATAGGTCATCATAACAAATTCAAAATAATGTCTTGCTATAATTACTTATTTATATAACTATCTTTAATAAATTCAAAACAAAAAATAAAATTTAATCAAAATTTAAGACAACTCAATCAAGTTCACTCATTTATATAGTTTGATTTAACAAATGCAAAAAAAACTCAATCAAATTCATGATTGCTTTTGCAAAGTAACTCAATCAAAGTCAACAATTATTTATTTTTATGTTTATAAAGGGTGTCGCATATTTGGGTGTGGTCTAAGATGTTATAGCTACATACATAAGTGTGTGAGTGGTTTATTATCATAATATAGTGTGCCATCAAATATCTAAGTCAAAGGAAAGAGAATCTTATTTGTTGTAATTAAATCATGTTTTCTCATCTAAAAAAAATAAATATCATATTCCATACATGTGTTTATACTTATCTATAACCACTTGAATGTTTTTTTATGTATACTGGCACAATATAACCTTTCTTCACTCTAAAAAATATGTCACATATCTCTTATTATGATATCCTATAAATAAAAACAAATTCAAATTTTTCTAGCTAGAAAAATTGGCGAATGAAACAAAAAAGTAATCTTGAGTGTAGATAAGTAAACCTTAACCTAATATCAATTTTATATATTTAAAAAATCAAGTTAATTATAGATATATGAAGCTTCAAAATCTAATAGATAAGGGAAACCCTTCAAGAAAGATTTAGAATAAAAATCTAATTTCAAAAATCAACATCTTCAACTGGCTGAGTGTCCAAAATAAAATTCTTACATTGGATAATCTAAGTAAAAGAGGTATTTAGGTGGTAAATAGGTGTGTTCTATGTGAGAATTCTTGGGAATCTATTAATCATATCTTCCTTGACTATATATTTACTTTCCACATTCGGAGTTCTTTTCTTCAAAGATTCAAAGTGTGTTGGGTACTTCCTTCATCTCTAATGGAGGCTTGGTAGGATTGGCATTGTCCCTTTGTTAATCAAGAACTCAAGGATATTTGGAATTTTGATTTCCCTCATTTTTATGGGGAATTTGGAAGGAATGTAACAACATAATATTTAGGAACAAGCATAGCTCATTCATCAAAGTATCTAACAAAATATTTTCCTCTTATATGAAAATTTTAAAAATATAAGGTGGGGAAAATGTATCCTTTCTTACCATTTGATGAAATCATTGCTAAATAATGAAATATTAACGTTGAAAACATTCCTTTTGTGGACCCCAAGATAGCCTTGAGAAAATTGATACGATGGTTGGCTCCTCAACTAGGTTGGGTAAAACTCAATTTTGATGGGTCTTCTAAAGGAAATCATGGGCTTTCAAGAGGTGGAATTATTTTAGACCATCATGGGGATATTATTTTATCTTATGAAGGAATCATGGGATTCTAATATAATCATTTTTCTAAAACTTTATCAACCTTATGGGGGTTACAAGTGGATACTGAGTTAGGTTGTAGATTCATTTGTAATGAGGGAGATTCTCTTAATATTATTAACTACCTCAATAAGAAGAATTTGTTTGCATGGTATATATCACATATAATAGATGAAATTATTCATATAAGTAAAGGGTTTGAAAAATTCATCTTCTAGCACATGTATAGAGAGGGAAATATGCTTGTTGATTCATTTGCTAATAGAGGGATTGAAACAAAAGAATTAAAATTTTGGCATAAAATGGAGATTCGTCCCAATCCAATAAATGATATTATCATAAAATACAAAAGCAATCCATTTATTTAGGGTTCAGATCTTAGCTAAGCATTGACACATAAGAGTAAGCTTTGAAATGTGTATTTTAATTATGTTGAGTTATTATGGCATTCATAATCATATCCTCAAATGGTATTATTTTGGTCATGATTACATAATCAACCAACTCTATAATTATGTAAATTATATTAATAATAATGAACTCATTAAGTTTGGAAGTATTCTAAGTTTGGGTTTTGGTAAGGCAGCGAATAGGTATTCAGCCATGGGAGGAGATTTATTTGCATGGAACTAATGAATGCATATCACATTAGAAAAACTCCAGAGGTATGGAAAATTTTACATACATGGGGGTTAACAAATTTCATAGATTGTATATGTGGATACAATACGTATCTATCCTAAAAATTTATAAAAATGGGTAGACTAAGTGGTCAAAATCAAGAATATCTCTTTTGAAATGATAGAGGAGCTGATTTATAGGGTTACTAGACTTCAAATTGAAGAAAAAAATACATAAAATTGACTACAAATATTGAGAAAGAAAAGGAAATATTTCTTGTGTGGGATGAAAATCTTACAGTGTTCTAAGTTGGATTCAAAAGAGAAGACTTTCCTATTCTATTTGATGATTTAGTGGAGCAAATAATCATGTGTGTAACTCTGGATGGTAGATATAAAGTGGTTCATTATTACCATCTCCCTTTATTGAATTATATGAGGCATAATATTCCTATGATTATTCTATTTTATATCTTGCATTCCCTAGAACTTTTAGTTGAGGAAGCCCAAATGGGTAAGAAATCAAATCCATTACACCATGTTGTAATTTTCCTCATATATAAGTTATTCCAATCTCAAAACCCTATTCCATAGTACTCAATTGTTAAAATGAAAAATGTCAAGATCAATGTCTCACCCTCTATACCTCTAAATTAGATACTAAGGAGTAGTGTCAAACCTAAACCAAAGAATAATGAAGATAATGGTAGGGCAAAAAACAAGAAAGAGGGGTCTTTCAATAAATAGATGTTACAAGATTTAGATGCCATGATTGATCTTAAAGAGATGGGCAAGGATAATAACATCAAAAAGAATTCTCAGAATGAGGTGGATCAGCTTCAAGTTGAGGAACATAATATACAAATTAATACTCACATATCTAGAAGTAGGGAAGGAGTAAATTTGAATTCTACAAGTAGTAAAGGGAAGGATGGCCATGTTGAAGTACAAACAATGGATCCTCATTCTTAGATACAAGTTGACTTTGATTTGAATTCCTTTTTAATATATTGCTAAAAATAAAAACAAACTAGAGATTATAGAGGATGAGGTATATATTCATAAGACATTTCTATGTTGTTTCATGAAGGACCATTCAAGATTGAAATAGGAGGTCAACAACTTCAATAAAAAAGATGGATTGTATTGCACTTGGGAGAGGGAAGTGGAGATGGCTTTTCAGATTGAGATTATGACTGATAGAATTAATAGGTTATAGAAAGATAATAAAGAACTTAAATATAAACTTAATATTTTGGTTAGGTATAGTAAAGTAACAGTGAATAATGCAATACAATGCATGCAAGGTTTATCTATGTTTTTTAACAATGCTAACACAAGTGAAAATAATTCTAGTCCCAAGAAAAATCTTAAAAGAGTGGATACTTCATCTTAAAGGAAAAAATTGGTAAGAGGTTTCAATAATAACTTTCAAATCATGACACAAGAGTGGACTACAACTTATGAGGAATGGAAAAAATTAATAGCTAAATCTCTTTATTTTTTAATGGAAGTTGTGAATTCATTATTTTTGGGTTTTATCTTCGTTGTGATTATCTAGTGAACTTGTATGTTCTTCCTATATTTGTTGATATTTTGGTTTATGTTAATAGACACTAAGGTGGTAATTTTGTATGAGTAGGGTCCCTCAAAAACCCATTTTTACCTATAAAAAAAACATACATATGAAAAATTGGTTTTTTGGTTGGTGACCTAAATTCAACAATCCCTGGAAATCCAAATATAATTCTTTCCATTCCCAAACTAATAAATTCCTTCCAAATGGAATGAGATATAAAATTAAAATATAAATAAATTGTTTTTAATCTCAATGTATAAATATCCAATCAAACATAATAATAAGTCTATATAGGGATAATTGTTTTGTAACAAAAAAAACATGAATGAATTTTTATATAAAATATTTTTTAATTAAGAAAGAAATAGTTTCAATAGAATATCATTATAGAAAGATCCAATCAAAAACAATAATAATATATAAGGACCATTATGTTCTTGTAATAGAAAAATAAAATTCAAATGAAAATTTACATAAAATAATTTTTAATTATGAAAGTAATAATACTCAAAGAAACATTCATATAATTTTTTTTAATAAATAAAGTAATGGTATTCAAAGGAAAATTCATACAAGATATTTTTAAAACTAGACAAATAATAGTATGTGGTATACACCCTGAGTGAACATTTATAAATGTGTATCTCAAACTTTACTTTTTTGAACAATTAATAAAACAAAAATAGAGTGAGTATGCATACAAGATTTTTTTAAATTATGAAAATAATAGTTTGTAATATACATTTTGAATGAACATTGTAAACATTTTTGAACTTTTGTAATCATTTCTAAGATCAAAACTTGATTTGTTATTTATAAAAGATAAGTTTTAATTAGGAAATTAATAGTTTGTACATTACAATTTGAATAAACAATTACAAACTTTGTTTGAAACTTACACTTATTTGAACATTTTTAATTATCTCTAATATTTTTTTAATAATTAAAAAAACTTGAATGATTAAACATACACTTTGTTTGAACATTTTAAATCTCATAAAGAGTCATGTAATAGTTTGTAGTATACATATTACTCTTTGTTTGAACTTTTGTAAGTATTCCTATGATCAAAAATTGAATGATTATTTATATAATATATGTTTTAATTAGGCAAGTAATAGTTGTAGACACACAAATCTAGTCACAAGTACTTTAAAATTATAATTATTGACACATAATAAACCAAATGACTTACACCCAGTTACATGTCTCTTATTCACCATTCCTCTAAGTATTTTATACACATGTGGGCTCGGTCATTTTTTTTTTCTATCACTATACACAAAACTTTAAAATTTAATGCTCAAGGTATTTAAAATCACCCTCAAACTATTTATAGACTAAGATAGGTCTCCTTGATATTTTGAGATAGGTTTTCCCTAAGCAGACATGAGTGCTACCATACTCCTTTCTACTTAGATCAGCCACATCCCATGCCAAATAGCTACTAGTTTCTAAAATTAAAATTATTATTTTGGGTCTTCACATAACTTTCACAAGGTTAGGTATATGAAATTATCAAAATGTTCACCTATATATACACATCAAAGGTCATTCATTATCACACTTTATATTCACTAGCTCAAGCTTACATACTATTTCACAATGATAAAATATGCCCTATTATTTCAAAATTAAAGATCACTCATAAGGATAAGACATAAGACAATTCAATAGCATTCCAAATAAAGCCAAGATATATCTTTTTCAATTATTAAAATCTATTTTATAGTTAGATACACATAGTCAAGGAGCACAATTTCATAATCACTCTAGGTGGGATAATTATGTGGGATTGATTTCTCTCCTTGGAGAATTGGATATGTAGGCAATGGTCCATCATCAAGGGGTGATTGAATCTAACCAAACCTTAAGCACTTATGATATAATATGGGGTATGTATAAATTAAAATGTGTATGTAGTGTCATCACATGGTTTGCAATAGATTAATATGCTTAATTCTACAAGGGATTATATATACCTCTCTCGATCAATACAATACATCCACTACCAACCTCACCTAAAGAATATTATATTGAGTAAAATTTTATAGCCTTACATGCTAAAGTATTGAAATTAGAACAAGTTGTTTCCAAATAAAATCACCCAATGTATTATTAAACTTCACTTCATGACCCTTTTGCACCTAAGAGAGCCTCTTACCCATAACCAATAGGATTTGAAGCTCATAAGATACTACTCTATAAAGGTAAAATTGTTCCTAAAGGACACATTTAAATTAGATATGTATCGGTAAGCGGTTAGCCTACTCTCAACATGGTAACAATGACTAAAATTTACATACATCTTCCAAAGTTCAATATTAAATTCTATGTTACTTTCTAAATTTTTATTTAGATTCATTATATATGTCTTTTGATTAGATCCAAATATCATAAAAATCTAAGAGGAATAATTTACAATCTCAAACCTTAACTCACATTATTATAATAATATTCCTAGACTACAAGTAGTATTAAGGAAAATATCTTTAAAGTCTAGCATGGCTTAGGAACAAAAGCATTAATACATTCATAGTTCTATAAGGCATATCACACACCCTACTTATGGACTCATCATGGCTATTGGTAATGATAAATCTAATACAAAGTAAGTGAATGAAGGCAAAGAAAAAGAATTTATAAAATATATTAATGTCAACCCACATAAGATTGATTCATTCCTATACATTACAAGAGATGTAAAAAAAAATAAACTCAAGCTTTCAATTCTACTTCAAATGTTCTAATTACTATTATTTATTCTATTCATATATCAACACCTCTATTTATATGTGTGCCAACATCCCAAGGTATGGTGTCATCACATGGTTTGCAATAGATTAATATGCTTATTTCTAAAATGGATCATATATACCTCTCTTGATCAATACAATAGGTCCACTACCAACCTCACCTAAAGAATATTTTATTGAGTAAAGTGTTATATCCTTACATGCTAAAGTATTGAAATTAGAACAAGTTATTTCAAAATAAAATCACCCAATGTTTATCAAACTTCACTTCATGACCCTTTCACACCTAAGATAGCCTCTTACCCATTACCAACAAGATTTGAAGCTCCTAAGATACCAATCTATAAAGGTAGAGGTGTTCCTGGAGGACATATTATTCATTTCATATAGCATGCTTAGACTATGATTCCAAAGATAAATTACTAACCAAGATCTTTCCAAGATGCCTCAAAGATTACACTCTACAAAATATCTATGATCTTCCACTTCAATCACTCATATAATTCAACACATTGGTGTATCAATTCTTAAAACACTTATTTATCAACATTGGTGAAAATTTATCTTATGTAAAAATTGATAAACTCAAATGAGGGTCAAATGAGCCAATAAGTTATTATATGTTCTTCAGTATAAAACTATGTTGGCTAAGATGAAAAAATCCATGGTAGATAATGGATTATAATATATATTCAACAAAGCTTGTTAGCACCACTCTATTAATATATAATGTTAAATAAATTTAAATCTTTTAATGAGTTATATAGTCAAATAAAATTAAGTCAAACTTATAGCATTGAACAAGCTAAAATATACACCAAGTGCTCCATCTACTTCAAATATCAAGTTTCAAAGAAATCCAAACTTTAAGGTCAAATATAAAGAAATAAAGAATGAAGTAAAATAAGTAGTTAATGCAATATCATAACCACATAGAAATATTCAATCAAAAACTCTAACAAGGAGATAATTTATAAGGTTATCATAACCTTCTCATATCTTGTAACAAAAACTACTTAATTGCAATTTCATATCTTTGCTTCTACCATTCAAGCTTAATTTGACCAAGCCTCAACCAAAGTGATTTGAAAGTAACGAATATTATGAATACCAAAAATGTATTGAGAATTATATAAATATATTATAGGCTAATGCACAAGATAAATATTTTATCAATGATAATACTATTGAACTAAGCAAATCCACAAAGGAAATTAAACCACAACAAAATGACAATGTGAAACTAAAAATATTCAATAATCCATTCCAAATCATGATACTATATAGCATATAAATAATTCATAAGTACATCATGTGTATAATGTTCATCCTCTCTTAAGACATATGAGTATCAAATAAACAAAATTATTTATATATTTATAATTACATTATCACAATGTCTAGTGATCAAATGCAATGATAATGAACTCAATGATGATGATTTAAATAGACATGCACTTTTTTATATGTGCTTACATCAACAAAAAACATGTACATAGTGTCATGATTTATAGTGGATCAATAAAAATGCATGTACAATGACACACTTTCATAGACTTGGATACATAATTTAATACTTAAAAACTACATAAAGAATAGTTAAATAATATGATGAGCATACAATAAATACGCTTGAACATATAATTCTACCACTCATAGTTTGTTTAGAACTAGTGGACACTCTATTTATAGAATTTATAAGCGCAAAATTCATCAATATGTTATTATTATGCCCTTATATAAAAAATATCCATTCAATACATAGATGCCACAAGTACATACTATTGACCAAATTTGACTTTTAGGTCAAATTGGGACCCTTATATGTAAAAACATGAATTTAAGATGTTTTAGGGGGCATAATATATTTTCATGAGCTTAATTACATGTTATTTGATGTCATTTAATGTCATATTATCCTTGGTATTAGTCATATTACTCAATTTGTTATTTTAGGTCATTTAGTGGGATTTTAAGGGTCATAAATGCAAGTGTCACATTTTCCAAGGTGTCTAGATGTCCATTTTTCCTTAAAATCATCCAAGAAGTCAATTTAACTATCAAGGATGTCTATTACATCATAATATTATATATTTTCTAACAAAAATTCAAGAAACAACTGAAAAAGGGTAAAAATCCAAGTGACAACAGTTTTTGGCACGCCTGGTGGGACTCTTGGTCTAAGAGGTTGGAAGATTTTTGGTGTTGTATTTCAATAATTAGCCTTTGGAGGAATATATTCAAGCATAAATGGTGACTCTAAAGCTATATCATATGGTAAATCATCCTAAGTTATCCTTTGAATATTGTTGATAACATTTTCCTTTATGTTTTTGCTTTTAATGAGGTTTCATGGCTAATTTTGGTGTTGAGTTTTGTCTTACACATGTTGGTGAGACATATCAAGCTCATATAATTTCATATCATCCTTGGTTTGAGTCTTACCAATATTTATATGACCATTTCCAACCTTAAAATTATCCTTATTAGCACTACAACCAGCCTTGTCATGATCCTTATTAGTCCTACAATCAGCCTTCTCCATTTATTGCTCCTAGTCAACCTATCCACTTCTCCAATTAGTCCATTATAAATTTCAACAAAACACTCTTAGGATATTAAAAATATGTTTTTGATCTTGATATACTAAGGTGACATGGTCAATATTTTCCTAGACATTTAATTCACATTGTGAGAGATGCCTTAGAGTTGGTCAAAAGAGAGTGGGCACCTATTGAGAGAGCCAATTGGCAAAAGCTTACAAATAAGATGTTAGATGTGAGTGGATTGATTTTATCCTTGAAGGATAAGATAATAATTCATGATAGGCATCCTCACCAAGTATATCAAGCTTCATATCCACTTCCCCATGTTTGATATCATCCATATTTGATCCCTACTCATGAGCCCAATCAAAACTGCTAAAGTCATCCTTTTCCAAAGCAAGTAGAAAAAAGAGTTGAAAAGACTAGCCTTGTGTTTGAAGCAAACATTTAGCAAGGGGCATAGCCTCAACCCATTTAATATTAAATAAATAAATGTCAATAATGATAAAGTTATTAATATCTTATAATAAAGGTAACATGCTAATGAGGTATTATACTCACATGTAGAAGGGTCAAGGGATACAAGTGTCTCAAACTCAACTAAGGAGAATGGATAAAATAAACATGTAGTTGTAAAGGATTAAACCTATTATCAAATATTACATCATTTTCTATTGTTGGACAATAATATCCCATTTGTGTTTCCTCAATAGGAGGAGCAAACTCATCTTTACTAATTAACCAAAGTAGGGTTCTTTCAAAGATATAATAATATAAGATATTTTATATAAGAATATGCTTATGTTATTTCTTAAAAATTTATTTATTTTAAATATAATTAGATTTAGTAGGGTATGTTTATTTTCTATAAATTAAATGATGTCTTTATATCAAGGGGTTTGTCTTGTGATAATAACCTTAGTGTGGAAAATAAAGGAATAATGTTTATGTACTAATGTACATAGGTTTTTTTTCTTATGAATAATAAATTTACCATCATGTAATGCTTTATGTGGGTGGAAGAGGGAACCTAAAGAGGAAATAAAATCAACAATAAAAATATTTTTTTATTAAGACCTTTGATGTTTTCACAATCCATTATAATGATAAGATGATTTTTGGGTGACAATTGTGTGTAATCTATTTGATCCAACATAATTCAAATCACCATCCATGATTCATAATCAAAAAATATTCACGAATCTTTCCTGATGATGAATCATATATGATGATTCAAAACATGTCAAATCAAATATAATACATATAATAATCACCTAAAAATCATATGCTCAATTTTTTTTATTGTGTGAATGTTTTAATGGTGAAATATGTGAATTAATTAATTATATTAGTAGTATTATCATTCAAAATGTGTACCTATGGATATTTTATAGCACAAGGGAGCTTTTTCTATGGGGTGCTAGGTGTGAAGGGCCTGTGTAGGGCACAAGAGGACTTGGAACTAGGCACTGAATTATTATGGCTCAGTTGTGTGTAAGAGCATCGATTGTATTGTCATAATAATGGGAATGTCCCCAAGGTGTGGGACCCTTGTGATACTTAGGATGAGCCTCTAGAGTAGGCTAGATTCTTTTTATTCTAAGTGCACCTAGTTTAAGACCAGTGTGCAGGCCTAAAGAGCAAAAAGGTAAACTATCGCTAATCTAAACCTAGGATATTTTGAGGAAAATGGAGGGATAAGGTAAGGGATGCGTAAACATAAAAGAAGAAATGCAACCAAAATAGAGTGAGCACTCCTATTACTATAAGCACACTAAAAATTCTTGATAACAATATGTTTCCACATAGGTTTTGCCAAGTATACTCTAGAAGCATAAATGTTTTGTATAGAGGCATGGGAACACAACACAACATTTAGAGTGATTAAGGCTATCCATAGAAAAATCCTATGTAGACCCTGGTGTGCATAGAATACAACTTGTAAGTGAGTTCTAAGTTTAATGAGGAGGTGATGAGAGTGGCATATAATGAAAGGAGTGAACATTACTCATAGACATATCTCAACAAACACAAAATAACACATAGATCAATAAAAGAATAGAAAGAGTTAAACTTAATTCTCATTAATATGAAAGACTTAGCCAATACAAGTGCTCATGAAGGGAAATTTTAGTAGGGTAAGGTTGCTAAAATGTGTCAACCCCTTGTACAATGGAAATCTAGGATTTTATAGAGAACAAGACTATTTTACAATTAATGCACCACTTGGGGTGATGAGTATAGATTTTAAATATTTTATAGTGCCACAACCAAGCTTTCTAAATATTGTCTAACAAACTGGGCCTACAAATTATAGCAAGAACCTTACATGTACATGAGAAGGAGGAATATTTTCCTAAGATTATTAGAGAGTGGTGTGAATTTGCATTTTTATGTCTAGTGGCCAATTATGCATTCAATTATTATGGTAATACCTTGAGCTCCTACATATTAATGTCCCATTTACTAAAGGACGTGATCACCATGATTATGAATTTAACAAAGCCATGGTGATGTCTTATTTTGGGCATATACTTATTCAATATATAGCTTAGATGCTCCTCCATTAATTATACACATCTACCTTTGATTTAAAACCTAGCCCTAAGCCACCTATAAATGAGAACTAATCTAAGATCATTATTTTTACTAAATTTTATATAGATGGCACTCTAATTGATGCCTGGTCCCTTTTATAATAAGTTTCCACCCTTTTGGCCTAGATCAGGTCTAAAAGACCTATCTTACCTTTATGGATCTCTGTTGGTAAGGCTCGGTCCTTATTGTCAATCCTAGATTAACTCAGGTTACTTGAGCTCAGTTCCATATATTTTCCACTAGCTCAGGTCCATTCATTTGTTCTAATTGAGTCAAACTACTCCATTGACCTTAGTCAAAAATGTCCCAAATTAGTCTTTTGTTCATTTATCAGTAAACTAACTTGAGCTCTATTGACATACTAACCTTTGCTCACTCCACTAGATCCCTCTGATAGGTTTAATGTGTGTCATTAGATCTTCTTCCTAAACTAATGCATTGTTAACTCTTTACACCCACACATTTGATCCTTAGATCTACTTGTTAGTCTATCTACTCTTGTGCTTATGCCACATGGTAGTCTCTTGACTTATTGACTCTTTAACTCTACTTGTGTGTCATTGATATGTCATTGTATGCTCAAATGCACTCTGTTAGATCTACTTGGACCCACTAACCTACTAGTCACTACTTTCCATTAGATTTGATTTGAGCTCTTGATATCTGGACACTTGTCAATCCCATGTTTAGTTAGGGACCCTTTGATAATTTTTGAATGCCAACATCTACTTTGTGAGGACCAACTTTGATGTCTACATGAACATCCTTGGATTTTCAAATCCAAAAATCTACATTCAGGGGCCCAAATTGATGTATGCATGTTTTGCATGGGATATTTGAATCCCAATAGCTATTTTCTATGCTTGAATCCGGCATTTTCAAGACTATTCTAGACCTACTAGATCAACGTTACTGAAATAATTTATCCAAAAGAATTCATTTTTGGGCTTTACCTTGGGAAATTTGTCTAAAATAAATTGGTCATCAAGGAAATTTTTGTGGAACAATTTCCCCAAAAGAATTCATGCCTTATCCAAATTTTGGAAATAGTTTTCCTAAAAGAATTTGTGCCCTTGCACCTTCATTAGAACTTTTGTTAAGGATACTTGCCCTATAAAACTTCATTTTGGACCTTCCAAAATAGAATTTTGCCCCTTGATATTACCCTTTGAGCTTTTTGAAAGTACCCTTCAGAACTTTTGCTTTGGTCTATTTCACTTGAAAAGTACCCTTCAAAAACTCTAAATGGACCACTTTGGCTGAAAAAAGACCTTTTAGGATTTTTTTTAGTACACTTTCTAAGAAAATGATCCTTATGGATTTTTGTTTTGGATAAAATGTCTAAAAATTATCTCGATACTTAACCCAAAATACCTGAAACAAATCTCTTGAAAGAAATAACACTTAGCCCCTTTTGATGTGGATAATTTCTCTAAAAAAATTAGGTCTTCAAAAAATTTGTCTTGGATAAATCATCTAAATAATATTCAAAACTTAGCTAAAAAGGCTCCTAAAATATTTTGAACTCAATAAAACAAAATCCTAAAATAAATCTATAAAGTGAGGACTTAGACAAAACAAAGGTTTTGTACCTAGCTCTTTTGAAAACCTATAAGCCCTTCTAGACTTGTTCACAAAACTATTGTTTGACCTTCAAATCTCTGGAACTCTACTTAGCTTGTCTATCTAGGCGCAAGCTTGATATGTGGGCCAAAAATGGCCAACATCTTTGGTGACTTGTAGGGAAGCATGTCTACTATGATTGAGAACCCAAACCATGAGAAATCTACTAGAAATGGAGTTTTTGGAAATTTTGAGTCTTTCTCTTGTAAACACAATAGCTATGTACCTTTGGCTTTGAAATGATTGTAGATTCACCTGAAAAGACAAGAAATGTGCTAGATGCACTTAGAAGAAAAGACCTAAGATAAGAAATGTTGTGAATAGGTGCTTAAAGGAATTGAAACTACTCTAAAACAAGGGCACATAAAGTACATTTTAGGGAAATAAAAAAATCTAATCTACTTATTTATAGATATACAAAAATATTAATGGAGATAGTGTCTGAGATGAATCCCATTAACTGGGATTGGTAAATCCTCTCCATTCATTCTATAAATTTGGAATGTGTTAGATGGATTAAAATTGGTGATGATATATGGACCACTCTATATTGCATCAAACTTATTATGCCTTCTATATTTTGGTCTATTCACATCCCATTTGAGCACTAAGTCTCCCTCTTAGAAACTTATCTCATTGGCCCATTTTTCAAAGACCCTCTTAATCTATGCCTATTGGAGTTGCATGGTGTGTGTAGCTTACACTCTAATTTCTTTTATATCTATGAGCTTTGCCATTCTTACTTCAAGGGGATCACTCTTAAGTATATCTAAATGATGTGAGAGTTCTAAGGAAGGTAACTCTAGGGATGATGGTAACCTAGCTTCCCTTCTATAAACCAACATGAAAGGCAAGTTTACCAAAACTCTATTGGGTTTGATCTGATCATCCCAAAGATAATTTTTTATCTTAGTGTCTTAGGCTTGATGGTTATCATCTAGATTCATTTTTATGATGCAAACTAGGTTCTTATTCATAGACTCATCTAGGCCATTACCTTGAGTGTAATAATTTGATGAGGTCCTCAAGTAGATGTTGTGTTTGACAGCCCACTCATTGATCTTGGTTTCAAGGAAAGGTGATGTATTATAAGAGATAATGGCTGATAGAATACCAAATCTCATTATGATGCATATGTAGAAGTTAAGGATGGATGTGTCATTAGCCTCCTTAAGTGCAACCACTTCTATCCACCTTATGAAATAGTCAGTGGCTATGAGAATCCATTTTTTCCCATAATTTTATGGTGGGTCAATCATGCTTATGAAATGTGGGCCCCACCGTGAAAATGGTTGATCAACTTAAATTGGGCATAGTGGTAAGGGTACAATCATTTGTTTGCCTATAAATAAGGCATATTTCTTAAAATTTTATACATACATGCGTGCATCTTTAAACAAATTTAGCCAATAATAGCCATCTTGTATGATATTTACAATAGTGGGCTTAGGTGATTAATGGTCTCCTACAAGGACATCATGAAATTATTGAAGAATTCTACTTGTTTACTTTGCTTAAATGCACTTCAAGATGATTCCATTGAGATCCTTCTAAAAAAGCATATCTTCTATGAACACATAGGGAATAGACTATAGTTTGAAATGCCTACACTTAGCTTTGTTGAGGTGAGGAGGATACTTATTATAATAAAAGAAGGTATTCATATCCTACACCTAGTTAGTCATGGCTTCTTCACTTCTGTACTCTTCTTCATGTGACACTAGGACTACATCATTATTAGATTCCATTAATTTCACCAATTGATCATAAAGTCCTTTTCCTTGCACTAATTTGGTTACCTAGATCTCTACATTATATTCCATCACATTGGTGATATATCCAAATCATTTCTCACTAATGTCCATGTTGAGCAAGAATCTCTTGATACTCATGTGCATGACCATGAGTCAGATCTTGTTGTTGGATAACATATGCCTAAATTTATTTAGCACTCTTAAAACTACAAGTATGTCCTTTTCTATGAAACTATAGCATAGCTCATAATACTTTAGTGCCTAATTGAATAAGGTAGTTAACTACTCTAGTTGGTCTTTGTTCTACTATGTAAAGATGGATGAGATGCCTTTAGATCCACCAAATGCATAAAGGATGAAATCCTTATTGTAATATGGGTTAATCAAGGTAAGGGATTGCATGATGGTGTGCTTGATGGCCTCAAGTTTTTCATTACCCTAATGCATCTAAATGAATGTAATATTATTCGTCAACATCATAGTGAGAGGTTTGACTAGGATGGTGAAGTCAAGCATAAATATTCTCACAAAGTTGATTCTCCCCAAGAAGCTCTAGAGATTTTGATTATGGCTCAAAAGAGGGAGGGATGAGATAACCTTGACTCATTCTAGATAAATTATGATTCCTTTCAAAGTAATGTGCCTACGTAGGGTTCCCTTATGAACTATGAAGATTCATTTATTGGGGTTCAGAGATATTCTAAAATCATGACACTTCTAAAAGACTTACTCTAGGTGATCCAAATGGTCCTAAGTGTGTTTAGAGAAAATAACTATGTCATTAAGGTAAACCAAGATGATATTATTGATGATCTCTTTGAATTCCATATATATGGATCTATCAAAGTTCATGCCTATGTTTGTTAAACCAAATGACATGCACTGGTATTGGTTCCCCACTTAGTGGTGAATGTATATTTATAATAGCTACACTCTTGTAAAAGGATCTAGTTATAGCCTGAGTAACCATCCAAAAATGAGAATATCTCCACTCTTATGACAATTTGAAATATCTATTCCATTGATGAGAAAGGATAATGGTCTTTGAGGGAATCTTTGTTCAAGTCCTTGAAGTTTATGCAGAGATGAATCTCCTCATTTTTATTATGTACTAGGACTAAGTTGGTGACCCATGATGAATGTTTGATTGGAAGTATTATACTAGCCTCAATGATCTTGGAGAGCCTTGCACATCAATGGATCCAACTTCAGATTAATGGGCCTCTATTTTTTGCACATAGGTTATGCACTAGGATCTATCTCAATTTTATGTTGTGTTAAGCCTAGGTTAAATCCCCATACATATTTATAGCTCCATATAAATATATCATCATCTATCCTACTCAGTTGAATGAAGCTTTCAATTTCTATCACGAAACAAACCTTACCAACTTTAAGAGTTTTCCCTCCAAAATTATTATAGGTGCATAGATTTATTCCTTGGATATTATGTTGTTCCTTTCTCCTTTAAATTGGCCATCAAAGTTGAAGATACTCTCTAGGGTGAATAAACCCCTTGGTAGTTTATTTCCTTTCAATTAGATGACTTGATATTCATATTGGGCTAACAATTGAACCTACTTCATGGCATAAAACTCTACCTCATCTTGTAGGAATTTGATGATCTAATCATCACTCTAAAACACTTTCTAATATTTTGTGTTGTTAGGAAATTTTGGTTGGACCATGAGCTTGATGAGTTGTTCATACTCTTTCATTATGTTGCATGAAATGTCATACTATGTCCCTCAGTCACAAACTTATCTACATCGATTTTATATGCTCTTGATAAGGAAATGATATTTAATGCATTAAATCCTTCTATTAGATCACAAACTCTGTGTTCATAGGATTTCATCAAGACATTCTTAGTCATGATTTATGCCTTAACTTGGTTGATAACTATCTCACTATCACCCAACATTTATAGTGTCTTGATTCCTTTCTTCTATGTGAGTTGGAGCCTTGAATTAGTGTCATACTTGGTAGCATTTTTTATGCAAGTGAAATATAGTCTAAAGGCATGGAAGTATTTTTCATTTTGGGGGGAGACTAACATGACATCAGCTCCTATGGCATTCCTACTCTAGGAGACATCAAAATAAAACTTCCACATGCCTTCAAGGTCCTTGTGTGCCTTCATAAGCTAAAGCAGCATGGCATTTTATTCCATGATGCAATATGGGCCCAACCCTATCTCCACATTGTCATATGGGTCACACTCAAATTTTTCATGTAACCATTCATCCAATAGATTATATATGGTTTCCTCTAGTAGTGTTGTGGATACATGGAGAATTGAATCCTCCTCTTGGTCAAACATTACATAGTTTTGCCTAACTAGGTTAGGAGAGTATGGATTTACATGAATTTTGAATATAAGATCTTCCCTTATGGTCATTTTGGTCTCATATCTAGTTCTCAGCAACATGCGTGACTAATTTGAAGATAAATATCCACCCACCTTTGTTGTGAAGTCTTGGGAGTGGCAGATGGTAAAGTAAGGTGTAAGTCGATGACTATAATGTCTTGTGTAATGGAAATAATTGGGAAAACATGCAATGTTAAATTTAAATCCTTGATTATACATACCACTTTTACCGTCATTCCATCATGTTGGACCACTCCTTTTGACATAGGGGAATACACAACTCCTAGTGTATTCATAATATTTTTGGGCATCACTAAGTTTCTTATGCCTGAGTTGATTATGAAATTGTGCACCAAGTGATGGCCTATAATTAAAGAGACATAAAATTGGGTTAGCTTGTTTCTATTATGCACCTATAGTTCTTTCAGTTAGAACAAGATCAAAGAGGTGACATGCATCAATTCAAGGGCCTAACACTCTTGAAATCCTTTCAATGTATCCTAGAGCAAGTTATATTGAGATGGAATAGTAAGTGCATCCCACATTATGAAATTGAGGCTCATCTTCTTCATCTACTCCATAATGTTAAATGGAACCTAATATCCCTTTAATTTTAGCCTTAAAATAGTGGCCTCTCCTGGTGTCGATATACTAGCCTGAGATGGTCCCTCCTACACTATCTTTTCTAAGCACAAAGATTATGTAGGTGCCTTAGCTTACACAATTAAGTGATTGACTTGGGATGTTGAAGGAAAAGGTACTAAGGCTAGTACACCTTATTATATATCTATCCTTTTGAATCTTATGTTGAAAGTGATTAGAGTGCTTCCGTCACTAGGTACACAACTTTAATTCACATAGTTGAAATCCTCCTACAAATTAATGAAAATAGACTCATCATATGGTTGAACTGGTGTTTGGATCCCCTCCTCTTATGGGGATACATTACTTGTTTGATCTTACAATTGAGGCATGATTTTCACCTTGAAAACTTGATTCATGATCTCATTCAACCATGTAGCTTGATTATGTGGCTGATTGGATGGGAAGCACCATTCAAGATCTTATGCTAGATTATTCTATACCAAAACTAGGGCTTTAGAGGTGCTGACAACATCAGTATTTTGCACATAAGGTGCTTTATTATATGTGAGATTATTTTTTATTTGAGTGCCACCTTGATAGGGAGGTTTATTCGATTAGTATTGCTAGGTGAAAAGCTGATGATGTTTAGGATACTATGCTTGCTACCTTTTAAGGGCAACTAGGTCATTCCCAAAACTTAGTAACAGTGCCTTCAGTTTATGCAATTCATTAGAAGAGTGATGGGTGGAGTAAGTAGACTCATTATAGTAGGGATAAGCACTAGCATAGGTTGTGTAGTTGCTTGATTAGGGAGAGGTTCTATAAATATAGGCATTAGGGGGTCTAGGTGTAATCTTTCCCACTTGAATTAAATAATTCTCTAGCACACAACTAGTTCATAGGCAATAGGAATAACTATGTCTCCCATGGAATGAATCATCACTGCTATGTGACTGTTAAGAGATTTTAGGAAATATAAAAATGTAGTGTTAGGAGATGGCTTACACAAAATTGGGATATATCCCAGACTCTCTGAAATTTGAAGTTAAATTTGACCATCATCTCATATATGTCTCACTTTATGGTCATGAGTTTATCTATTAGGAACAAGTGGTTACTTCAGTCTTCAAACTTCTTGCAAAAATCTTCATTGAGTTCATCCCAACTTTGAATAAAATTTGGTCTTAAGCTATGGTACCACTAAAGGGATTTTATTTTGAATGAGGAGGAAAGTAGTCTAACTCTGACATTATTTTTAGTCACATGGTATGATAAGAAGATATTTTCAATGTCTTGAATATGATCCATAGGGGAAGTCAAATTCTCACCCATAAAATAGGACAAACATTTGAGGGCTAAAACTAGGATGTCATTATATTATGTTAAGACTAATAAAATACCTCTATTAAAGGGCACAAACACTTGATTCCTTGGTACAGCCATGAATGGGATAGAGAATAGATCTCATATTCTTGCATAAAACCTTTTAAAAGGAGGTGTAGACTACACTTTGAGAGGTGATTGGCTTGTACTATATTTCCTAATAGGGGATAAAGATATTCTAACTCTCTTTCTTCTTGAGGGATCTATAAGATCACTAAAATATAAATTGATGCCTCTTGTAGATGATCTTATTCTTTTTAGCATGTAAGGGGATGATATTTATGGACCAGAGATGTTTGGAGTCACCAGGTGCTCTCACTGAGTGTCTACTATACTTATTAGCTAAATATATCACCAATTCCTTTTATTTTATTTAAATGGTCCCACCAATCATGCCATAAACTATTTTCATTCCAAATGACCACCTATAGATGCTCTGTGGCATAAGGGAGCTTTTGATGTGGGGTGCTAGGAGTGAAAACCATGTGTAGGGCATGGGAGGACTCAATGTTGGGCACAAAATTATTATGGCTCGACTAAATGTGAGAACATAATTTATCTCATAATAATGATGGGAATGTACCCAAGGATGGGACCCTTGTACTCCTTAGGATGAGCCTCTAGAGTAAGTCTACTTCCTTCTATTCTAAGTGTAGCTAGTTTAAGTCTAGTGTGTAGGCCTAAAGAGTAGAAAGATAAACTACTGCTAATCTAAACCTAGGATATTTAGAGGAAAAGGGAGGGAGAAGGTAAGAGATGGATAAACATAAAAGAGGTAATGCACCTAGAATAGAGTGAGCATTCCTACTACCATAAACACTCTAAAAACTCTTGAGAATAAGACATTTTCACATAGGTTCTACCAAGGATACTCTAGATGCATAAATGCTTCATATAGAGGCACATGAACACAATTCAACTTTGAGAAGAAAGAAGGTTATCCATAGACAAATCCTACACAGACCATGGTGTGCACAAAATACGACCTATAGGTGATTTATGAGTTTAATGAGGAAGTACTGGGAATCAAAGATAATGAGAGGAGTGAATGTTACTCATAGACAATGATTAAAAAATGCATAGATAATCATAATAATAGAAAGAGGTGAACTTAATTATCATTAATATACAAGACTTATCCAATACAAGTGCCCATAGAGGGAAATTTTAGCAGCATAAGGTTCTTAAAATGTGTTGACCCCTTTTATAATGGAAAGTCAATCTTTTACATAAAACAAGCCTATTGTATAATTAATACACCACTTGGGGTGATGGGTACATCTTTTAATTCCTTTATGGTGTCATAGCCGCACTTTTTGAAGATTATTTGATAAATTAGGTTAGGAAATCATAGCAGGAACCTTATGTGCACATGGGGAGGAGGAAGATTTCCCTGACAAGATTAGATAATGGCATGAACTTGCATTCTAATGTTTAGTGGCCAATTATTCATTCAACTATTTTGGAAAAACCTCAAGCTCCTACATATTAATGTCCCATTTATTGAAGGATGAGATCACGATGATCATGAATCTAATAGATCCATGGCAACATCTTGTTTTGGGTGGCTATTTGCTGAAGATATAACTCAGATGCTCCTCCATTAATTATGTACATCTTCCTTTGCTTTGAAACCTAGACCTGAGCCAACTATAGATGAAAACCAATATAAGATCATTTGTTTTCCTATAGTTTATATAGATGGCACTCTTCTTGATGTCTGGTCCCTTTTACAACAAATTACGACCCTTTTGGCCTATGTTAGGTCTAAAAGACCTATCTTGCCTCTATGGAGCTCTACTAGCAAGGCTTGGTCCTTTCAATATTGGTTTAAATTGGGTTGCTTAAGATTAGTTTCATATATTTTATACTATCTTAGGTCCATTCATTTGTTTTTCTCGAGTCAAATTTCTCTATTGACCTTAGATGAAAATGTCCTAGCTCTATACTTTATTCATTTGTTAGAAAATTGAATTAGGCTCTATTGACTTATTGATATTTGCTCACTTCATTGGATCCCTCTGATAATTTTAATGCATTTTATTATATCTACTTGAGATAACATTCTATTGACACTTGGCACCCACACATTTGATCCTTGGATCTAGTTATAAGTCTATCTACTCCTATGCTTATGCCACATGGTGGCCTCTAAACTTATTAAACATTTGAATCTACTTATATGTCATTAATCTATCTTTATATGCCTAAATGTGCTCTGTTATATCTACCTATACCCACTAACATTCTAGTCACCACTCACCATTGGATTTGATCCAAGCTCTTGAGATCTAGACACTTGTCAATCATGCATTTAGTCAGGCACCCTTTGACAATTTTTTATTTCGAATGGCTACTTTGTGAGGACTAGATTTGACATCTATGTGAACATATTTGGCTTTTAAAATCTAAAAAAATACATGTAGGGGCCCAAACTTAATGTCCATGCACCTATCATGGGATATTTAAATCCCAATGGCTATTTTCTATGCTTAAATTTGGTGTTTGTAGGACCATACTAGACCTACTAGATTAACTTTACCAAAAGATTTTTTTGAAAACAATTCATCTATAGGCTTTACCTCATGTAATTTTTCTAAAATAAATTGGTCTTCATGGAAATTATTGTGGAACAATTTCCCCAAAATAATTCATTTCTTAGCCAATTTTCAAAAATAGTTTTCCCGAAAGAATTCATGCCCTTGAACCTTTTGTCAAAATTTTTGTTAAGGACACTCTCCCTAAAAATTATCTTTTTGGCCCTTCCAAAATGGCCCTTTTCCCATTGATATTACCCTTCGAGCTTTCTAAAAGTGCCCTTTGGAACTTTTACTTTGGTCCATTTCACTTGAAAAGTTCCCTTTAAAAACTTTGAATGGACCACTTTGGCTGAAAAAAGACCTTTCAAAAAAATTATTTGGTACACTTTTTGAGATAAATATCCTTAGGTATTTTTGTTTTTGACAAAATGTTTGAAAAAATTCCCAATACATAGCCCAAAATACCCAAAATAAATCTCCCAAAAGAAATAGGTCTTCTTGAAACTTTGTCTGAGATAAATTATCTAAACAATCTTCAACACTTAGCCAAAAAGGGTCCTAAAATATATTGAACTCAACAAAACAAAACCTTGAAATAAATCTGCCAAGTAAGGACTTAGCCAAAACAAAGGTTTTATACCTAGCTCTTTTGAAAGCCTCTAGGCCCTTCTAGACTTGTTCATGAAATTGTTGTTTGACCTTCAAATCTCTGGAACTCTGCTCATCTTGTCCATCTGGGCACAAGCTTTGTATGTGGGCTAAAAATGGTCAATAGGTAGTAAACTAATATGCCATATTTTTTTCAAAATTATTAAATTATTATGGGTAAAATAAGGATTTTTTAACTAGGGACCCAACCCTATGCAATAAAAAATAGACAAGGCTCTCAAATTCCAAATAATCAAAAATATTTACTATAGAACTAAGATATTACAACATATAAAACAAAGAATAAAAATACAACACAAAAACAACAAAAGAACGACTAATGTTTTTGGCTTCTAGAGGTTTTTTCTCAACTACTTATCATTCTATTCATCTCCTTGTCCAACCTATGATGTATCTAAGACAAATACTCAATATCCTTGTCATATTTGTAGCATTCAACTTTATTATTGGTCTTACCTCTTCAATTCAATTCTCCAAAAATAATCCTAAGAGAATCAATAGCTACAATACTATCTTTCATGGATGATCTGCTCACATTTACAATAAATTTGATAATGTCCTTCAACTCCTTATTTTCTTGGGAACTAATTTTGACTTGTTCCTTCAATGAATAATTTTCCCACATGAACCATTTGAGGATATATTTCTAAATCTTGAGTTCCTAATCAATTTTTGATACCATAATTTCACCTTTCAAGGTTTCCACTACCTTAGTAAACTCAACATTGAGGTAACTTTTTCTAATAAAAAAGTCTGCTTCAATTTAAGAGACATCTTTCTTTACTTTTGCCCTTTCCTTCATTTTATTTTTCCCTTAATTTTGACCTCCACATATGATGATGTATATGTTTACCTAAGTAACTGGATACCCTTTGATACCATCTCCTTAGTAACATCCTAAATATCCATCAGAAGGTCCTTAGAGTTGATTTTTTAGTCCAACATACCACCTCCACCTAGACCTTACCTCTTTTTTCTTAAGGCACTTCTTAATTTATGTTTATAAACACCCATAAATATGTCATATTTATGTGTATTATGGAATATCCTAGGTCCCCTATTCATATCCTTGAAATACTTATGGATCATGAAGATAACAAATTGATGCAAATGTTTTTTTGTTTCCCCTTTTCACATCCAAAATGGATCTCTCTAGGGCATGTAAAACATAAAAGAGTAAATTTAGGGGAGTGTGATAATGAAATTAATTGATAAAAATGAAATGAGAATAATGCACCACTTTTTTACTACCTTTCAGTGTTATGTACAACATGACTTGCTTCACAACTTTGTCAAATAGATGAAGGAGTTCCTCCTTGGAGAAACTATTAAACAAGGGAACGTGTTCTTCCTAATTAATTAGAAATTCATCCTTTTATTCTTTAAATTATTTGCCTATTTTGAAAAACTTAGTGATCTCTATTCTAATCCCTATAACCTATGGTATTGAATCCTCTATGATCTCCATAGACACATTGTTCAAAACCATTATCCTATTATTCTAATCCTTCACAAAATATTCTAATACATTCTTATTGTGACCTTCCACCCTCTGCATGAAATCAACCAAACTTCCTACCTATAAAACTTTCCATACCTTCTTATCTTCCTTTACATAGTCTAAAACAATAAGCTTAACCCTCAACAATTCCCCTCCCATCCTTATGAACTTGAGGCAAAATTTAGGTATGAAAGTACTATGAATGCCTCCTTACAAAAACCCACACAAAATGAATTATCTCGAGACCCAACACCACTATTAATAACTATGCATGTATTAAGACAATTATTTCCCTTTGAAATGATTACCTCTATGCTTTCAATATAATAATAATTTGAATTGGAATTCTACCAAATATCTATGATTACATCATTCCCATACACCAAAAATAAAATTATACGTTAAAAAAATTAATGTCCATAAATATGAATAATATATTCTTAACCGTTATTATTGGCTTCTAAGTCAATCTTCTGACAAACAAGACCAAGTAAACCCTATTTATTAAACCGGCTTCTTATCCCTAGAGAGGCCACTCCTTCATTGGAAAACCAATAATCCATAAAGTTTCCTTCTCTATAAACAAGTTGTATTATGAATTCTTGTATAGTTTGAATATTCATGAGGGCTTGATCTATAATATTTCTTATTATCTAGCTAATTAAATATTTTTAGAGAGATATTTGATATTATTAAGCCAATCACCTTTAATCACTAGTTTACTAATCCCTATATCTTTGGCAAATCTCAATCCCCATAAGGTTGTAAGTGCTTTAGCCCAATGGTTAGTATGAGTGCCCATATTTCCCATATAGGATACAACCAAATTTACTTTATCATCCCTTATAATCCCTCCTCCTAAAACCCCTAGATTCCCCTTGGACGCCCCATTAAAATTGGTTTTTAACCAACTGGGAGATGGTACCATCCACTTAACTAATTTCATAGCTTTAAATCATGGGTCATTTTATTTTTTTGGCCTTCAATATACCAATTAAGAGGAATCTTGGACTCCTCCTCATTCATGCCTTTGGTTTTGATAAAAGGGATTATTTTAAAATTTTCCAAAATTATAATATAAATCCTATTGGCCACTACTAAAATAAGAAGTTTATTACCTTTGAATATCCTATTATTTATTTATCTCCAAATACCCTATAAAATATGAGGTAGAGAAAATTTCCAAATATTTCTCAGAATCTTATATTTAAAAGGAGGATACCAGGACTGCCAAAGATATGGCAATATAATAGGTTGTACTCATTTGATTTGAAATTTATCTAATATCGCACTCCATACCACATAGTTAAAAGAACAACCAATCATCAAATGGGTTACCATTTCATTATAAAATTTACATAAGGGACACATATTTATAATTATCATATCCCTTATTATAAGATTGTTTATTTTCAATATATTATTCTAGATAAATAAGCATAGAAATATACATATTTTAGGGATGAGATTCCTATCTCACAAATTTTCCCAAGGGATATCCTCTCTAGGATAATCTAATATCATCTAATACCTTGAATTCAAAATATATTACCATAAAAAGATTCCCTCCAAGCCAATTCATCTTCTTTCATGATATTAGGGATATGAAAATAATCTATCATGACATTCAATTCTTTAAATATATTATTATGTTTAGACATAACATGAGAAGGTATATATAGGTTGGGGTTACTTATAGGCTCATTAAATGGGTATATATAAATGAAAATGCATAAGGGTGATAATCAGATCTACAACAAGTCAATTAGGTGCTGAACTCATGTATAAACATAAACTAAATTCATTATGCTGAGAATAGGCTAAATATAGAAAGTATAACTAAGATATGTATATAAATGACAAATAAGTGATATAATTAACTAGTTATAATGATAATCTAGTGATGGATTTTGAACATGTATGAATCAGATTGGAAGAAAGTTTTGGACCAATCATCATATTCTAATTTGGATACTTATGGAGCCCTAAGCACTAACATCAGCATAGGATGGTTGCATTAATGCTATTACCTAGGTTCAATGCAAGTGTCCTATATAAAATACATGATGGAAAAGGATATGACCACATGGATGCTTATGGGTTTGTCTTAGCCTTCACTCTTATGCATTCAAATCTGGGTCATGGACTATCACTCATCATGAATTTATAAAAAACTAGTTATTCATATTCATAGTGACCTAGGGGAATATGGGTTAGTGGGCACGCAGTATCGAGCTGAAATCAAAGACCCCTCTATTAATGATCAATTCCTACATAACCAATAATCTAAAGAAGGCCTCAGACTGATGAAGCTTTCTCTTGTATGGTTTCTTGTGTGTGAATCATGCAATATGTACAAATTAATATAACACTGACCTAGTTTATAACTTAAAAAATCATGCTCTTGGGATGGTCCTTTAGTACTTTAGACCTATAGATGTATTATCCCTATGATTGATATATACATAAGAGAAAATAGGGAAGATTTTCTCATTTCAATGCTCTATGGTATTAATAATAGGTATTTTCCCATGTATGCTAGGTGAGGAATGAATGAGGGTTCAACTTGTATTTATATCAATCACTTTGGAGAACTAACTCACATTAAATCAATTAGGCTAACAATTAGGATATGTTTCATTTAAAAAATACATGAATTTAGGGCAATAGACACTAGCATCAATGGTAGTTTATATCCTAAACATTAGTGTTTAGGGAGCAGGAAAGTAGGTACAGGCTTAAGACTTGTAGAGTTGGAAGATAAGTACATTTTATACATTCTAGGAAAGATAAAAGGACTATGCCATCAACATAAGACTATTTAGACTAAGAGAAAGGCCAAGGGGCATAATATAGAGTATATTCAAGGCTTATAAAAGTGAGAAAGGTATAAAATTGAGAGAAATAATTGAGGTCTAAGTTTTTCAAGTGTACAACATTGAGGTGCTATACAATCCATGAATATCATCTACATTCCCCCCCCTTTTAATATAGTAATGAAATTATTAGCTTAAAGGAAATGAATGCATGTCTAGGTGTGTATAACACACCTTGTATTTGTGTGTGCCTATCTTGAGTGCTTTGCTAGTGACTAGCTTGTGTGTTCATGTAGCTTCCTTACCTATTGGAAAGTTGATTTGAAAAATGTGTATCATTATAAGGCTCTAAAATAGAGACTAGGACAAAAATAGATGAATCTTGAAAGTGCATATATCTAAGGAGATATAGAGAGAGATTGGAAGGCCCATTCCCCCAACCTTGGAGTAAATGTGAGTTACAACCTAACAATTGAGATTAGTTCAACCATGTAACACAATGATACTTATAACCTAGTGAGGTTGGATGATACAGTCAAATATAACCTCAAAAATTGAAAATATTAAGTGATTTAATCACCTTGAACATACCAAAAATAAAAACAACTACTACATTAGATTATCTCAATAAAGTCCATAAAAGTCTAATCAAGGTATTAGTATATAAAAGTCTGTGATGTGGTAATAGTCCATAAAAGAGTTTTAGAATCTAAAACTGATTTATTTTGTAATGATAGGCATAAACATATAATATGCACCTTAGATATGTCTCATGCTGAAATTAAGTATAAAAATGGTAGAAATTATAGAATTATACCACAACTATGAATATGAATCATATAACTATGTGCTTTGGCCAATCCAAAAAACTAAGTGTGGGGAGCATGTTTCCACATCATACCCCCACTATATATGGAGAAATATAAAAAGTGATATAATTACTAATGTGAAAAACATGTTTCAAAAACATTCCCCCACTATAATCTAGAGATGCTAAATACTAAATAAGTGTGGAGATTGTGCTTTCAAATCATTCCCCCACTGAATCTAAAATCTATGCCAAGTGTGGAGAATATGCCTCTATGGCATGCCCCCAATAATATGGCCCTCTTTGATGTGAGGGAAAAATATGAAATGGTAGTTGTCTCACCTCAAAATAATAAGACAACTATATAATCTATGAATGGATCCTTGTATCATATAGAAGGAACATGTCTATGTAGATATAACATTGAAGCACATACAACCAATATGATCACATGAAGGCCTACGATGCATGATAAAGATCATGGTAATGTATAGATAGTAACAATATAAAATTAACAAGTAAACATGCACACACACAAGAGAAATCAAAATCAAGTCAAAAGGCAATTGTCTAAGGAGACCTAAAACAAGGGGCATGGTCAAATTCCACACAATCAAAGGAACATGACTCATTAAAATGTTCATAAGAGAAAGGATGACATATTCAAATGTCCATACAATAAATAATGGAATATAAAAATGTAAAATAATGTATGCATAATCATGGGGGCCAAAACCAAATGATCATATTCAAATGCTTGAACAAATAATATAATAACAATCCAAGACACTAAAGGAAGTGCATAAAGTAAAGCATAAGCAACCAACATAAACATTTCTTAAGAGCCCATGGATTGAATGTGCTAGATAAAAATGTCAAATTTTTAACATATCAAGTACCTTATGTATGATATAATCATGGATAAAGGCATGTGTAAGTACATATTTAAGATCAAAAATTATAATGAAATGAGATCATCAAACCATATAACCTGTGTGTATCAAGATCTAAGAAACATATTCCCTTAATGTCTACATGACATGAATAGAGGGAAGGCCCAACATCTAAAATATGAATAGATCATGTATATATGTATGCGTGCATCACACTTAAATATAATTGTAACACACATGTGTGTATGTATATGTAACCAAATATGTGATACATAAACATAGAACTAACACATAGATGCCAAGGATCCAAGAGAACATGTAAATGTCAAAAATATTTTTGAGTTTTTTGAGTTTTTGGGTATTTTTGGAATATTTGAAGACTAAACTATGATCTCATCTAATATATGGTCATATTTATCTCCCTCACTTTGTACCTAACAACCTTAAGTTGGATCTTTTACATTTTTTGCTTGAAAAGGTACATAGCATGTTCCTCATCACATTTAGCATGTGTAGTAGAAGAAGTAATTCCATCATTTGGAATATGTATTAATTTACCTTCATGATGAAAGGAGATACCTTGCTAATTGGGATCAATTTTTTCTTCCATTTGGTATAGCCAAAGATTTACTAGTATAAATGCATATGGATATGTGGTAGGCATAACCCAAACCCATGTTTTAATTACTTTAGGATCACAAGCAATTGGTATTATTATGTTTCCTAAGGAGTCTTTCCAACCTCCTTTATTTTTTAATTTTTTTAGATTGAAGAAAATTTGTTGTAAGAATCTTACATTGCAAGTAGTTTTTTCTTGTGTAAGATTAATATGGTTATCAAAATTAATCGCCACCCATGTATAAGGTAATTGTTAAATCTTTTTAGTGTGGATTATTTTTATGTTGTTCACTTTGAGATTATTTCATAAGATATGGACCTTGGATTAGCCCCATGTTAAGTATCATTTGTAAATCGGGCATATAAATATCATGAATACTATATTTTTTTTCATAATGCTTCTTAGGTAATTTATCTCCTTCCTTTGTGTGAGGGATAAAACTTTTTATATTTGGAGGGAGATCTGTTAAGTTACTTTGAATGATAATTATGAAGGAAGCATATCTATGTACATAATTATATAAATGGTTAAATTACTCATATTATTTATGCAATTCTCTTTCTTTTAATGGGAAAAGAAGGCCTTTACCAAAGATAAATTACAATTTCAGATATGAGGGTCTAAATACTAGCTTATATGATGTAGTTTTGAATTAAGTAGTACAATCTTGAAGGGATTCATCATCACATTATTTAAAATTATGAAAATATTATAATGTAATTTTTGGAACCTTATGGATATTGAAATCCATGAAGAATACATATTCTAATTATAAAAAAATGGTTAAGGAACCCTTTGGTAAACTATAGAACCAACTTTGAGCCTCATAAGAAATTTTCATATGGAAAACCTTTAGTAAAAGTTTGTCATCTTTTTCTCATTGACCAAAGTAATGTATATAACATATCATGTGCTCAAATGTATATTTAGGTGTTTCAAAGAGAGGTAAATATGGTAGCTCAAAATATTATGGATAAGGATATTCAAGTATACATTTCACAAGAGGTTGATTATTGAATGAGGTTACATGTGCATTATTATTATGGAAAGCCATTTTCATTTAAAGTATAGAAACCTGATTTTTAAGATCCATAATAGTGGTCATCATAGACATAAGATATTCCATGGAAATAGTGGTGTTTTTCATAGGTGTTATCATTGGATCCAACCCACTACCCTTTTTTAATCTAGGTATATGAGTATAATCATCCTCATGTTTAATAAGTACAAGTTCATGTTCACTAAATTTAGATTAATTGATTAGTGGTATGGGATATTTGAATTCAGGTAATTTTGGTATATCATTTGAATATATTGGACATTGGAATAATTTATGTCATCTACTTTTGGTATAATAATTTGAGCTTGAAAAATCTTTGGTGAAGGTATGAGGGAACCATCACCTTTGATAAGGGGATATTATGTTGGAATGTATGATCTATTGGGGTGTGAATTAATTTTTTTTAAGGCATGCCTCCCTTATAATTTATTTGTAAGTCACTCATAATTTCCTTACATATTGTCTAAATTTTTAATCATCAAGTGAAGGATCCTCTTGGTCATATGTACCCACTTGTGTGGTAAAATTTGCATGAAGAGCATTCTTATATGAATTACATTGTTGGTTCCTCATATAATTTTATGAAAATTCAAATCCTTTCCAAGATATATTTTTCTTATGAATAATAGGTTGAGATATACCCTGATCATGTTTTCCCAATCCTTGGCCTTTATATCCATAATTTTGAAAATATCAAAGACCAAAATCATATGATGATGGTGTAGGAATTATGGGTAAAGGATTCTTATCTTCCTTAATATGGTTAAACTCATCTCTTGAAATGGTGGGAGTATGGACCTAATTAAAGGGATAGTAGTTGTCACTATTTAAGGCATTGAGATTATATGCTTTAGTAGTTGGAAGGATACAAGAGTAATAAATTTTTACCCCTTATTTTATAGAAATTTATAGAGTTTTATAATTTTAGTCATCAAATAAATCAATATCATCCATGATAAGAGATATTAAGTACATAAATGTTAGGGCAAAGTAGGTAATAAACATATTATAGGGTATACTTAGGTAGAAAGGATGTTCAAAGATTGGGTTCACCAAATGTTTAACCCTAAAATTAGAAGGTATATATATGTTTGGGTTACCTAGAGGCTCATTAAATGGGTATATATAAATGACAATGCACAAGGGTGATAATCAGATCTACAATAGGCCAATTAGGTACTAAACTCAAATGTAAACATACATTGAATTTCTTATGTTGAAAATATTCTAAATATATAAATTACAACTAAATTATGTATGGAAATGATAAATAAGTGATATTTTTAGTTAGTTTTGATGTTCATACAATGTCAGATCTAGAACAAATAGTAAGTAGATTGGAATATAGTTTTAGAAAAGTCATCAGATTTTGATTTAGATCCTTTTGAAGCCCTAAACACTAACGCCATCCTAAAATAGTTGTGTCTATGCTACTATCTTGGTTCAATGAAAGTATCTTAGATGGAATACCTATTATAAAATTGTACAACCACTTGGTTGTTTCTAGGTTTGTATTCACCTTCACTTTGGTGAATTCAAAACTAGGTCATCGACTATCACTCATCATGAATTTACAAAAACCTAATTCTTCATCTTCATAGTGACCTTGGGTAAATATGGGTTAGTGGGAACATGATTTTAAGTTGACCCTAAATATCCCTTTATCAGTGATCACTACCTACATATCCAATACTCCAAAGAGGGCCTTAGATTGATATAATTTTTCCCTATGTGTTAGCTTGTGTGTGAATCATGTAATATGTGAAAAGTAAGTACAATAGTGACCTAGCTTGTAACTTGTAAAATTAGTCTTTTGAGATGATCCTTTAGTAATTTAGACATGTATATATGTTATCACTATAACTGGTATAGAAATAGGAAAAAACAGGGAAGCTTTTCTCAATTGAATGTTTTTTGGTATGAATACTAAGTATTTTCTTGTGTATGCTAGGTGAGGAATGAATGAGGGTTGATATTATATTTATATAAATCCATTTATAAAATTAACTCACATTAAATCACTTAGGCTAACCATTAAGATACATTTAATTTACAAAATATATTACTATAGGGTACCAGACACTTGCATTGGGTCAAGACACTTGCATCGATGCCAATGTCTATCTTAAATGTTAGTGTCTATAGAGAATAAAATAAGGTATAGGATTAGGAATTGAAAAGGTGCAAGGTAAGTACATTTTAAGAATTATGAGAAGATATAATACCTAGGTCATCAACATAAGACTAGTCATACGATGAGATAGACCAAGGGGCATAATATAGAGCAAATACAAGACTTATAGAAGTAAGAAAGGTCTATAACTAAGATAAACAACTAAGATCTAAATTTTCCAAATATATAAAACTAAGGTGATATATAATCCATAAATATCATCTAAACATTGATTTTTTATCCCAAATAAGCACCTCTCAACTATTTCAAGTTCTTTATTCCCTCATTGAATTGACAATACTCTTGAACTTTATTACCAAAATCATGTTGAATAATAACTTTAAATTGATTCCATAGTTTTGCATTCACAAGAGGTTGATCCAAAATACATATATCCTTCCAAAATATTATCTTCTTTTCATTTCCCATTTTCCATTTTCAACCATTTAAAATAAGATATCTATTAAAAGCCAAGCACTTCTATAAAAAAGAACCATTAACAAACTACTCTTATTCCAAAAGCACTAAAACTTCTTTTGAGCCTAAATATTTATCCTGAAGTATGCTAGACCAATATGAGGAAATTTTAATAAAGCAATAATACCTATTGGTAATAATGGATTTGTTCACCCAATTTTATATCCTTAATCCCAATCCCCCATTACCCTTTAGGGTATAAAATCTATCCCAAGTAACCAAAGAAAAATTATTTTTTTCCTCTATGCCAGTGCATAAAAACTTTTTCTAATTTTTTATATTTTTTTCTATACCTTTGGGTATATTAAACATGGACATTAGATACACTGGGAGGCTTTGTAAGGTACTCTTAATGAGATTGAGTTTCCCTGATTATGATAAAAAAATTACCTTTCCAACCAACCATCCTTCATTGAAATTTATTAAACTAAAGGATTTCACGCCACCTGATGAAGTTTATTTATATATATATATATATATATAGGCATTCAAATATAAGTTAAGGGGATATATTTAATCTAAAAACAAACAAAAAATGTAATTCTATTCTTCCTAACCAAAGGGGTATTGAATAAATAAACCAAAATTTTATAAAAATCAATTTTCTATTTTGAAACTACCTCATAATTAAAATGATTTTTTTTAGTTCCCTAACTTTCATAATAGAGGAATAAGCTAAAAAAGGATAACATCATCTAAAAATTATTGATGAAGAGTTGGGTCAGTGCTCTAGGATGGTTTGAACCTCTTTATCTCTCCTTTTTTGATAGCTTATGATAAGGCTCTATTAAGGGACTCTTCCATAATTATAAATAGTAAAGGAGATAATGGATCTCTTCTTCTTTTAATCTTAAATGAACCTTATGGAACCCCATTTATGAGAATAAATAACATGATAGTTTTTATATAATTTATTATAATTTCCCTGAACTTACATTAAAAACCAAATTATAATATCACCTTATCCAATAAGTTTTAATCCATTTTATCGTATGCCTTGTTCATGTTCAAATTAACAACTATACCTACTTGATTACTTTTATCCATAAAGTGAATGGTTTCATGAACAATAATGATGCCTATCCTATATTTACCTACCTAGAACGAAACCCCCTACTGGATTATTATGATCTTTTCCATAATAAACTACATTCTAATAGAAATATTTTTGTTGAATATCTTCTAAACAACATCACATAGATTAATGGGGTGAAAATAATAAAAGTTACTAATTACCTCCTTTTTGGGAATAATAACTATAAAATTATTATTAAATTCCCCTAGAAATTGTCGAGAGGAGATGAATTCATTAATAAGCTATGCTTAATTTTTGATAGATAAATTTGGAATCACCTAGAGCATTTAAGTAAGTTATGTTTAAATAAATATTTAATAACATAGTGATAACTAAGGATTTGTATATAAATATGTTTTTAATAACATAAAATTTGATTCAAAATGGTATAGAAATGATATTTACAAATGTTTTTATAGGACACATCCTACCTTAGGCATTTTGATCCATCAAATTATAGTGTCTAGTTATTCTCATAGAATTTTATAGTAATGTTTTTTTATTTTCCTTATTTATATTTAATGGATGTTTTCAGTCGAGACATTATATTTCATGTTATTTTAAGGATTGGGCCTCCAATTTTTTTATAAATTTATAAAAGTGATATTTTATAGATATAAATTATATGCACATTAAATAAGGAGGATGTATTCATTATGAAAAGTTTTGAATATGCATTTCAGTGGGAATGGGTATGGTAGAAAGTTGATAAAATTTTACATGAATCTTGACAAGTTTCTCATATATATTTTTTACATCGAACTAAAAGAGGAGTACCATCTATGTCATGATTATAAAATATAAGCATCCTTCACTATGGGGAGTCAAAGGCTATATTTTTAATATTTTATGTATCTTGTTGTAAGTAGGAGGTTGAGGCACAACATTCATGAGGAAATTCACATTGAATTAATCAAAATGGATGTAGGCTAATAAGATCAAAAATATAAGGATTATATAATATATAAAAATGTATAAGACTATAATATATCTAACAACCATGAATTTTTCTATAAAGTAGTTTTTAGATATAGATAAAGGTCATGTGCAAGGGAGGTTATAAGAGATATAATATGGAAATATAATGTGTAGGCTTAACAATAAATAAAGTGTCATTATAAATTAATCAAGACGTGTAAATAGATTTAATTGAATGAAACATCATTCCATTAGGTGGTAACCATGAGGTGTTTTGACCAATGGATGTAAGAGTGTCATTAAATGCTAATCATGAGTTATAAACAAAGAAATAACACATGTAAAGATAAAGATACAGTAACATGAATAAGATAATTTGATCATGGAAGACAAAAAATACCAATATAGTTTAACCATCAATATAATAAAATAAATAGTTTAAGGTCATGAATACTTACCCTAAGTTTACGTGTAAACATATAAATCCCCCACTGATGTCAAGTAGAACATTGTGAGATATTGTTATAAGTGAATTTAAATGTGGAGAGAATAATACTTGAGTATACATAGTTAAAGACTCAAAATACTAAGTGTTCCTTATTGGTTAAAATTGTCTTCTTAATATATTTAAGTGCTTATCCAAACTTTTCTTCCTCAAGTGTAAGATGATTAGAAATAATTATTCTTATTATTACAAAGGTGGATTTAGGTGAAGAAGGAGAGTGAATTGGATTTATTTCCTTTGATAAATGACAAACTAGAACCATATAAATATTATTCAAAAAAAAAAAAAAAAACTCAAATTTGGTTTGATCGATGAAGTAGAAAATGTATTAGCAAAGACAATAATTTATTATCCTAGCTTATGATGTCAGTTAGGAGAAATGTATAAAATAATAATTATAGGATATGCACACACACAAAAATAAGAGTAATGAAAATTTGGAATTTTAAATCTCAAATGACAAAAAACATGATAACATGGTATGATTGAATGAGGAAAACATAATTTGTCATCAATGGAGGAATTATCACAAAATACCATGAATTGGGCTACCTCAATCTCAATACAATTCTTAGGATGTAAATTTAGAGATATTGATGCCTCAATGATACATGAAATATAAATATACAATAATCAGCAATATTTTTTATAAATATTCCCAACTCAATTATCATATATCATAGTAGTGTAGCATAGGATAAAGCTTTGTGAAATGAATAAGGGACCATAAGATAGAATAAATATATGTAATAAATGATGATAAATTATTTAAATACCTAACAATAATTTTACATCCTTGGCTTACCTTTACATTGAGATAAATTTCTTCCAAATATAATCATACTTATTGTGAAATATGTAAAGTATGCTTACAAATTAATGCAATAAAAGTGTACACAATCCAATATGAAAAATGAAAATATGTAATTCTCTCAAGGAGGATGGTAAAAATTCATTAATATATACAAAATATCAAAGGCCATATTTGGTTTGGAAGAACCAAAATGTGGAAATATAACATTAGGTAAAGGAATGAATGGGTCAGATATCCATAAGATAAATGCTAGATTAGGTTTACATGACCCAAAATATGGTATTAATACGATGAAAATATATAAAAAATATATGAGTATAGATATAAGATATGGATGAACCAAGGAACAATAATTTTATAACATGATATGAGACTAGATAGTGATGAGGTAAATGGTAGATTAGGTCTAGATGACCTAAAAGAAAACTAAAAACTCAAGATCCCAACCATAACTCATAAAAAAAATTTAAAGAGAATATAAAAAACCTAAAGATAAATATTATATTAAACATGTAAATCTCAATGGGAATTCATGATAAATTACATAAGTATTACCATATAAAACACTTGAACATTAATGATGTCACAATACTATCATGTCTAAAAGATTTGAAGAATATGAAATAAATAAAATGGGGGAGATTTATAAATAAGTATTTACATCAAGGGGATAATATTAAGGTAAGGAAGAGAGGTTTCCATAAATATAAAAATATGGTCTTTATTAGAAGTAAGACACTTTAATCAATTTTCCAAGATCATCAGTTTTTGATATTGAAAGGATTAGGATTTATACGTAGCTATTCTAATTTTTTTTCTAGATAGATAAGTATAAAGATAATCCATTGAATGTTATAAAATAAATGTAAAAATATCTTACTTTCACATGATGCATTTCCAATTCCTTAAGACCTCGATGAATCCTTTAGTCAACTACAAGTATTAGGTATATGCATGAAAATTTAAGTAGCCTTAATGATAAATATTAGGATACTTATACCAATCAAATATCCTAATGAACTCAAATAAACCATATGGTATTCTATGAGGGAATCTATGGATTTTGGGCCTCAAATAGGATATGTACATAACAATGAATTGATCAAATCTTTTAATGATTCTAAATTTTGAGAATTTGTGTGACCTTTTGATTTCATACTATGAAAAAATTATTTTTTAAATTATTTGATTTTATTTATTTTATCCTATGTATGGATATAAAAAAAAACAATGGATTTTGGTATGATTAATATATGGTATATATGTCTCGATATTAAAGAGGAGAACATATAAACCTAAATATTATGATATTCCTAAACATGCACCTTACAAAATAATGAGATATTGAAAGAAACCTTAGTGTGCCTAATAAGGAGATCAAAATAAGGGGAAAGAGATATAAACATGAAAATTATTATGATATCCTTCTCACAAAAAAAGTATAAAAGAGGTGATACGATGATGATAATTTTTTAAAAAATTTCATGAGAGAAAGTAAAATATAAACAAAAATACATGTAAACATAATAAAATAGTTGTGCCCATAGAATATGATTGAATTTTAGAGATCAAAGCCTACTCTCAATAATTACCTTATTTTTCTAAGAATAAATTTATCTACATATAGGAACAAGATCTAAAGATAAGTATAGCAAAGGAGGTAGAAAATTATGAGGAATCCTTCATTTTATTCCCCAATTTATTTCATTTCAACTCATAAAATAAAATCCAAGAGACATAAATACGTAAGATAAATACATGAGACATGAAAATAATAAGGATAATGGAATTGAAATAAAGTAGTAATAAAAAGTTATATTAGATATAAATGAAAATAAGAGGGGAAATACATTAGGTGTAAACATGAGAGTAAGGGAGGCTTCCAAGGGGTGTAAACATTAGAATAAGGGAAGAAACTAAGAGGTGTAAACTAAAGTAGAAGGGTATTTATATGAAAAATAAATAAGTAAAAATCTATGGGGCATAATGAAGTGAGAAGGATCCTAGAGGAATCAAAATGTTATTGTGCATTTAATCATCATTTCCTTAAATCTAGACATATTCTAGTTCAAATCAAAACCCAAAATTATTCTAATAAGATGTTATAGTATCAAATATTAAAGTTCTATTTCTATATTATTAAATTCCAATTTAGAGTTTTTCAAAATTACATATCAAATTCAAGGATTTGAATACAATAATTTTTGGATTTCCTTTTAAAGGTTTTTAAAATTCAAAGTTAAATAACTAAAGTATGTATTATAAGTAGTTAAATTATTTTGATGTTTTATTTAAATAAAGACAATAATTCATAGTTCATTTTTTTGTGACTCAAAATTATGAATGATAATTTATAACACATTTATCATAATATTTTTGTTTTATTACCTTATAAGTGTATAAAAAATACCACAAATATAGGACACCCTACACAATGAAATGATGGTCTTATTAATGATTATTCAAATACAACTTAAAGATTACATATAAATACATGTAAGGAAATCATAAACTGGTCCTTTCTCAAGGCATTGCATGCTCAGTTCAATTTGGCCTTTCATAAAAATAATTTATTTGGCTCCATTTCCAATGCACCCTCTATTTCTAAGGGTTCAAATTGGGAAGTTTACATAAACACATTATGGGTGGTGACTGTGATCAATTCAAACCCATCTCCTATGAGGATGTCAAGGGGGATGATTATGTCTGGCACAAGATGGTTAAATGAGTTCTGGCAACATTCATGGAGCAACTGGTTAGACATGATATTGTTTGTCCAAGGATTTTTCCTGAGGATGGAAGGATAGAGAGGTTCACATGCATGGTTTAATAATTTTGATAACCAAAGAGCTCATTGAGGAGATAGCAGGTATGGATTGATCACGGATCAAAGACTTTTAGGATAAAAAGAGGAAGAAGGAAATCATCAACATTTTATTCAAAAAAGATAATAAGAAACCCAAGGCTACACCTCATAAAGGGTTTATGAGGATTGACCTATTGAGAAAGTGGCCTGATGTTTGCTTGTAGATCATGCATTATATCACATTAAAGGGTAAATATAAGATAATATTATCTCACCATTTTCTCTTGATTAATCACTTCAAGGGGCATATTATTAGTCTTTCATTTTTCATTTTAAAATCCCTAAAATCTATAATTATGAATTTCAATAGTAATCCCTCGATGGATATAATACATCAAGGGATGATATTATTATTGGTCAAGAAAGGGGAACCATTATGGTAAAAAATTGTTATGGAGGAGATTAACAACCCTAGTGAACATGAAGACTCTAATAGGGAAGAGGATTTCTTCACAAAGTTTGAGTCTGATAAAGATGGGAAGGATCAGATTAAAAGATCTAGAGCTAAGTTTTCATAGGAGGATTCCAAAGTGAGAGGTATAGACACAGGAGTTCCTAAATATGTGTCACCCATTGATATTAGGGGCCAAAGGGTTATATATGCCAAGAACAAGGAATAAATTGAACAATCACTTGATAATTTAATCACCAAGATATCGATCTAGAAATTTTTGTGAAATGAGACTGCAGATGAAATTGACAAACTTAAAGGTCTTCTAGTTCATGGGATTTTAGAAATGAATTTTGGCAAAGAACATATAGGAATAGATGAGATCACTCCCTAAGGCAACAACACCACTTAAAGAGAGAGAATAGAGTATAATAGCAAGGATTTTGAGGAGAAGGAAGAACCCAAGCTTACTAGTCTAAAGTGTAAGAGGAAGGGCAAGGAAAAAGACCAGTCTATTGGGAACCACACCAGAGGGAAACTAAGCAACATAGGGGAAAGTTATAAGGACAATAAATTTTTCATCTATTTTGGATTTGATTAGTTGGTCCTTTTCTATTTTCTTTTATCTGGCTTGGGGTTTTTTTTTGAAACATAATATGTTTTAGGTGGCAGAGGCTTTTTCCTAGCGGGTTCTTATTTTGTCCCTTTTTGTTTTGCTATTGTTTCATGCTTATTTTTTGGCATCATTTTGTATGTGAATATTCCCCTTTTAACCTAGTAATCAACCAATCTAATAAAAAAAATCACAAATATCCATGTAACATTTAGTGTGGAAACATTACCACAAATATCTTTGTAACGTTTAGTGTGGAAAAGTTATGTCAAATAAATACTTGTAACAATTAAAATATAAAAATTATCATACATATCATAAATTTTAAATTTAATTTATTGGAAATTCCATACATAAAATTTTAGACATATTAGTTTTTTAATACCATAAATATAAGTGTGTGCAAATTTAAAAAACATTGTTTTTATCACCATAAATATAGTATCTCAATATTATCACAAACACCAAAAAAAATATTTACATAGTAATATTTAGTGACTAAATATTATAAAAAATAATTAATTTATTAAACACTCAATTTAATCTATATATATCATAGCTTACATCTACAACATCTTTCATTCATAGAAAAACAAACCATAAATCACATAGTAAGTAACTATGTTTAAAGAAATAATTATAAAAATTATTTGAAATAATATAATTGCCCTTATCATGACAAATATTTTTAAGATAATATTATTTAATTAAAATTGTATTTAAATGATTTTATAAAATCCTACTATATGTTTAAACTAACTCTAGTTCTTTACAAAATATTATAAGATTTCAAAAATCTTAATAATAAACTCGTGTAACTAATTCAAATTGTTATTGGGTATATATAAAATCAGATTAATTTAGTTTCAATGTTGTTTCTTGAATAAATGAATTCATTAAATCATTTACATATTTAGAATTATTTTTAGTCTATAACCTAATTTTAAAAATACATAAACACCTGAGAAAGAATTCCCTTTTGTTTGTTCAAAGGAAATAATATTTATTTTAAGATCAATATTATATTAAACTTATTTGTAATTTTTTTTATTTTTATGAATTGTATGAATTAAAACATCATTAAATTCAAACATAATCTATATTGATTGTTGATCTTTATAATTTAAATACAATAAATTGTTTTAAATTAAGTCACTAAGATAAAATCCTTCTAAATAATCAAAATACATATAAATATGCTAGAACAATCTCATCTAAATAATTGTGATTATATATTCAAGAATAATTTCATCTAATTATAAATATTAACTAAATTCAATTGTTTATATAGGTCATCATAACAAATTCAAAATATTGTCTTGCTATAATTACTTATTTATATAACTATCTTTAATAAATTCAAAACAAAAAATAAAATTTAATCAAAATTTAAGACAACTCAATCAAGTTCACTCATTTATATAGTTTGATTTAACAAATGCAAAAAAAACTCAATCAAATTCATGATTGCTTTTGCAAAGTAACTCAATCAAAGTCAACAATTATTTATTTTTATGTTTATAAAGGGTGTCGCATATTTGGGTGTGGTCTAAGATGTTATAGCTACATACATAAGTGTGTGAGTGGTTTATTATCATAATATAGTGTGCCATCAAATATCTAAGTCAAAGGAAAGAGAATCTTATTTGTTGTAATTAAATCATGTTTTCTCATCTAAAAAAAATAAATATCATATTCCATACATGTGTTTATACTTATCTATAACCACTTGAATGTTTTTTTATGTATACTAGCACAATATAACCTTTCTTCACTCTAAAAAATATGTCACATATCTCTTATTATGATATCCTATAAATAAAAACAAATTCAAATTTTTCTAGCTAGAAAAATTGGCGAATGAAACAAAAAAGTAATCTTGAGTGTAGATAAGTAAACCTTAACCTAATATCAATTTTATATATTTAAAAAATCAAGTTAATTATAGATATATGAAGCTTCAAAATCTAATAGATAAGGGAAACCCTTCAAGAAAGATTTAGAATAAAAATCTAATTTCAAAAATCAACATCTTCAACTGGCTGAGTGTCCAAAATAAAATTCTTACATTGGATAATCTAAGTAAAAGAGGTATTTAGGTGGTAAATAGGTGTGTTCTATGTGAGAATTCTTGGGAATCTATTAATCATATCTTCCTTGACTATATATTTACTTTCCACATTCGGAGTTCTTTTCTTCAAAGATTCAAAGTGTGTTGGGTACTTCCTTCATCTCTAATGGAGGCTTGGTAGGATTGGCATTGTCCCTTTGTTAATCAAGAACTCAAGGATATTTGGAATTTTGATTTCCCTCATTTTTATGGGGAATTTGGAAGGAATGTAACAACATAATATTTAGGAACAAGCATAGCTCATTCATCAAAGTATCTAACAAAATATTTTCCTCTTATATGAAAATTTTAAAAATATAAGGTGGGGAAAATGTATCCTTTCTTACCATTTGATGAAATCATTGCTAAATAATGAAATATTAACGTTGAAAACATTCCTTTTGTGGACCCCAAGATAGCCTTGAGAAAATTGATACGATGGTTGGCTCCTCAACTAGGTTGGGTAAAACTCCATTTTGATGGGTCTTCTAAAGGAAATCATGGGCTTTCAAGAGGTGGAATTATTTTAGACCATCATGGGGATATTATTTTATCTTATGAAGGAATCATGGGATTCTAATATAATCATTTTTCTAAAACTTTATCAACCTTATGGGGGTTACAAGTGGATATTGAGTTAGGTTGTAGATTCATTTGTAATGAGGGAGATTCTCTTAATATTATTAACTACCTCAATAAGAAGAATTTGTTTGCATGGTATATATCACATATAATAGATGAAATTATTCATATAAGTAAAGGGTTTGAAAAATTCATCTTCTAGCACATGTATTGAGAGGGAAATATGCTTGTTGATTCATTTGCTAATAGAGGGATTGAAACAAAAGAATTAAAATTTTGGCATAAAATGGAGATTCGTCCCAATCCAATAAATGATATTATCATAAAATACAAAATCAATCCATTTATTTAGGGTTCAGATCTTAGCTAAGCATTGACACATAAGAGTAAGCTTTGAAATGTGTATTTTAATTATGTTGAGTTATTATGGCATTCATAATCATATCCTCAAATGGTATTATTTTGGTCATGATTACATAATCAACCAACTCTATAATTATGTAAATTATATTAATAATAATGAACTCATTAAGTTTGGAAGTATTCTAAGTTTGGGTTTTGGTAAGGCAGCGAATAGGTATTCAGCCATGGGAGGAGATTTATTTGCATGGAACTAATGAATGCATATCACATTAGAAAAACTCCAGAGGTATGGAAAATTTTACATACATGGGGGTTAACAAATTTCATAGATTGTATATGTGGATACAATACGTATCTGTCCTAAAAATTTATAAAAATGGGTAGACTAAGTGGTCAAAATCAAGAATATCTCTTTTGAAATGATAGAGGAGCTGATTTATAGGGTTACTAGACTTCAAATTGAAGAAAAAAATACATAAAATTGACTACAAATATTGAGAAAGAAAAGGAAATATTTCTTGTGTGGGATGAAAATCTTACAGTGTTCTAAGTTGGATTCAAAAGAGAAGACTTTCCTATTCTATTTGATGATTTAGTGGAGCAAATAATCATGTGTGTAACTCTGGATGGTAGATATAAAGTGGTTCATTATTACCATCTCCCTTTATTGAATTATATGAGGCATAATATTCCTATGATTATTCTATTTTATATCTTGCATTCCCTAGAACTTTTAGTTGAGGAAGCCCAAATGGGTAAGAAATCAAATCCATTACACCATGCTGTAATTTTCCTCATATATAAGTTATTCCAATCTCAAAACCCTATTCCATAGTACTCAATTGTTAAAATGAAAAATGTCAAGATCAATGTCTCACCCTCCATACCTCTAAATTAGATACTAAGGAGTAGTGTCAAACCTAAACCAAAGAATAATGAAGATAATGGTAGGGCAAAAAACAAGAAAGAGGGGTCTTTCAATAAATAGATGTTACAAGATTTAGATGCCATGATTGATCTTAAAGAGATGGGCAAGGATAATAACATCAAAAAGAATTCTCAGAATGAGGTGGATCAGCTTCAAGTTGAGGAACATAATATACAAATTAATACTCACATATCTAGAAGTAGGGAAGGAGTAAATTTGAATTCTACAAGTAGTAAAGGGAAGGATGGCCATGTTGAAGTACAAACAATGGATCCTCATTCTTAGATACAAGTTGACTTTGATTTGAATTCCTTTTTAATATATTGCTAAAAATAAAAACAAACTAGAGATTATAGAGGATGAGGTATATATTCATAAGACATTTCTATGTTGTTTCATGAAGGACCATTCAAGATTGAAATAGGAGGTCAACAACTTCAATAAAAAAGATGGATTGTATTGCACTTGGGAGAGGGAAGTGGAGATGGCTTTTCAGATTGAGATTATGACTGATAGAATTAATAGGTTATAGAAAGATAATAAAGAACTTAAATATAAACTTAATATTTTGGTTAGGTATAGTAAAGTAACAGTGAATAATGCAATACAATGCATGCAAGGTTTATCTATGTTTTTTAACAATGCTAACACAAGTGAAAATAATTCTAGTCCCAAGAAAAATCTTAAAAGAGTGGATACTTCATCTTAAAGGAAAAAATTGGTAAGAGGTTTCAATAATAACTTTCAAATCATGACACAAGAGTGGACTACAACTTATGAGGAATGGAAAAAATTAATAGCTAAATCTCTTTATTTTTTAATGGAAGTTGTGAATTCATTATTTTTGGGTTTTATCTTCGTTGTGATTATCTAGTGAACTTGTATGTTCTTCCTATATTTGTTGATATTTTGGTTTATGTTAATAGACACTAAGGTGGTAATTTTGTATGAGTAGGGTCCCTCAAAAACCCATTTTTACCTATAAAAAAAACATACATATGAAAAATTGGTTTTTTGGTTGGTGACCTAAATTCAACAATCCCTGGAAATCCAAATATAATTCTTTCCATTCCCAAACTAATAAATTCCTTCCAAATGGAATGAGATATAAAATTAAAATATAAATAAATTGTTTTTAATCTCAATGTATAAATATCCAATCAAACATAATAATAAGTCTATATAGGGATAATTGTTTTGTAACAAAAAAAACATGAATGAATTTTTATATAAAATATTTTTTAATTAAGAAAGAAATAGTTTCAAAAGAATATCATTCTAGAAAGATCCAATCAAAAACAATAATAATATATAAGGACCATTATGTTCTTGTAATAGAAAAATAAAATTCAAATGAAAATTTACATAAAATAATTTTTAATTATGAAAGTAATAATACTCAAAGAAACATTCATATAATTTTTTTTAATAAATAAAGTAATGGTATTCAAAGGAAAATTCATACAAGATATTTTTAAAACTAGACAAATAATAGTATGTGGTATACACCCTGAGTGAACATTTATAAATGTGTATCTCAAACTTTACTTTTTTGAACAATTAATAAAACAAAAATAGAGTGAGTATGCATACAAGATTTTTTTAAATTATGAAAATAATAGTTTGTAATATACATTTTGAATGAACATTGTAAACATTTTTGAACTTTTGTAATCATTTCTAAGATCAAAACTTGATTTGTTATTTATAAAAGATAAGTTTTAATTAGGAAATTAATAGTTTGTACATTACAATTTGAATAAACAATTACAAACTGTGTTTGAAACTTACACTTATTTGAACATTTTTAATTATCTCTAATATTTTTTCAATAATTAAAAAAACTTGAATGATTAAACATACACTTTTTTTGAACATTTTAAATCTCATAAAGAGTCATGTAATAGTTTGTAGTATACATATTACTCTTTGTTTGAACTTTTGTAAGTATTCCTATGATCAAAAATTGAATGATTATTTATATAATATATGTTTTAATTAGGCAAGTAATAGTTGTAGACACACAAATCTAGTCACAAGTACTTTAAAATTATAATTATTGACACATCATAAACCAAATGACTTACACCCAGTTACATGTCTCTTATTCACCATTCCTCTAAGTATTTTATACACATGTGGGCTCGGTCATTTTTTTTTTCTATCACTATACACAAAACTTTAAAATTTAATGCTCAAGGTATTTAAAATCACCCTCAAACTATTTATAGACTAAGATAGGTCTCCTTGATATTTTGAGATAGGTTTTCCCTAAGCAGACATGAGTGCTACCATACTCCTTTCTACTTAGATCAGCCACATCCCATGCCAAATAGCTACTAGTTTCTAAAATTAAAATTATTATTTTGGGTCTTCACATAACTTTCACAAGGTTAGGTATATGAAATTATCAAAATGTTCACCTATATATACACATCAAAGGTCATTCATTATCACACTTTATATTCACTAGCTCAAGCTTACATACTATTTCACAATGATAAAATATGCCCTATTATTTCAAAATTAAAGATCACTCATAAGGATAAGACATAAGACAATTCAATAGCATTCCAAATAAAGCCAAGATATATCTTTTTCAATTATTAAAATCTATTTTATAGTTAGATACACATAGTCAAGGAGCACAATTTCATAATCACTCTAGGTGGGATAATTATGTGGGATTGATTTCTCTCCTTGGAGAATTGGATATGTAGGCAATGGTCCATCATCAAGGGGTGATTGAATCTAACCAAACCTTAAGCACTTATGATATAATATGGGGTATGTATAAATTAAAATGTGTATGTAGTGTCATCACATGGTTTGCAATAGATTAATATGCTTAATTCTACAAGGGATTATATATACCTCTCTCGATCAATACAATACATCCACTACCAACCTCACCTAAAGAATATTCTATTGAGTAAACTTTTATAGCCTTACATGCTAAAGTATTGAAATTAGAACAAGTTGTTTCCAAATAAAATCACCCAATGTATTATTAAACTTCACTTCATGACCCTTTTGCACCTAAGAGAGCCTCTTACCCATAACCAATAGGATTTGAAGCTCATAAGATACTACTCTATAAAGGTAAAATTGTTCCTAAAGGACACATTTAAATTAGATATGTATCGGTAAGCGGTTAGCCTACTCTCAACATGGTAACAATGACTAAAATTTACATACATCTTCCAAAGTTCAATATTAAATTCTATGTTACTTTCTAAATTTTTATTTAGATTCATTATATATGTCTTTTGATTAGATCCAAATATCATAAAAATCTAAGAGGAATAATTTACAATCTCAAACCTTAACTCACATTATTATAATAATATTCCTAGACTACAAGTAGTATTAAGGAAAATATCTTTAAAGTCTAGCATGGCTTAGGAACAAAAGCATTAATACATTCATAGTTCTATAAGGCATATCACACACCCTACTTATGGACTCATCATGGCTATTGGGAATGATAAATCTAATACAAAGTAAGTGAATGAAGGCAAAGAAAAAGAATTTATAAAATATATTAATGTCAACCCACATAAGATTGATTCATTCCTATACATTACAAGAGATGTAAAAAAAAATAAACTCAAGCTTTCAATTCTACTTCAAATGTTCTAATTACTATTATTTATTCTATTCATATATCAACACCTCTATTTATATGTGTGCCAACATCCCAAGGTATGGTGTCATCACATGGTTTGCAATAGATTAATATGCTTATTTCTAAAATGGATCATATATACCTCTCTTGATCAATACAATAGGTCCACTACCAACCTCACCTAAAGAATATTTTATTGAGTAAAGTGTTATATCCTTACATGCTAAAGTATTGAAATTAGAACAAGTTATTTCAAAATAAAATCACCCAATGTTTATCAAACTTCACTTCATGACCCTTTCACACCTAAGATAGCCTCTTACCCATTACCAACAAGATTTGAAGCTCCTAAGATACCAATCTATAAAGGTAGAGGTGTTCCTGGAGGACATATTATTCATTTCATATAGCATGCTTAGACTATGATTCCAAAGATAAATTACTAACCAAGATCTTTCCAAGATGCCTCAAAGATTACACTCTACAAAATATCTATGATCTTCCACTTCAATCACTCATATAATTCAACACATTGGTGTATCAATTCTTAAAACACTTATTTATCAACATTGGTGAAAATTTATCTTATGTAAAAATTGATAAACTCAAATGAGGGTCAAATGAGCCAATAAGTTATTATATGTTCTTCAGTATAAAACTATGTTGGCTAAGATGAAAAAATCCATGGTAGATAATGGATTATAATATATATTCAACAAAGCTTGATAGCACCACTCTATTAATATATAATGTTAAATAAATTTAAATCTTTTAATGAGTTATATAGTCAAATAAAATTAAGTCAAACTTATAGCATTGAACAAGCTAAAATATACACCAAGTGCTCCATCTACTTCAAATATCAAGTTTCAAAGAAATCCAAACTTTAAGGTCAAATATAAAGAAATAAAGAATGAAGTAAAATAAGTAGTTAATGCAATATCATAACCACATAGAAATATTCAATCAAAAACTCTAACAAGGAGATAATTTATAAGGTTATCATAACCTTCTCATATCTTGTAACAAAAACTACTTAATTGCAATTTCATATCTTTGCTTCTACCATTCAAGCTTAATTTGACCAAGCCTCAACCAAAGTGATTTGAAAGTAACGAATATTATGAATACCAAAAATGTATTGAGAATTATATAAATATATTATAGGCTAATGCACAAGATAAATATTTTATCAATGATAATACTATTGAACTAAGCAAATCCACAAAGGAAATTAAACCACAACAAAATGACAATGTGAAACTAAAAATATTCAATAATCCATTCCAAATCATGATACTATATAGCATATAAATAATTCATAAGTACATCATGTGTATAATGTTCATCCTCTCTTAAGACATATGAGTATCAAATAAACAAAATTATTTATATATTTATAATTACATTATCACAATGTCTAGTGATCAAATGCAATGATAATGAACTCAATGATGATGATTTAAATAGACATGCACTTTTTTATATGTGCTTACATCAACAAAAAACATGTACATAGTGTCATGATTTATAGTGGATCAATAAAAATGCATGTACAATGACACACTTTCATAGACTTGGATACATAATTTAATACTTAAAAACTACATAAAGAATAGTTAAATAATATGATGAGCATACAATAAATACGCTTGAACATATAATTCTACCACTCATAGTTTGTTTAGAACTAGTGGACACTCTATTTATAGAATTTATAAGCACAAAATTCATCAATATGTTATTATTATGCCCTTATATAAAAAATATCCATTCAATACATAGATGCCACAAGTACATACTATTGACCAAATTTGACTTTTAGGTCAAATTGGGACCCTTATATGTAAAAACATGAATTTAAGATGTTTTAGGGGGCATAATATATTTTCATGAGCTTAATTACATGTTATTTGATGTCATTTAATGTCATATTATCCTTGGTATTAGTCATATTACTCAATTTGTTATTTTAGGTCATTTAGTGGGATTTTAAGGGTCATAAATGCAAGTGTCACATTTTCCAAGGTGTCTAGATGTCCATTTTTCCTTAAAATAATCCAAGAAGTCAATTTAACTATCAAGGATGTCTATTACATCATAATATATTTTTTTTTTAACAAAAATTCAAGAAACAACTGAAAAAGGGTAAAAATCCAAGTGACAACAGTTTTTGGCACGCCTGGTGGGACTCTTGGTCTAAGAGGTTGGAAGATTTTTGGTGTTGTATTTCAATAATTAGCCTTTGGAGGAATATATTCAAGCATAAATGGTGACTCTAAAGCTATATCATATGGTAAATCATCCTAAGTTATCCTTTGAATATTGTTGATAACATTTTCCTTTATGTTTTTGCTTTTAATGAGGTTTCATGGCTAATTTTGGTGTTGAGTTTTGTCTTACACATGTTGGTGAGACATATCAAGCTCATATAATTTCATATCATCCTTGGTGTGAGTCTTACCAATATTTATATGACCATTTCCAACCTTAAAATTATCCTTATTAGCACTACAACCAGCCTTGTCATGATCCTTATTAGTCCTACAATCAGCCTTCTCCATTTATTGCTCCTAGTCAACCTATCCACTTCTCCAATTAGTCCATTATAAATTTCAACAAAACACTCTTAGGATATTAAAAATATGTTTTTGATCTTTATATACTAAGGTGACATGGTCAATATTTTCCTAGACATTTAATTCACATTGTGAGAGATGCCTTAGAGTTGGTCAAAAGAGAGTGGGCACCTATTGAGAGAGCCAATTGGCAAAAGCTTACAAATAAGATGTTAGATGTGAGTGGCTTGATTTTATCCTTGAAGGATAAGATAATAATTCATGATAGGCATCCTCACCAAGTATATCAAGCTTCATATCCACTTCCCCATGTTTGATATCATCCATATTTGATCCCTACTCATGAGCCCAATCAAAATTGCTAAAGTCATCCTTTTCCAAAGCAAGTAGAAAAAAGAGTTGAAAAGACTAGCCTTGTGTTTGAAGCAAAAATTTATAGGAAAATTTATTTGGCCAATAATAAATTTCATTATTCCATATTAGTATCAAAATAATTGGAATATAAACCCTCATTGCCCTCTCTCATTACATCCCCACTTCAAGAAAAGACCTCTAGATATGCCATTCCAAGTTGGATACAAGGTGGAGATTCCAGGCATAATTAGATTCTAATTTTATTGAATATTTCATCTAATTATCAAGTTACATCACCACCTCAGGAAAATAATCCTAATGCCAACATCCTAAGCTAGAGTAAGATAATGGAATCATGGGGAAAGAAGGAATATAAAAGCCTATATAAAGAGTGTGAAGTTGAAGAAAAAATTGATCCTATGAAAGTCTCTCCCACCCTTCCTCAAGATACCTCTTGTTCTCCTCATCCTTATCATTATTCCTATTAACTTCAATAGAAACTTTTTCAAGATAATTTAGCCAAGAAGATTGAAGAGTTAGAGTCAAAGATGAAATTATTAAGTTAAGGTGTGATGGAAGGTTTAGAACCAATAGAAGATCATATGCCTAAACACACCCCATCCACCCTTCCTCAAGAGATTCCTCAAGCTAAATCATATGTGAATTAAGTGATATTAAATTGGAAGGAATAAAACTAATTTGTTTTATCCTAAGGTCTACCTCCCCTTCCTCAAGAGCTTCTAAAAGAACCCCCTACATTTCACTCTCAATCTGATTTTGAGTTCTATGTGCCACCTCCACTGACTAGTTCATCTTATCCTAACCCCATAAACCTTTGCATTGATGTACCTATGGTATGTGAAACTAAATAGGAGCATTTTTTTTATAAGGAAAGATAATTCTCGCTTGAATAAAGTGCACCTCCTTGGCATCCTCATTGGGCTAGGTCACAAGATTTCAAGATGCCTAGTCTTGGCATCACAATGAAGGAGAAGGAGATGGAATATCTTGAGACCCTTGAATAATAATCTACATATAATAAAAAAAATTATGGATAATCATCTCAATTATGAGGATGAATGTGCTATCATGGATGGATAATAATTTCATGTCTTTCCCAAAGAGGTTACAGCCCTAGAAAACTTTCTTCAGACCAATGTTGTTCTTGAAGATGACCCAACACTTTAGCCTGATCTTAAATCACTATCAAATGCATTGGAGATTAAATAACCTCAACTTGATGACATCACACATTAAGAAGATAAGATTGAAGAGGTGGTGGTTTTAGATGATAAAGAGGACAAGGATGATTGGCAGTTGTAAATTAAGTTATTGCAAGAGCTTGAAGAGATTTGCCAAGCTAAGTGTCAAGTACAATACAATTTGAATAAACAATATTCCATGGAAGACAATGATTAAGGTTGGATAGAGTATGAAAATCTCCTTGATGAGCTAGAAGAGCTTGCAGCGGAGAAGAAACCTAATCTTATTGAGAGCCCTATGGAAATTAAGAATGAGGTTATAATGGAGGATCCATATGAAAAGGTTGAGGTAGTTTGGATGCAATAAAAATTCATTTATACATCCAACCTATTTTAATTTTCCTAATTTTCAATGAACATCATGCCAAAAAGTTGGCAAACATCATGAAAAGGTTGGAGGCATCAATGCTAAAGGACAAAAGGCTATATGCCTCATTCATTCCTTCATGTCTTGAGGTAAGAAGAGTTTCAAACTTCCCCTTTGATCTATGAGGGAGTTTTCATCTCAGGTTAGTTAGTGTTTTTTTTAGTTTGTTTCATTTAGTGAATGTGTTCTATAAGTGCTCATGACGCACTTTTAATTTGTGTGTCTTTTGTTTTGTGTGGTTGAGGTAGTCATTAGTCTTGTCTTGATCAAAGGTTGTAATCAATGGTCAAAGCCTTAATTTTTTGTCATATAATTTATTTGAATCCTAAACTTGATGAACTGATAAGACTACTAGTCTAGTTAGTATAACAGGTCCACTACCCCTATGAGTCACCAATTTGTTGACCAAATTTGACTTTTAGGTTAAATTGGGATGCCTATAGTTAAAAACATGAGTTTTAGATGTTTTATGGGGCATAATATATTATCATGAGGTGAATTACATGTTATTTGATGTCATTTAATGTCATCTTAGCCTTGGTCTTAGTCATATTAGTCAATTTGTCATTTTGGGTCATTTAGTGGGCTTTTAAGGGTCATAAATGCAAGTGTCATGTTTCCCAAGGTGTCTAGATGTCCATTTTTCCTTCCAAGCATCCAAGAAATTATTTTACATATCAGATATGTCAATTACATCAAAATATTATAGGTTTTCTAACTAAAATTCAAGAAACAACTAAAAAAGGGTGCAAATCCAAGTGACAACACATACATTGTAATCAAGTATTCAAATTTCAAGGCATTTGATATGAATACCCTCTATAGTCAGTGACAACTCCTCCACCCCAACTCCCTCCCCCTCCTCTCCCCCACCACCACCACCATAGTGGGTTATGGAACCTATCCAAGAGCACAATATAAATAAAATTAGTGCACCCATTTAAGACCATAATATAGAATCAATTGTTACACCTATACGTAAAAATTTTATATATTAAATTTAAAAGAAAGTGCTACACCTTCCTAAGTAGGAAGCTTCATATAAAAGACTTACTAAAGGTCCAAATAATTATAAATCTTATATAGTATATTCTAAGGTAATCCATCAAATAGTATAACATGTTACATAGTAAACACATGTAATGATACTTTATCATAATATACAACAAACTTTACCAACTCTTACACCTTATTGCGCTACACATTCTAAAAAATATTCGGTATGTAGTTATCAAGATATTTATGTTATAATATATAATTCATTTTCAAATCCAAATATATTTACATGCTACAACTTTCTCCCATGAAATATTACCATCAACATATTTGATCCAAACACACACTATGGTCCTCCCACTGATGGAATCATAGGTTAGATTCCTTTCCAAAATATCAAACAATAATAAGATTTACAAAATTCAAAAAATCAAATATTTCAAAAGATATCAAATGTTGTAAAAATACAAATAAATCAAAATATTATAAAATAATAAAATTTGGGATCTCAACATGACATAAATACCTAGTTTACTTCTTTAAATATTTTATTTATCACATATTTTGGTAGATAACATATTAATTTTTGAAAACACATGAATTTCACAAGGTATATGCATGTGGTGGAGGACATACATTCTACCATGAATCATATATGTTGAATTCCTTTTTACCCAATGACCATGCCAATGTTGGGGAAATTTTACTCTATAGGTTACATTATAATGGACTATATATTTCTATGACCTTTATACCATGTTGAGCTACATATCTCAAAAATGTCTTTCTATTTTTTCATATTATAAAATGTGATACATAGATATGATACTTTGATTTAATATGAATTTAATACACATGGATATAATAGACCAGTTTTAAATTGTTGTATGCTCCTTATATGTTGTTTAATTCCTTGCATGATAGATTATACATTGCTTACTTATTGTGTGGCCCTTGGTACATTTATAAAAATTTATTGAACATATTTATGAGATTTTTATTGGTATGTGTGACATTTTTACATGTCCATTGTTTGTGTCTCTTGGCCCTTTGTGTGTAATATTTTCTTATGTGACATTTAAAAATGTCCCTTGTAAGTGACACTTAGAATTAGTAAATGACAATCGATGACACTATTATGTGTTATGTTTGTTGATCTTGATTCTTGGTGTCATGATACATATTATGCACTTTTACTTCGTAGTTGACTTTATATATTATTACTTTACTGCATAGTTCATTGCTAAATATATCTAGACATGACACGTGTATACCTTGCATGCAATATGTTACATATAATATGATGAAATACTATACACATGATGACATAATTACTACGTGATTATATATTTATTAAAAGATACATTTAACTCTTATTTTGAGATGAGTGACTTGAAATCTACATCCCTCATCTCAAAAGGGGGGAATCACTATGAGATTGTCTTAAAGAGCCAAGCCCCCATGAATAGACAAAAATAAAATTTAAGACAAAATACAAATTTCAAAAATAAAGTATATAAGTTTTCAAATATTTAAAGTAATACAAAATCATATTTCATAACTTAGTACATGTTTTCAAATATTCAAAGTAATTCAAAAATAAAACACATCAAAAATATTATCATATTGATACAGATCTTAGGGGCATATGCCATATATATGGACTTAATTTTTAATGACTCAAAGTATATATTTATACACTTTTTAATGCATATGTAAAAATAGTTACACGGTCAAAGTTATAAGTTGTAAATATATAGATAATTAAGCATATAAATGCATAGCATTCTATATCATTTGGCATAGATTATAGGAAGGTGATGCTTATTCATGCTCATACACACATTTTCAAAGCTAAAAGTTAGAATTTAAAAGATAAAAAAATCATGATACTTGTTCATGCACATTTTAAAAGTTAAAAGTTACAATTTAAAAGATAAAATATTCATTTCAATTTAAATCTATGAGTAATGCAATCATGATTGGGGCATGAACATTATTCATTCTCTTTTAATCATATAAATAGTATTTAGATCAATATATAGTGATGTGATTAAAATATATTACAAGTAATGTATGTTAAGGTTTAATAATACTCAATGGCCATGGAATTAATCTTAGTTAACCCATTGTGTAGTTCCAAATTTTGCTATAGGTGATGTGCATTCAAGTCTAGTGATAGTAAATGCCTTTGGTATCACTTCTAGTGAACCCATCATGGTTCCAAATTTTTGTATTAGTGTATTGGATACTATTCCATATTCATGAGAGTTGGAATAATGAATATTTATAATACATGAGTTTGAATAGTTATTTAAAATTTGGTCTTAATTTCTCTCAATTATCCATTGGTTCAAATTATCCAAGTGATTCAATAAGGGGGAATAATTCTCCATTATCAGTTATAGGTTATAGATAAATATGCTTTCACCTACAGCCATGTACTTATTCCTTTCTCTTTTTTCAAAAATTTCAATTTTTAAAGTTTAACTTTTTAAAATTATAAACTAGAAAAATGACTACTTCATGTGTTGTTACAAGGTTTTCTAAATATGAGTGGCTTAAAAAATTTAAGTATCCTCTAAAAGATAAAGTGTGTCATACACGCTCATGATAAATTATTTTTCCTTTTCTATATAAAATTTATTTAAAAAATAAAGGGGGGATGTAGATAAATAAATATGGTCACATATACTTCAAAATACTAATTCTTGACACATCCTAAAACACATGACTTACTCCCAATTACTTGACTCTTATTCACCATTCCTCTAAGTATTTTATCCATATTTGGGCTCAACCCATTTTTATCATCACTACTACACAAAAATTTCAAATAAAAAATATCAAGATGTTAAAAATCACCCTCAAACTATCTATAGAATAATACATCTCTCTAGTCTTTTGGGACAAGACCACCATCGAGAGGCAGGAGTGTTTCCATTCTCCTTTCCACTTAGGCCAGCCACATTACATGAGAAATAATGGATAGTTTTAAAAATTCAAATAAATCTTTTGAGTCTTCTCACAAATTTCATAAGGTTGGATAAATGAAATTTTCAAAAGTCTTACCTATAAATACACATCAAATGTCAATCATTAACCCTCTTACTATTCCCTGCTTACAATCTTACACACTATTTCACATTAGAAAAATCTCACCTATTCATTCCAAATTCCAGATCACTCATAAGGAATAGACATAATCTAAATCAAAATAATTCTAAATAAAGTCAAGATTTATCATTATCAAGTATCAAAATCCATTTTATAGATACATACACATAGTGAAGAAAAAAAATTGCACAATCACTCTATGTCGGAGAAGCGCGTGAGCTTGATTTCCATCCTTGGATTATTAGATATGTAAGAAGTGGTAAATCATCAAGGGGTGATATAGGTTAGCTCAACCCATTACACTCCCTTATTTTTACAAGTTTCTAAACTATCAAATTTCCCTTAAGGTTTAAAGACAAAATAATAGAATAAGAATTTATGTGTGACATAATCCAAATTTTGATATTTCAGATTACTTAGTTGATATAGGCACAATTTTTTTTATCATAATTGGAAAAGACTAAGATTAATGGACTCAAGTGGCCTGTGATCCTATCCTAATACAGTGTTCATGTCTATAAATATTTTATAATTCTATTATTGATCTATCATTGTAAAAAAAATTATTCTAAAGATTTTTTCATGTCTATAATTTTTCATAGTCCACTAGGATAAGTTTGTAGTCAATAGATGCAAACCATCTTTAGTCCTATTCACTTACATCAATATTATCTATGAGTAGTTTCATAAAATATTTTCTTGTTCCTAAACATGCATAGTCAGATTTTTTATTCATTTCCATTTTCAGACATTCAAAATAACCAACATAGATCCCAGTTTGAGATAAATTATTTTCTTCCCAGTATTTTTAAAAAATAATAATTTTTCATATTTAACAATTTATCAAAAAAAAATTATTGTTTACTATATATTTATAGTGTTATATATTTTCTAGTTTTATACATATTAGCATAAAAAATCACTATTTTTAACTAAAAAATAGGGTTAAAAAATAATTTATTCTATTCAATTTAAATGAACAATTATACACTTTGTTTGAAATTTACAATTTTTTAAACATTTATAAGTATATTTAAGATTATTAATTTTAAATAGTAAAACAAAACTTGAAGGAACAACTATACAAAAATTTTAACAGTTATATGCTTAGAAATAATCATGTAATAGTTTGTAGTATACATATTACATTTTGAATGAACATTTATAAAACATAAGTAACATTTAATTTTTCCATTAAAATGTAGTGATTGTTATATTTAGATTGAAAATTCAAATTAATATGAATGAAAATATCTAGTTGTCAATTAACATTGTAAGCTAATAATTATGTTATAATTATTTGTATTTACATTGAGTTTTCAAACCAATATGAATGGATATATCCAATTATCAATTAATATTTCTAGGAAAATATAGTAAAACAATTATATATATATATATATATATATATATATATATATATATATATATATTGAATAAATTTATTTATCTAAATATTATAAATTTAAATCATATATCATGTTATAAACCTTAATAAAAACTTGTAAGAGTATGATCATCTATAGATAAACTTATATGTTTTAGAAAAAAAATTATTCCTCTTCATTACAATTAAGGTTACTTGTGTAAATAATGTTGCCATAAGTCTTTTTTATTTTTTTATTTCTTGACCTAAAAATATATTCATGGATATGATACAATTTTATTTGGGAACATTGATAGGGTCAACTAAAATATTACTTGAAACATTATAAATAAGTTGAGTATTCCTCAAAATTTTATTCAAATTATTAATACAAGTTTTTTTTCATCATAATGCTTAATACAAGTCACAAAAAATAGATTTTTATTCTCCACTTTAACTTGTTTTAGTATTTTAATTAAAATTTTGTCCACATTGATATCTGGATCAGATGAAGACTAAAATGTAATCTAAACTATTCAGATGTAATAGTTAAATACTAACTCACCATTTCTCTTGATTGAATGTGCTTGTTTATTTCAAATATTTATTTATTTTTTCAAATAAATTTCTGAATTAACAATCCATCTAAATCAATAAAAAAACATATGATTTTTTTGAGGCACTGTATAAACTAATAATATTATTGATATTCATATAATAATAAATTTATTTTTGAATGTAATAGTGATATGTAAATTAATGTTTTACCAATATTATTGGGCATTCCTATTGATTTAACCTTGAATCTAATAAAGTATCCACGACATAATTGAAAATAACATTTAAACAATATGTTTTAATCCCCCAATTAAGTCTATACAAATAGATAGAAAATAATAGGTACAAAATTCTAGTAAACCATATGATATGAAATCAAGGAAGATTTGTCTATTAGTAACATGTCTTTAATACTTGATTTTGAACCAATAGTGGTAATTAATGATGTATTATTTGATAGTAGTTTTTTTTATACCACCACTAATTCCATATCCTTCTAAAGGCCATCTAGCCCATTAGTCACTTTAACATGCTATTCGATGAAGACACTTGTCTTTGCTTGAATTGAAGTGTACCCAAACTTAATTATTCATTTATGTCCATCCTTGATTATGATGACTATATCAATTATAAAAAAAAATCATATGATGTGAAAAATTCTATTAATATGAAGATGTAGGATGCTTTTTAGGAAGATGCCCTTTTTGAATAGTGTGTAACCTTTATATTATGGGCCTGACTAATATACTCCCTTGGAGTTGTTATGAGATATTTGTAGTAATGTTTTAACATCATCTATGTCTTTATATTTTCAATTATAAAAGTTCTCATTTGGATTTTATTTAACACAAAAACTATTAATGTATATAATTTTATATTTATAATAGTCTATATTTTATTAATATAATGATGTTTGATCTTTTTAATAATTAGTTGTTTGTTCTCAACATCTTTATAATTTTGTACTTGAAAACAATATGTTATAAAAATGTTATACTAGAAAGCTAATTTTTATATCTTCTTTATAGTGGGTGGTTGTATGCTCTTAATTGCCTTAGGATTTGAAATTTGAAAAAAAAAATGCTATAAGAATGCTATATAAGATAGCTTTTTTTGTTTATTTTTTGAATCATTTTTTCTATATTATTTATAGTGAATATATGCCCACTCTTAGTCTCTCTAAAATGTCACGTGCTTCTCTATCTTCTTTATAATGGGTGGCTATCCATTCTCAATCTCTTTAGAATTTCACTTTTGACAACAATATTGTCATGGATAATTATTTTCACTTTTAATATTGACATTTTTTATGCTTAAAATATTAAAAATATAATATTATTTATATTGAATAACTATTTGTTCTTAGACTCCAAATTTGAGACTTGATAAAAAAAAAATTATGACAATGTTATACTAAAAAACTTATTTTGATATTTTTCTATCTTGTTTATGATCAGTGATCTCCCACTCTTAATCTATTTATAATTAGACACTTGAAAACAAAATGCAAATATTATAATTAACTCTTAACAAAATTTTGCTTGAAAAATATTTTTTCAATTTTATTTATAGTGGGTGGGTTCCCCTTCTCAATTTCCATATAATTTGACACTTAAAGAAAAATCTTAATATAGTCTATCTTATTTTTAGTAGGTAGACATTTATTATTAGTCTCTTCATAATTTTAACATTTCATAATCTTATAATAAAATGTCATTTTAAATGGGCAAACAATTATTATTATCCTTATTTGTTTTAAGAAAATGGTATATGAAAAAATAGTAATCTTATACCAAGATAAATTAGATACAAATATTGTTTAACATTGTTATTATATTATTAAATATAAAACAATTGAATTAAACACTATAATTTTTATTACAGTTTATTTTTTAAAATTGTAAGAACTATTATTATAATCTTTTAGTATATTATTAAATATTGAATAACTGATATTTTAATGCAAGAAATTAACATAATATTATTTTAATTAAATTATTTTTAATTTGATAGTAATTTTCATGTAATATTATATTTAATATATTATGAGAAACAAGTTTAATTCAATTAAACTTAGTTTTAATTTAATATTACAATTAATCTATTATTATGTTTAATTTATTATGAGAAATTAGGTATATTTGATTTGAAACTTTAAATTATTTGAAACTAATATTTGGAGGTTTAATTATGTCTAGGTTTTTTTTAATTCATTTGAAATCAATATCAATGAATATATAATTTAATATTATATTTAATTTATTGTGATTAAATAATTTTAATTCACTTGAAACTTAATTTTTTAATTTAATATAATGTTGAATTTATTGTGAGAAATTAAGTATAATTTATTTGACCTAATATTTGGAAGTTAAGTATGTCTAATTTGTTATTAATTTATATTAAATATTTGAAAAGTTTAATTCATTTGAAACTAATAATTAGAATGTTTGTTTTGTTTTTTTGTTTTTTTTTTAAAATTTAGGAGGAACATTACATTTTTACAATCTAAGACTAGTTTCCTTCCATCTTGTTAAATCAAGGATTGGTATTAGTGTAGACTACCAGGATCTCAAGTTTCATACTACCTTCGTACTGTTGATGAACCCTCAAGAATATTAATCTCAAGGATGTCAGTCATATTACTCCCATCACAAATGGACAATTCAATGGGGTCTAATTTGATTGGTAAAGTTTGGGCATTTACCAAGATGAGTCCTAATTATTTTTAATTATTTTGAAACTAATATTAATTTATATATATTTACTTTAATATTAAGCTTATTTTTTGTGAGAAATTAAGTTCAATTCACTTGAAACTTTTTTTGATAACTTATGGGATTGGTGGACCCCTACATATAGTATAAAATAATACCAAAAAATAAAGAACATGAACCATCAACCATAGGATAAAAAACTCAAGGCAAACATGGTCATGGTACCAATAGGACACATCCAAAAAATAAATAAATAACCAATCAAAATACAAATAATATACACCTATGTTTCTTCCTTATTCACTTTATTTTGTGAGTGAAGAATCCTAGAAAGAGAATTAGGAATAAAATGTCCTTTCTTCTTACTTCTCAATATAGTACATTATTCTTAATTACACTTTTTACTAAAATCATTGCTTGAATAAATATCCAAAGATGATCCTCTACAAACCTTTCTCCTGAGATCTAAAATCATGTTACTGTATTCATCTGACCTGGGATCTTTAGATCATGAAGGGAAAGGTATATCCTGAGGAGAGTGAGCTAAAGGAACCTCCTCAATAATGGCTTCTGAGACTACTCCCAAAGGTAGATTAGATTAATTTTTTGGAAAGACAGTAAAAATATCTTCACTATAAACCTTCTCCAAAGAGGAATCCACCTTGCACTTGGAGCTTTGACAAGAAGTAGATAAATGACCTATTTTGAAACAATTCTTATACCTAAAGGGAAACCCTTCATAATCAAGAAATTGAGTCCAACAACAACCATTAAGTTTTAGTGCAATCGATGTTGAAATATTTTGAGATACATCCAAGAAAACAAGAATCCTAATGAAGGTAGTGTGGGAAAAGTTTGAAGTAAAATCATCAATGTCCAACATAACACCCAAGGTTCCACCTATAGCTGACAGAAAAGGATCCACCCAAAATTATAAAGGAAGATACGAAAAATAAATCCAAATGGGTCTAAAGGAGAGGTTTTCAACCAAAGGATTAAAATTGGGGAACCACAGATTCAAAAATAGGAGGTGTTGATCCCAAATCTATGAATTGGCTTAAATGATCTTGTTTCGATCAGTAAGACAATCAAAATCCATAATGAAGAATCCTTTGGTTTAGGGGTAAATTTATATGTTTTCCTCCAAAATAGGCCTCCATGCTTCAAAAATACATTGATGAAGAGATGGGAGAGAAGTCCAAAATATATCAAATATACAAATTAAACCTTTATCTACAAACCATTCTTCATAACAGAGCACCTCCTCAAGCGCCTTCTTCTCAAAGGAGACAACCGAAGAAAATTTTATGGAATCCAGATGCATGACTATTTTATTCAATGATTTCTCCACATGTAGATAAGATTTAAAAGATTAAGGACCAACCTCTTTAATAGCCTACCAAGCAAGGGATATCAGATAAGCTAAACTCTTCCTTTATGCCCTTCCAACCATCTCTACAGACCCCTTCCTAAGCAAATGCCTGACATAAAAAAGTAAGCAGTCCACCCTATCCAAAACAACTAAGTCACATGCCTTATCCCCATCCAAGCCATCAACCTTATCTATCTTCTGATGAGAAACCCTAGCTGTGGGAGGGTTTAGAATTTTCATCACTTGCTCTATCGCCTGATCATGATCCCATTATTGAAACTTATTTTTTTATATCTAATAGTATTTTTAATTTCATATAATCTTTGATTTATTGTGAGAAACTAAGTATAATTCTTTTGAAACTATAAAATATTTAGAAAATAAATTTAGTTTATTTGAAATTAATATTTGAAAGGTTAAATATGTCTAATTTATTTTTAATTCACTAAAAATTAATATTGGGAAGGTTAATTATGCTTCTCTATATATTTTTAAAGAAAATAAGTTCTATATATTTGAAACTATAAACTTTATGAGAATATAAGTATAAATTCATTGGAAAATTTAAAATTTGCGAGAAAAATAAACTATAATTCAATTGAAAGTTTAACATTTGCGAAGGCAACACACTTATAATCTATCAATTTTAAAATTTGTGAAAAAATAATTTTAATTTATTTTAATTTGTCACTATATGAACACAAATTGTCACTAGTCTTAGACGATACGAGACTATATTTGTTGTACATTGTAGGTAGTATAAAAATTTTAAAAAATTATTACACAATCAAGGAAGGTATAAAAACATGTTGGCACAAGTCTTTTCAAAACAATTCCATCAAGAATTTTTAAATTTCGTATTCACTCCATATTATTTCTTCAAATCTTGAATTTGTATCAATTTGTCAAGAAAGTCCCATTTGGGATTTTTTAATTTCTTATTCTAAAAAACATATATAAAATTTAAAAATGTCACATTTTGAAGCGAGCCTTAAATTTTAGTGGGTCACTACATTATAATTTTTTTTCAATCAAATCAATCAAGTTTCATTTTTCTATTTTTTCTAAGAAATAAAAAAAAAAGTCGCTTCTAAGAAAAAAGAATGTCCAAATCTATTTTCAAAGGAGAATAATATCATAGTTAGTTACATGAAATAAGAATATGAAATTCATTTTTTTTAAATAATAGATATAATAATCAAGTGCAAAAAAATTAGCAATATCAACATTTACAATAAAAAAATATCGAAAGTCATTTGAAAGGGAGAACAATATCATAATCAATTGCATGAAATAAGAATATGAAATTCATTTATAGGGATGAAATAATATCATGACAAGGTGCATGAAATTATAAATATCAACATACAACAATTAAGAAACCCATGAAGGTTTAATTAAGAATATTCTAGCAAGACATACGAGAATCGTTTGCAAGCAAAAAAGATATAAAATTGAGATTAAAGTAATCCAAAATTGTTATGTAAATAATATTATCAACTTTCAAAAAGGGTGGAAAAGCAACCGTATTCAAGAAAATTATCTTTTGAAGGCCAAAGGGGTAGACAATTGACACAACCAAGGTTTTAAAGTCTTTTATATGTTCCAATTCCCTTTTTTTATGTACATATAACTATCAATTATATCAATTAGTAAGTAGATAGATGTTAATATCTACTCACTTTTTTATTGGTTCCCTTTCTTTAATACTAATTTTTCTACAGATTCCTGAATGTTTTCTTCGCAGATGAAGTTTTGTATAATATAAATACTTACAATTTGATTTTATTTTATGTTTTTTGCGATTCATGAAATTAATAAAATAGATTTTAACATGAAACATTATTTAAAAATAATAAACTTTTTAATATTATTTAATTTTTGATTTTTGCTCTTTCATTATGTAATTTCAACATTTATTTATTATGTAATATTTTAAATATAATAGGGAATGAGCAAATAATTTAACTTTTTTCTTTTTGGGTTGATTATAATATATAATTTAAAATTTTTACTTGATATATAAATGTGAGTATATATATATATATATAAATAATATAACATTTTTGGAAAATAATAAATCTTTTAGTTTTATTTTATTTTTAATTTTTTTCTAACTTTTGTGATTTGAAAGTTTGTTCATTGTGCAATATTTTAAATACTAAATGAATTGGACAAAGGATTTAAATTTACTTTATTTTGATTTTAGTTGTTATAAAATGTGAAAAAAATTATATTTTCAAAGATTTATTTTCAATCACATTGTATTTTAAAATATTTATTTTAAATCATTATATTTTATAAATTATCTCATAAACGTATAATATATTTCTGATTAGCTTACATTAATTAGTAGACATATAAATGAAATAAAATATATAATTTAAAGTTAATATTAATTGTATTATAATTATATCGTTATAGTTGATAAAAAAATATGTTTATTATATAAAATAAAAATCATTGAAAATATCCCCTATTAATGGGTCAATGGTAAGTAAGAAAAATTCTCATGATTGCATTACTACCTTTTGGACTCCTCTTCTTGCGAGCTTTTATAAGCTAAATTTTGATGGTGTAGCCAAAAGAAATCTAGGAACATCCAGAGTTGGGTGCAATATTAGAAATTTATCAGGATCTCTCATTAGGGCTTTGTTGACAAAATTACAAGGTGACATGAACAATGAGGCAGAAGTTCAAGTGGTGGTATTGGGTATTCAATTGGATGGACAATGTGGTATTGAAACCTTGGTTATTGAAGGAGACTCCAAACTCATTAAGGAAGCCAACCATAATAGTCAAATGAATTCTTGGAGGCTACACAACATCCTTAGTATGGTGTGTCCAAGTTTGAATGAATTATCATCATGATATGATAACCATTGTTTCAAGGAAGCTAATCAACAAGATGATTTTCTAGTAAAATGCGGGGGTTGATCAAAGGAGTGACCATATCATTGATAATCAATTAGAAAGGTGGTCAGGGCTTGAATTAATTGATCAATTATAAAACTCAAGGATAAAAATAATTTCATAGCATTCATTGTCTTTGATGCTGAGGGATATTATTGCCATTATGATTTCACATTAACTCCCATCAAGTGTGATTTAGCTTGATGTGACTCGCAATATTAACAAGATTTAGGTTAAATGGGAAAGCTAATAGGAAAAGTAACATCTTGTAGAATTATTGTGAAGGCTCTTGATAGTGATGGTTGAAAAATGAATTCTTCTCTAGAAAATTTGGATTTAATTGAGCTTGTGCTCTCTTTATAATCTGATAAATGGGAGATGGATTTTAGGGATGGTGTTTTAGATCATGGGTTTTATTTGATTCTATAGACACCAAGTACAGGTTTTTTGGATATGGTGAAAGTCATTATAGAACTAGAGTATCTACATGATATTTTTAGGAACAAAATAAATGTGGACATGGTATCGATCTTTGTAAGAAATCTACTTCACATTGTCAAATATGAGAATTTCTCATGCAAGGTGGTGGAGACCCTAGTTTGGCATAGATTTAGAGGTGAGATTTATGCATGGCTTGATAGAATGATGGCGTAGGATGGTTCATCTCTTCTATTTTTAGGTTTTTAGTCTCTTGGTTTGATCCATATCTTTGCTTTCAAATATCTATAAACTAGGTATGTGAAATTGAATGATCTATGGTTGAAGGTTATAAAGGAGTATGTGGGTCTCTTGGATCCAAATTATTCCCTAGATGATTTTTTGGTCCCTATTCTATCTTTGGAGATAATAATGGTTAAATTTTAGTCGAGGAAATTGGTGTTGGAATAACTTTTTTTGGTGGACTCTTGAAATGAATAAGGTGTGGAGGTGACATTGTAGGATGTGAATGACAAACAAGTTAGAGAGGTGGGTTTCAACTACAAAATTAGTCACTCACTACACAGTCTCTATCCACATGTAAGGTGGCTTCATTAAATGGTGGACATTATTAGATTTATTAGTGTTTTCACCATGTAAAAAAGGACATGGGAATAAGGTGAGTGGGTGTTTAAGGGTGGTGAACCAACTTGGAATCAGAATGCTAGGAAACCTTTTACCCATGGCCCAACTTAGGAAGTCACTAGGATTAGTTGTAGTCAGACTTTGAAACTCGGAGAAATGTAGGGGGATGATGATGTTGAGGTGGGTGTCATCCTAATAGTAGGGGTTTGACCCTCAGCGCTATTGTCATGTTCAAATGTTGAGTATAGCTCTTCTATGGTCTAAAGGGTTTGGGACTCTCTTGTTTGGTCTCTTTTTGGTATGGTTCATCTCAATTGGCACTCAATATTAATTTGTTACTCTCTTTATAGGGTTTATTCTATGATTTTTATTAAGCTACCTTTTATTTGGGGATAAACTTTTGATTGGAATGGTTTAGTGTGTATTTAGGTAACTTTCCTCCTATTTCAAACTTTATATATGTATGAGTGAGCGCCCCTTTTAACCATCATATCAATATAAATAAAAAATCATCAAACAAATTCCATATTATGTTTAAATATATTTTTGATAACTTAATATAACATTTATATCAATAACATTCAAAATAAACAACATGTTTTAGTGTTTTTGATAGAGTGGTTTATTATCTATGTTAGTCTTGGATATGTTTTATTCAAACATGGAGATTGGGAATTCATTATTTCTTAGCCTATTTTTAAATTAAGAGTTTTATTCTCTAAAACTATACAACATTTTATACACCAAAATTAACCTTCATAACTTTATTTTCTAGGACAATCCTTTATATGGCAAAAAAGGGTGGTTTCCCTTTTTAATTATTTTTTGAACTATTTTTTTTAATGGTCTGATACCCATTTTCATATATTTTTTGAAAATGTAATTATGTATTTTCTCATCTTCTCTTAAATATTATGAATAATTCCTTTATTCAAACCAAAGAGAATGATGGTTTTGAGTAAGACCAAGTCTAAAACCAAAGTCCCATCCTTGCATGAATGAATGACCTCGATCCTATATCTAGATAGTTGAGGGAGCCTAGATAGTGGTGTGGATTTCTACCCCCACTAGATAGAGTTGGGGACCACTGAACTAATTTTCATTGTTGCACTTTATGGGAGGAATAAGGATCATGACCATAAATAAAGATGGAGGTGAATACATATAATGGATCAATAAGAGATCCTATTTGGAATGAGTGATACTTAAAAATAATAAGTTTTTTATAACTTAGGATAAATAATGAGGTCCCTCTAAGTTATTTATTTAAGCCCATACTTATGAAATGCATTGCTATTCATACCCACTGCAATATGGGATCAGGGCTCAATGTACTTTTGTGGAACAATAAATTAAAATTAAAGATATGATAAAAAGTATTGATTGATGTTTTTTAGAAAGGGTAGCTTCCCATTCTAAAAATTTAAAATCGGTGGTCATTAAATCTAAAATTATATAAAAATTCATTAACTCCAATTGAGTCCCCATCTATAAGATACTCACCCTCTAGATAGAGGTATATGTTTGGGTAGGTGTCATATGAAGTTAATATTAATATCAATGTAATATAGTTTAATGATTCAAGTGTAAATTTTTGAAGCACATCCTAATAAAATTTATTATTATTATTATTATTATTATTATTATTATTATTATTATTATTATTATTATTATTATTATTATTATTATTATTATTATTATTATTATTATTATTATTATTATTATTATTATATATGGCATGTTTAAGGTAAATAGATTCACCATTAGCTTCATAATTTAACATTTGAAAAGGCCAACCTATGTAAGGAAGACACTTTAAACCATGTATAATGGTTCTAAATGCACCAGTATCTTAAAAAAAAGGGTTTTTAAAGGTCAACCTATGTAGGGAAGACACTTGAAACATTAAATGCTCTTGTGTCAATATCAATACTCATTGCACTTGACACTTACCCAAACACTCGTTATTATGTGAGACTTTCCAAAGCATTCTGATAATAAATAAAAATTTGGTTTCTATCAAATTCATATTTAATTGGCCCTTCATCATTCACATTTGATAAATAAGTTTACTACCATTTTAAATATGTCTCATAATACGTCTAAGATAATCCTCTTTATGGCAAAAAAAGGGAGGCTGCCAAAATGAGTGGCCACATGTTCTCATATCATTTTAAAATGTGATAATTAAAAATAATATGATATGTTATATTATGTAAAATGATGTGTCCCTAATGAATGTTGTTTTTAATCTCTTTTTCATGACATTGCTTGCAATACATACCTAATGTGACAAAGGATCAGGGTCTGATGTAGTTTGATAGAGGAATAAATTAATGTTATTTGAAATAACAACCTTCTAAAAAGTGTTGAATGATATTTTAAGAGTCATTGGCTTCCCATTCTAAAAGAATAATTTGTAAAATTTATCTAATTGAAAATGATACTAAAATTCATTTCCCCAACCCTTAATTACCTAATAAAGATAAAATGAATTATAAAATATTGTGAATGTAGCATAAATTAATATTGTTTTCCATTATTAAATGTATTGAATAATTAAAATATTTAAGGTCGGAGGCCACCCATTCTAAAGTATAAATTGGGTGGTCACCCCCCCCCCCCCACATGCACACACATATATGTTATTTGAAATAACAAACTTCTAAAAAGTGTTGAATGATATTTTAAGAGTCATTGGCTTCCCATTCTAAAAGAATAATTTGTAAAATTTATCTAATTGAAAATGATACTAAAATTCATTTCCCTAACCCTTATTTACCTAATAAAGATAAAATGAATTATAAAATATTGTGAATGTAGCATAAATTAATATTGTTTTCCATTATTAAACGTATTGAATAATTAAAATATTTAAGCTAAGAGACCACCCATTCTCAAGTATAAATTGGGTGGTCACCCATATATGCATTCGTGTGTGTGTGTGTGTGTGTGTGTGTGTGTGTGTGTTTTGAAATAAAAAACCTTTTAAAAAGTGTTGAATGATATTTTTAGAGTCATTGGCTTCCCATTCTAAAAGAATAATTTGTAAAATTTATCTAATTGAAAATGATACTAAAATTCATTTTCCCAACCCTTAATTACCTAATAAAGATAAAATGAATTATAAAATATTGTGAATGTAGCATAAATTAATATTGTTTTCCATTATTTAATGTATTGAATAACTAAAATATTTAAGGTAGGAGGCCACCCATTCTAAAGTATAAATTGGGTGGTCACCGATGTGTGTGTGTGTGTGTGTGTGTGTGTGTGTGTGTGTGTGTGTGTGTATGTATATATGTATGTATGTATGTATGTATGTATGTATATATATATATATATATATATATATATATATATATATATATATATGTGTATATGTATGTATGTATATATGTATATGTATATACATATATACATATATACATATATATATATATATAGATATATATACACACACATATATATATGTATATACATATATATACATATATACCTATATATACCTATATATACATACATATATACATATATACATATATATACATACATATATACATATATATACATATATATATATACATATATGTATATATATATATATATATATATGTATGTATATATATGTATATATGTATGTATATATATGTATATATATACACACACATATACATATATATATACATATACATACACACACACACACACACACACACACACACACACACACACACACACACACACACACACACACACACACACACACATAATTAATATCAATAATCACTGCATATGACACCAATTGAAACACCTATCATGATGTGAGGCTTTCCAACAAGTTTCATCAATAAATTAGAATCTGGGTTTGAATAATATTTGTGAATGGAAACTAATATTTTCATATAAGTGTCACATTTAGATAAATAAATTAGCATTTGAAAAAAATATTTTCATTTGTGTAAATGTTTTAAAGATGACTTTGACTACCTTTAAGACAACCCTCTTAACCAAAAAAGAAAAAGGGCATCCACCTAGTCTAAAAAGGTTGGATAAACAAACTTGTTTAGAATATGTGGCTTCTCATTCTCATAACCATTTGGAATGTGACACTTAAAAATAATAATATTTTATAACCTATGTTATAATTCATTCCCCCCCAACCCTTACTTATCTAATTAAGGTAAATATATATATATATATACTCCATTACCCTCCAATCTCTGTTATTATTTATATGTATTGTATTTTAATTATTTTTTCTAAAATAGTTGGAAATATTTTACCCTTTTGTAAGGAATATTATTTTTGTTGTTTAATACATCAAAATGCCTAAATTTCATCACTAAAATAATGGGACCCCTTTTTTATCTGAAGTCTTATCCTATTCCCTCTCAGTTTCATGATTGGCCTATCTCTTTTTGATGGAATAGACTAGGTCTGAATGATAAAGTTCTATAGATAACACTTAGTATTTCATTGATTTGATTAATTGTTTATATATTAATAGAATGATTTTAGACACTTAAATATTTATATAGACTAAATATTTAAATCAAATAATCAATCATTCATTTTATGCATAAAAGCTAGGCATAAGTCCTTATTCAAATAAGTTAACCTTCGATGTGAAAATGATTTATCTAAAAATATTTAGTATTTCACATTATCATTTGCATATGGTTTATGTATTTACTTGGTCTATTTATCTATCATCAAATTATTTTTTTCATGGGGAAGTTCTTGATCTATTTGATTTATTTATTTCTGCATATTCATTTTGATTAGGGATTTTATTTATTCAAATATTAGACTTAATCATTTTATGGCTTATCTCATAGATTAAAAAGCTTCTCTGGTAACTCAGATCCTCTACTTGATTGACATGTGGCCTCACTACATTCAATCATAGCTTTAAAGGTCTTTCAAAAGTCAATTTATATGTTTATATCTTTCCTATCCATATAATCTTCCATCAAATGATTGACACTCATCATTGGCTCTTGATAGTTGAATAAATCTAAGTATATCCAATCTTTGATCTTCCTTGGGCCATATGATCTTCCATTAGACAACATGAATTCATTAGGCATAGTCATTAGATTTCATATAAATTGATAAATTATGTCTTTCAACCTACAGATCCCCATGATGATGCCACATGACATCATCATCATGATCCAAAATGGTAAAGGCTAGTTGAACAAATGATAGTCCCATAGACCCTAAGTCCCATTGATCATGCTACATGGTGTGATCATAATGATTTGGATCCTACATAGGTAAATTGAGGCCCATGAATAGGAAGAATTCCATAATGTTATTGTGTGGGAACATCGTGGAGACCCATTCCCATGGGGGATGCTCAGTTACCATTGGGACCTCTGAGCTCTGAATGTCTAAGATACTACTACATGGTGACCTCCCATGCATTTGTGATCTTGGATGGGGGAAGTTGATGGAATATATGAAATCATTGGTTGAGAGGCTCTAGTTCAACATGATCATACCACATGGCATGATCACATTGAACCAAATCTAAAGTAAATCTAAAAGACTATAGAGGGGATATAAACCATGGAATAAATGATGGGTCAAAGGCATATAGAGGATATTTTAAGGTATAAAGTGAAGGTGTAAGCCAAGGAAAATACATAAAATATAAAAGATATTTATAGTGAACCAATGACTTTCACATGGCACTCAAGTGCCACTAGAAGGAAATGTGGCTCCTCCATGTCACCAGGGTAGTGGAGATAGTAAAATTGATGCCTATCTCACTATCAAGAGCCCATTCAAGAATGGATTAGACTCTACCTTTAATCCATTATCAAAATAAATAATAGAAGGGATATAGCTATAAAAATTGGCTAAGAGGGGGAAGAAACCATTATAATATCATAATGGTGGCATGAATCATGGATCTAGCATGCACATTAAAATTGAGCTAATAGAAAAAGACAAATTCAACCTTTAAATAGGCATAGTGGCTAGTTATGAAAAACTTAACCATTTAGCAATCCTGAGAGGATCTAAATTGATTTTAGTTGCCAACATTCAATCAAGGTATGGTGCCTAACTGCATATCTGATAAAATCTCAATGACATTCCACTAATGGAATTGAATGGTTGCAACCACCCCAATAGTGGGATAATTTGAAAAATTTATGGATTTAATTGTCTATATATGATAATCTGATCAATATAAAATAAGCTACTAGTTATTTAGTTAGATATCTATGCATTTTTAGGTTCCTCTAATTATTGGACCAGACATTCTTTTATACATTTAGATTAGTCTTTTCCCCTTTTTAGTTTTAATAGTTGTGCAAATGAAGTAAGTAATTGAATGATTGTTGTAAATCTCACCCTTGCTAATCAACAAGTAATATATTTATACTTTGGATGTTTTGGATCCAAGTGTCCATATCATGCACATGTATATGGTGGTTATTTTCCTCCTTTCTCTCAACAACTTCTCCCCAAATTCTCACACTGTCCTTTAGTTGGAGTTGTGATAGGTTTGGCTCAACTAAAGACTGGTTTTAGTAGATTTAATTAATCATATTTTTCATCCTCATCTTCATGGCATCATGGTATTTTCTTCCCTTTCCCCCTTAATTTTAATCTTTCTTTTTATTAGTCTTTTATCTTAAGACTAATAAAAATCCACTTATAATGTTAAATCATAATTATTGAATGTTGTCCATCACCATTTAAGTATTGTTGAATATATATGTGCTAGAATAATGGAGTCTCATAGTGTCTATATCTCAATCCATCATATGAATTTAGTTTCATCAAAATCCCTTGTTATGTAATAGTTGCACATAACCACTGGGTTACCAACAATGGCCATACCTAGTAAAAAATAACTTGGGATGGATTTATTCTTGCAATAAATCCCTTCTTTTAGGAGAGGCTATAGCCTAACACCCCCATGCCTAAGTTGGTATTCCATTTGACCCAAAAATAGATTGGTGTTAGAAGGAGGAGTTGATTTGAAGCTGAAGCACCTTTCATGAAAATTTTAAGCTAAAATATTTTGGTATCTTTGCCTAATATTCGAATGGCCTTTGATTGGCTAAGTGGATGTAGTTTCCCTATGAATGTCCCAAGGCCCATTCATGACCTACCTAATAATCCAAATTTATTTTTCCAAATTACATGCATTATGGTATTTTGACAACATAAAAACACATTCAAGCATTCAAGGATGCCATAATTAGGACTCACATCCAACATGAAGATGTGGTTTGCCACTTATTCCTTATTCTTTGGATAAGGATACATATAACTAGTACATTGGATTTATAGATGGGTGTATAACCACACAGGATGTATTCAAAAGTTTTTTAATGAACCATTTTAGAGATCCCATTAAACCCCTTACCCTATACTAATAGTTTTCTAAATCCCATATCAAACCTAAAGATTCTCTAAGTTATTTAAACCAATGATTTCATCAATTGTATATGAGGTTGAAATACCCTTTCCTATAGACATAAGTAGTAGCCATAGATATTTACCTCAAAATTTTGTTTCCCTTAATTTCTATGTTTTTTCAAAAGAATCCTTTATCTCTAACATCATTGGCATTGACATAATAAACAACTTGCACCATTGAAGAACAAGACGTGTCTCCTGATCATAGCACTAATTTCCATCATTAGTGATGATCAAGATTGAAGAAGAAACCAAAAATGAATAAGGTTACCCATGTGGAATTAGTGGATTAGCATAGCACATAATATAATATCTTTCACTTCGAAGCAACCTTATATTCAAAGAAATGGTGAAATCTTGAATGTATAAGTCATGAACATGAGGGGTATGCCAATACAAGTCAGACATGAACATGCATTAATTCAATGAATTTTCCACATACCTTAGCCACAAATGACATCTAGGAGATCATTAACATGGGAAAAACCATTCTCATGCCTCCTTGGAAATGAAGATGAAGATTAAGATGTTTCCATAAAATCCATTATAATCAAAGAGTAGCCCTCTATTTATTTGTATATTAGATGCAACAAAGGATAAGTCTCTACTAGGTTGGGTGTAGTTATTAGTTTGGTATATGTTTAAAACTACCCCTATCCCTCACCATGTTTTATGTTTGGGCAGAGGTATTTCTCTTCACCTATCCCTCATGTTTTATGAAAATTAGATACAACCATAATTTTGAATTTTACAGTCCCATGTTTCTTAAATTGCATGGAAAGAACATTGGTAAATCTTTATGGGATAATGTCCATGAGTGTATAGGGTATCAAACACGTAATTAAATGTTTCCTCAATATTTTCAAAATATTGATTTTTCAAGTGTATAGATTATTTTAGGAATGCATTTGCTTGAAAAACTTAGTAAATAGTTTTCTCTTTCCTTTTCTACTTTGCTTTCTGACTTTTCCTTCACTATTAGTGTAGGTTTGCCTTCTCATTTTTTTTGTTTGTTTGTCATTTGTTTGGTGTTTTTTTTTTTTTTTTTGAGGTTTTATGCCTTGTCAATGAATGATGGAATAAAAGGTCTATTATGGATGCACATGAATGACACTTAAGATCTTAAATAAATAATAATCTCACTTGAATGTTTGGATTAACTATTTTATTTCTCTTCTATTTCTAAATTTTAGAGGCTAATGATTCAAAATTGAACTTGTGTATTTAAAAACACTCTTTCATTATTGAATAAAACTAAAGCACTTAATGAAATATCTAAAACAAAATGGAGCAATCTCTCTTGTTTATATTTTTCTTTTTGATTCTAAACTTTCTAATTTGACTAGACCCATAGATTGGTCCCCAACCATCAATGAATTCAATATAAAAATCTCTTTTCAAGGAAATTGAACTAAGAATACAAAAATATAAAGATTTTCCTTGAAATGGTGATTCAAGAAACTCCACCATAGGATTTCCATCTTGGATGGTAGTAGAGAAAGGCCTTGAGGTGGACTAAAGGTATCTTATCCAAATCTATATATTCCTAGCTAGTATTAGAGTAATTCCCACACCATTCCCCCCATAAGACAAATTACAAAATATTTTCCCTTAGAAGTCCTAGTCTTTAAGTAAATCTAAAAATTTACATGTGCATACAAAAATCTAAAAGAATTAATCACTTGAACACACACATAGATGGTCTTTTGTATGATTTTATCTTAGTATGACACTCGTTGAAGTAGACTTTAGTACCTTTACATTTTGAATTTTACTTTGATTAATTTTTTTAATTTTTATATTTTTATTAGATCACTTAAAAATATAGATTGAAGGGGCCCGCACCCTTTATAATGAACAATAAAAATATAAGCAAGTCAAATCATCATGATAAAAAGAGACAAAAAGAGAAACCCAGTGGTTACACCTACCTTCTACCAAACCACTACCAACTATCAACCAAAAAAACAAAAAGTAGCCAAAAATAAAATAGGGACCAACAAGATAATCCTATTCAAAGTAAAAAACCAATTGTTTGGTCTCAGTACTGACACTTTTGTTTTTTCTTCCCCTAGTTTGACTCCTAATAAACCATTCCTTGCCATCATCTTGTCTCTTCCTCTTAAGATCAGAGGAATACAAATCCTCTTTTTCTTCCTCGAGTTCTCAAGTGGCTTCCTCCTCTTTTTCATGCTAGTTGGATTTACCTTTTTGGGTATGAGCCATGAAAACTATACCTTCATTACTTTCTATAGTATCTGAATAGAGGAATCCTTTGAGCTTCTCAAACTCCTCAATAATTTTGCCACACAACAGTTTCTAGATCACTATATTCATATACATCTTTTGGAGGGAGTCCTCAATCTCTACTTTAACATTAGACCCCTTTACTTTTGGTAAAGATTGGATGTATAAGTGTAGGGATTCCTAAGCTAGGCTTGAGGTCCTCCTATACATTTTTAGTTGAATCCCTCACATATTGCTCTTCCTATTCATCTCTTGAATCTGGCTAAGTGTTATTCCCTTCCTTATCCTCTAAATTATCTCTCTCACTATTAATGTTTATGGCCTCAGTGATGATATTAGACCATAGTGGCTCCCCATGCTTAACCAACAATAGGATTAGGCCTTGATGTACTAAATCCACTGAAGGATTCTTTTTGAAGTTCAATATCAAAATCTCTAGATATTATAATAAGAAAAATGGCATGATAATTTTATGACCTTTAAAGTGGTTTAAAAGAAGAAAGTTATGTGAAAAGATAATCATATGTTTAACCTCAAGGGTAATGTACCTCATAATTTGTAAACAAACCTATGGCCATTTCTTCAATAACTCTACATGCAAAAATCCTGTATGAGATGAATACTTGGGTTTATTCTTATCCTTATCCTTATTGTTGAACGTGTTTAGGAGTTCTTCCTTTCACCTCTTATCTTTGAATGCCTTGAATTTATGGCATTCCATCCCTGTAGTTTCACCAATGAGTTCCCTAGTAATTTGAATCTTCAAGCCATGCATTCTCACTTCATGATCCTTCCAACCATGGGAAAAATCCCTAGAGAGCGCAATGTCATGCTCAATCAAATGTTACATAAATAGTGTTAGCCCACCCTAGATCATTTTATTCCAAACATACTTGTTTTTCTTTACATCAGCACAAGAGATTGGCTCAAATTGGTTTTTATTCCCACCTATTTTTTGAAAGTGCAAACTACTTCTACAAACTTTACAAAATAAGCTCTTCAAGAGGGAGAAATGATGTTTATAGAGATTAGAGCCACCCTTGGTTATATCATGCATACTTAGGGCTCCCTAAACATGTAAGGCTTTGGTAATAATAGCCTTTCACATATAAAGATCACCAAGGATGAACCATGATTAATTCACTCATTATGACTTTATGTGATGTGTGCCTTCTCCAACTTGACAATATGGATGACATCATCTAGATAATCACTCTCGTATGAATTGGTACAATCATATTTTATAATTCCAATGTTTTCCTTGCAATTGTCACCCCTAGTGCCTTCCCTATAGACATGAACTATGGAGACCCCTTTGAAGTGGGTCAACAAGTTTTTAACATCATTGATGATGTCAAAAATGTTCTAAGAGGGGGGAGAGGCATTTTAAGAAGTTGATAGTGTTTATTTAATCCTCCTCTATTTTGATGAACTCTAAGTCGATATTGGATACCAACTCAATACCCTAATGTGCCATGGTAGCTTCTGAGACATGGTTAGTTTGGCTACCTAGCGAACCCAAATAGGATGATCTGATATTATCAAAATAATCTCTGATCACCCCTCCTACACCCATCAGACCTAGGTTCCCTTTTTTTACCCCATAAAAATTTAGCTTAAAACATAGGGGAGGGGGAAATAACCACTTAAATTTAGAACTATCAACCCCCTTAGATTGATCTTTTCTAGGGATGACTAGATTGAGCTGAGTCAAAATCTAGGAGAAGGAAGGAGAGTTAGGTTGATAAAAAAAAGGAATCAAAAGAGGACTAATTTTCATGAATAAAGGCCAAAACCCATTTGAAAGTATAAGAAGCATGAGGTATGATATTTTCAAATATTTAGGAATTCTTGGTTTTCTAAATGCCCCAAAAAATATGGGGAGAGCTAGGTTCTATTAGAATTTTAATAGGATAACTTCCCAAGGAGGCTTCCATTAGGTGATCAGGGCTTTAATGGAACCTAGGGTGACCCAAGAGAAGTTATAAATGCTAAAGAAATGATGAAAAATAGATGAAGCAAAAGAATAGAAGAGGAAAAAGTGTTCCATAGTCTCAGCTTCCTACTTGCAAAGAACACACCTGTTAGGGATGGGAAATCATCTTTTAATCAAGTTATCCATAGTAAGACTCTTGTTCTAGGTTACTAACTAGAAAAAACACTGATTTTGGGGATGAGGTTTTTAAGCTAGATATCGTGCCAATTTTCATCCTCATCCTCCTAGTCTAAAATGGAGGAATAACCAAATTTAATAGGGTAAAGGCCACTGGGATCATGTTTCCAGATGAGGGCATCCTCATTCAAAAAAATATTGATGTGAAAGTATTGAATGGAGTCATTTAGGTCTTGAAGGAAGTGGGCCTACTATTGGTTTAGATCATTTTTTACAAGAAGTTTCCACCTCTTTTTCCCATTCCTCTCCTCCCAATAATTCAACACCTTATGGCCATAAGTTTCCTTGAAGAATGAGATAAAATCAAAATCTTGGAAGGAGGCAAAAAAAGGGGTGTTGATCCAAGGATCAAACCAAAAGTCATCTAAGTTTCCTCTACCTACATTTCACTTAATTCCTTTGCTAATAATATTCTTGATAGCTTTCAACACTTTATAGAATGTTGAACTATTGTCAAGGCCAATTTTTGAGAGAAACTAGTAACCTTCCCCATAATTAAAGTATTTGGATCTAATGATTTTAGTCCAATGGTTCTCATCCTTAACCACCTTCAAACCTTGATTTGCTATCAGAGCTTGATTCATGGTTTTAACTCTTCTTAATCCTAGGCCTCCTTTTGAGGTAGGGCTGTAGGCTTTATTCTAGAAGATTAGCAAGAACTCGAATCTATCTTTTTCACCTCTCTAAAGGAAGTTTTTCTAAATATGTTCAATTTAATTTATGATCCTTCCATGGATGACAAAGAGGGATATGAAATAAATAGGAATGCTTTGGAGAGAACTCTTAAGAAGTTAAACTTTTCCTCCTTGGGTTAGTAGATTCCCTTTCTAGCCTACTACCTTTTTGTGAATCCTATCTATAAGGGGATTCTAGAATATTGATTTCATGGATCCCTCAAAAAAAGGATTTCTAGGATAAGAAGATAGGATATTCTTGATGATGTAGCCTATAATCTTGGAGATTTTATATTAAAGGAAAGGTGGGGTATTTCTAAAAAAGAGGGAGATCTTATGAAAGTTGACACTCTGACCTAAAACCACTTTATAAATTTCAAGGATCTTTTTGAAACACCTAGCTTCCAAAATGAGGCTTCCCCCATCATCAACATATCATCCATGAATTATTGATGAGTGATTAGGCTAGTATTAGGGTCGTAAATGATGACCTTGATGATGTTAGAAGTTTTAGCCTTGATAATAAGTTGACTCAACACTCTACCAGGATGATGAACATGTACGGAGAAAGTGGATCCCCTTGTCTTAACCCTCTCCCTAATGGAAAGAATCCCCTAGTGACACCATTGATAATAGAAAAGAACATAGGGACTAAAATTTAGGATGCAATTAGACTCCTAATCAAGTTATTGAAGCTAAAACTAGCTAGAATTTTATCAAGGAATTTCCAAGAGACCTGATCATAGGCCTTGTTCATGTCAAGCTTGAGAAACATACCTTGCTAGTTTAAGTGGGACACTGAGTGGATGGTTTCATGAGAAATAATGATCCCATCCTAAATATATCTACCAAACACAAATGTTTCTTACTATTTTGAAATCATTTTATCCAGTAAAAGTTGGATTTTAAGTAAAAAACCTTTAGTGTAGATTTTGTAAAATGTGGAACACAAGCTAATGGGTCTAAAGTCTAACATCCTACTGACCCCTTGCTTCTTGGGAATGAGCACCAATAAATTATTGTTGAAACCTTGGATCATGGTATCAACCTTGAAAAATTCCATAACTGCCATATAAACTTCATGTTGAATAATGTCCCAGAAGACCTAAAAGAAGAAAAGAGGGAAGCCATTAGGTCTTGAGGCTTTATCCCCTTTCAAAGAGAACATAATAGCTCAGATATCCTCACCTAAGGGGGGTGAGAATAGATGCATTATCTTCCTGAGATATAACCTTATCAAATATATTGGCCACTTGGTCATCAAGACCCTTGTCTTGTGGGGGAGCATAAGTAAATAAAGATTTTATAAAAATTAATGAACTAGGTTTCAATATCTTTATCCATCCTGAACTAAGTGTCATCCTCTCCTTGGATTTCTATTATAAGCTTCTGCTAGTGGTTCCTTGATGCAGATGTGTGGAAATATTTGGTATTTTTATCACCTTCCTTTAGCCACAACTTTATGGACCTTTGCCTCCAATAGGTTTCTTCCTTCACTTCCAAGTTATGAAAATTACTAAGAAGTTATTTTTAGTTAAATTGAAGGTTTCTTTGATTAATTACTTACTATTAATGCTTGTATTTCTTGTGAACCAAATATTTTAGATTCTTGCAATACTCAATAGTTTTTTCCCAATAGAGTCACCATTTGTTTATTACATCAACATGTCCTAATTTCATCACCAAAATCATGGGACTTATTTTTTATATGGATTTTAGTCCTATCCCCTCTCAGTTTCATGATTATCATATCTCTTTTCCATGGAATAGACTAGGTCTGAATGATAAAGTTCCATACATATCACTTAGTATTTTATTTCTTTGATTGGTTGTATATTAATTAATGGAAAGAGTTTATACATTAAAATCTTTATGTAGAATAAATATTTTAATCAAATAATAATTCATTCATTTTCTACATAAAATCTAGGCATAAGTCCTTTATCTGAATGGGTTAACCTTTGATGTGAAAATGCTTTATCTAAAAAACTTTAGTCTTTTGCATTATATTTTATAAATGGTTTATGGATTTGATTGGCTTATATATCTATAATATAATTATTTTGTTTTCAAAGAAGGGCTTTGTCTATTCACTTTATTTATTTTTATATATTCCTTTTGATTAGGGCTATAATCTATTTAAATCTTAGACTTAGTCATTTTATGGCTTGTCTCATAGATTGAAAAGTTTCTCCCACAACTCAAGTCCTCCACTTTATTGACACATGGCCTCTCCATGTTCAGTCATGGCTTTGGAGGTCCTTCGATAGTCAAGTTATCTATTTAGATATTTCCTAACCATATAATCTTCCATCTAATGGTTAACGTTCATTATTGGATCTTAGTAGTTGGTTAAATCTAAGTCTTTATCTAATTTTTTAGCATATATGGGCCATCCTATATTCCATCAGATAACCTACATTCAATAGGCACAGTCTTTGGATTTTACAAAAATAGTAAATTAGCTAATACTTTCACCCTTAAGATCCTTACAAGGATTCCACATGGCATCATCACAGTGACTCAAAGTGGTAAAGGCTTGTTTAAAAAACAATAGTCCCATAGACCTTTAGTCCTTGTGATCATGCCACATTGCATTATTATGGTGATTTGGATCCCATAAAGGTGTGTTAAGTCTTATTAAAGCTCTATGATCCCATAACTCCATGATATTGATGTAGTAAAACATTATGAAAACTTGTGCCCATGGGGAATGATCAACCACTGCCAATACTTCCAAGCCCTAAATGTCTAGGATGCCACTACATGATGACCTCCCATTAATTTGAGATCTTAGATTAAGCAATCTAATGGATTTTATGGTATAATTTACTAAGAGGATTTGATTCGATGCTATCAAGAAACATGGTAGAGTCATGTTGAATCAGATCCAAAGGAAAACCAATAGACTATGGATGGGATGTAAACCATGGAATAAGTGAAGGTTAAAATGCATAAAGAGGATACCAAAGGGTATAAAGTGAATGTATAAGCCAAGGCAAATCTTAGAAATATTAAAGATCCCTATATTAAACTAATGACTACCACATGGAACCCAAGTGATACTAGAAGGACACATGGCTCCTACACATTGGCAAGGAAGTGGACTCATTATAAATATCCCATTAAATCATAGAGTAGACTCTTCTTCTACTCCATTGGTTGAATTAAGAACAAAAGTGATCCAACTAGCAAAAGTGGTTGAAAGGTAGAAAAAACCATTAGAATATCATAATTGTGGCATGAATCATGGACCTACCATGCATATTGAGATCAAGCCAATATCAAAAGGCAAATTAAACCATTAAAGAGGTGTGGCAGTTAGCTTCACAAAGCATGCCCATTTGGAAATCCTAAGAGGAGCTCAATTGATTTTAATTACCAATATTTAATTAGGGTATCATGCCTAATTACATATTTAAAAAAATCTCAATGGCTTTACAGTAATGGAATTGAATGCATTTAAACACCCAAATAGTGGGAGAATTTAAAAACTTCATGAATTTAATTGTCTATACATGGCCATCTCATAAATGTAAAACATGTTAGTTCTTTAGTTAGTGAAATAAACCTATTTGGATCCTTCTACTTACTAGAATAGACAATCATTTATGCATCTATATTAGTCTCTTCCCCTTTTTTAGCTCTGATGGCTATGAAAATTAATTCTATAATTTAATGAATATTGTAAATCTCATCCTTGTTAATCAACAAGAAATATCTTGATAATTTGGTTGTTGTGGAGCTAAGTGTCTATCTATTGCACATGTATATAGTGGTTATGTTCCTCCTTGCTCTCAAAAACTTCTCCCTAGACTCTTGCAATGTCCTTTAGTTGGAGTTGTGCTAAGTATGGCTCAACCAAGGACCATTTTCAATGGATTTACTCAACCATACTTTTCAACCTCATATACATAGTAATAGGGCCTTTTCTTCCCCTTTTCCCTTTTTTTGCTCTTTCTTTTTACCAGTGTGTTAGATTAATATTAATAAAAATCCACTTATGATATTAAATCATGATTGATAAATTTTTTTTAATCATAATTTAATCACTATTGAATAGATATGTGGTGTATTAATGGAGTCTCATAGTTTTTATAACTTAAGCCATCATCTTAAGTCAGTTTCATTAAATCCTCTTGTTATGGAATAGTTTCACATCAACCATTGGGTAACCAAAAATTCCTAGAACTGGTAATAAATAAATTGGGGAAGGATTTATTCTTGTAATAAATCCATCCTTTTAGGAGAGCTTAGGACCTAACACCCCCCAAGCCTGAGTTGGTGTATCATCTGATCCAACTAAAAAATTTTGTTCTAAATTTTTTTTATTAGTAGAATGGGTAGTTGACCATTATAAAAAATGATGAGTGGTTTATAACATACATATCATAATTTAACACTACAAAATAATGATCCTATCATAATCACTGATCCTAACATACATATGACATGATCTACATTGACTACAAATTTACATATACTTATTACCAGCCTTTATGAATCTACCTTCCTAACCAAACAATTAATAACTTAAAACAACCTCTAATCTACATCATTTTCATAATCATCACATATAATATTATAATAACATGCATATATACACACACACATTTGGGCACATTTTAATTATATGAACATATACTATAATAAAATAAAAAAGCCTCACATTTAATAAAAAATAAATAACTTGCTCTTTAATATTAAATATAAAATTACACATATATGTAACTTTATTTAAGATTATTTTAATAAAAACAAATATAATTTTTTATTGAAAATATCTTTAAAAATGATCTTTTTCACACAATTACCTCAGACAATTAAAATATATAAATGAAATTGGAAACTCACATATCCAATGTGAGTCCATCCTCAGGACAATCTCAATGCAATGATTGGGATGATGAAAAAATAAGTATTATAAGATATATTAATAAACATAAAATATAGCATGTTTTGTAAGAGAAGGCTATCTTGGAATAACAATAAAACATAATTCTGCCCATGGGTCAAAACACCAACCATGTGAGAGGATATTCAAATGTGATCTTAGTTGTTTAATAACCAGCCTTCGTGAGTCACTTAGTTTTGACCCCAAAAATCTTTTCAGAGTGTTATTTTTTTCTCAATCTCTAAATCCTACCTTAATATTATCTTCTTATAGTGATCTACTTTGGAAATAATAATATCTTACATGTAAATGTTATGAGTGGTTTTGTGAGAAATAAATAAATTAAGTCATTAATGAGATTAATAAGGAATAAGGATATTAATATTCTAAAAATAGATAAAGTAAAGTCCACAGGAATCCTAGATGAGGAAAAATACCATAGAAAAAATATTGAGCACCTTTCATGTGGAAGCTACTAAATTATTGAGAAGGACCCAACAATGCAATATTTGTAAGGTGATGAAAGATATTAAGGACTCATTTGTGGATGATTCTATAAAACATTGTGATGCATAAGAATGAAATTATTCTTCACATATATTGATTACCTAAGATTTATAAGGACATGATTCTATTATGACCAATCATAAACATAATAAGTTCACCAACTTATTTCCTAACAAAGTTTATGGCAAAGAATCTTCTCCCATTCGTGGGAAACACATCATCTTTTATAAAAAAATCTACCTCTTTCATTGAATGGGTTAAAAACTGAGAGGTTAAAAAAGAAGACATTATGATCAACTTTGATATTATTTAACTATACACTAATATTTTGGTGGACAATGCTATTAAAATTCATTAAAAATATCAAAAACACCCAAATGACAAACTTGGAAAAGGTCTGTCTCAAGTCAAAATATTTTTCATATAAAGGAATAATTTATGATCAAATTCATACACTTTCTATGGGATCCCAATTATCCCCCATGGTGGCTAACATTTATTTGGAATATTTTGAAATAAGGGATATTAAATCTTTTCCACTCATCCCTAAGGAGTGGAAGAGATATGTGAATGACATTTTTCATAAATGATGATATGGAAAAGATAATCTTGAAGGCTTCTTAACACCCATAAATAACATTTCATAGCATATAAAATTTATCATAAAAGTAGAGGAGGATGGTAAGATGTCATTTCTAGATGTACTACTCACCAAAAACACAAATGGGAGACTAAAACATTAGGTGTAGATAAAGAAAACCCATATTGATAGATACCTGCATGTAATCACACCACCACCTAGCACAAAAAATTGGTGTTTTTCAATATCTTACTACCAGAGTAATAATAAGATTAGATGTAGTAACCTATTGTAGTATTTGAACTACCTCAAGTATGTTTTCAAGGATAATAAATAACATGAAGATTTGATTAATAAGGCTATCTGTAAAGTGCAAAATAGATAACAAAGTAAGATTTCAATGTCCCAAAAATTACTCTTCTATACATTAAGGGGACAACTAATCATATTTATAAGATATTAAAGAGAATACATATCATAGTATCCTTCACCCCCTAATATAATCATTGGTTTTGTTAATTATGCAAAAGGCACATTGGATCCTAGACAACAAAAAGGGGTATATGCAATTCCTTGCTCTAGTTGAAAAAGTCTATATTGGTGAAATAGGTTGATCAATGTAGTTCCACATAAAATATCATGTTTCTAACTTATCTTATTATTTCCAAGACAAATCAACTCTCACAAAACACACTCATAACCCCACTCATCACATTTGCATGGAGGATTCTAGTTTAATCACCAAAGTAGAGAATTACAATGATATAAGATTAAGGGAAGCTTCAGAGATTGAAAAAATAAATAAAACTATGAATAGAGATGAGGGGTTGAAAATAAGTGACTTGTGAAGGCTAGTTATTAACCAACTAATAATGTATTAGAAGATCCTCTTGCTTGGCTTTTATTTTGATCAATGGGTGGAATTTATGCTATGTTATTTGAAGCTAACCTTTTGTTATAAAACACGCTCTATCGTATGCTTATTAATATATAATTTAATACTTATTTTTTATGCATAGTAATCATTACATTGAGATAACCTTGAGGATGGACTCACATTAAAATAGATTGAAATGTTGGTTTCAAAAGGAATACATAGGTTTCTAATTTCTTTTATAATTGATCACACATGATTATGAATTCTTTAATTTCCACTAGTTAAAATATCTATAAATATGTAAATATTTTTATAAATTAATGAGTGATATTTTACATTTATATCATTTAACTTAGTTAACTCAAACAATTAAAATATATACAAATATGTTGAATTTTTTATTAATTAATGGGGTGAGTTTTTACACTTACATAATTTTATTCTAATTAGGTAGGTATGGGTTAGGGGTAATGAATTATATATCATTTTAGAGAGTGAGTAAGCTTATTTTAAAATTTTAGATTTTAGATTTATATAATTTTATCTTAATTACATAATTAAGGGTTGAGGGAAACACATTTTTATACCATATTAGAATAGGCATCTGCCCACTCTAAAAATAAAATTCAATGCCATTTAGAATGAAAAATAGTGTTATTTTATGTGTTACATTTATAATTTTTTATAATGAAAATAATATCTTCCCAACTATTTTTAGAATGGGTGGGCATCCATTCTAAAAATAAATAAATAAAAGTACTTTCGAGTCGAGGACCTAATTGCTTAAAAACTTTAAATGATGGATTATATATTTTAAAAATAATATTTACTAGTTTAATATTTGTCTCAAAGTTGTGGAAATGTCATACTCCTAGTTCAATGATATGAAAAATATATATGTAATCTTAAATTATTATTTTTTGATAAGTTACATATTTAATTGTTCTCTTGGTTAAGAGATCAATATTATTAATAAAAAATGTTTAAAATTTTTTTAATTATATTATTTTTTTTTCAAAACAACTATAGTCACTTCACATTATTTCTCTTTCCATCTCACAAAACCAACAAATCATCCCTTTATATGTTTTTCATCTTTATTTTTTAAATAAAATGGAAAAGGGTTTATCATAATTTAAATCTAGCATTATCAACATGAAATTCCAAATTCACCATGAATTCGGATAAAATGCATGTGTAAATTGACCTTCTCTCGTCACTTTAGTTAAGCATGCCTAGAAAATTGGTTCAAATTATAATGTTCTCACTATTTATATGCTTCTAAATCCTGCCACCATATGTGACACACAACATACATAATTAAAGAGTGTTATAAATTACTTTAGAACCATTTGTTTTCTCATTATTAGGTAGAATAGTGGATGAATTTACCATACAAGTTTGTATAAGTGTTAAGGTTGTTAATTTTTATATTTTATCGATGTTTTATATAAAATCTTTAGTATATACTCTAGATCCTACTTATTATTCATGTATATATATACAAAGATTAGACTCATATATATATATATATATATATATATATATATATATGTATGTATGTATGTATGTATGTATGTATGTATGTATGTATGTATGTATGTATGTATGTATGTATGTATGTACATACATACATACATACATACATACATACATACATACATACATACATACATACATATATATATATATATATATATATATATATATACATATGCATACATACATATGCATACATACATACATATATATATATATATATATATATATATATATAATTCATTCATTCATAACATAATTTTATGCTACACAATAAGTCATAATCACTTGACAAACTAAAATATGTTTTTAAAAATTATTATACTTTAATAAAAGTGATGATTATGGTTTCAAGGAGGCACATCTATTTCCATGTTCATAGTTGTTTGGGGTTTCTAGATTCCAAACATTATCATTCAAAGTGTTTTTTAAAATTTTATATGATTTTATCCATGAATTACATTGTAGATAATGCCATGAAACTTCAACATCTATATGTATAATAAAAATTTTCTTATCACTATAAAATATAATAAGCCTAATTAAATTAATACTTATAAAATAGAAATTAAAATAATGTATATGTAATTGTATATGTATATGTATGTATGTAATATGTCTATATAAATATAAATATATTTCTATGTGTGTGTATTATATATATGATCAAAGAGCCTATATATATTTTATGTATATATGTATGTATATGAGTATATGTGTGTATATGTTCAAAATAAGCTCCTTTTTTAGGTTTTTAAAGCTAATGTGAGATGTTATAAGTTATGCATGCATTCATAAGCTTTGCTTCGAAGTGGGTTGATGACCATTTAACCTTTGCATGGGTATATACTTATATATTAAGAATTATAATTATCAAATTTAATTGTTAGAGTCAGCATTTCATTAATCCAACCACTTAGGCTTTTTGGGATAAGCATATAAAGTCCATTAGGGGAATTTCATTATCTCAACCCTTATGCATGGTCTTGAAAAAGGCGTCTAAGCTTGGGTAATGTGTGGCTTGAATATTTAAATACTATACAAATTATTTTAATTATTAAATTTTAAATTGTTCTAAGTTTTGCATTGAAAAATGGTCCTTGGAGGGATGTATTGTTTAGTTGTAATCTTGATACATTTGCTTATGTATTGAAAGGACTTTTTATAGTATGTTTGTTATGTTATGGCATTTAGGATTTGGAGTGGCGTGCCATTAAATAAAGACTTTTTTTTTAATTATTTGGTATTTGTCTTTGGCATAAGGGTGAAGGTGTGTGTTGAATTCCTAAGGCAAAGGCAAGTGAAATCAATGAAAACATTTTATTCCCCTTATTTACCATTCGGCATAGTAGGTTCCATAATCTACCGATTAGGAAATAAATAGTAACCTAGTAGTCCCATGGGCTATTGCTCCTAAAATATCTTAGTGGGTACTATTGACATATTTTAGGAACATTTTATCATAAGTATGGTTCCATGTAATTATTAAAATTTATGAATAATATAGCTTGAGATTTTTTAGTATCCTTCATTCACAATAATTTATAGAGCATGTAAAATTATTTGGAGATGATCAAGGAGGATTGCTAAAAGTCTTAAAAGAATCAGATTTATCACAACAAATTATAGATATTACTTCATGGTGATCTGGAATCATCCTCACATGCTTATCCTAACACAAACTCATCCCAAAAACATGTGGGAATAGGTAATAGGGACATATTTTTATGGGACTAAACTCAACCCAAACATGATCATTTTATTTGAATTAGTCTTGAGAGAGACAAAGGATAATGCCCAAGTTAGAATGTGGATCATTTGGGATATTACCCATTTAGTTATTAGTTAAACTGGAGTCTGATGTGTTGAACCTTTGGACATACATTAGTTGAAAAAAAAACCTATAGGGGATTGTGAACAATCAATCATCTGAAGGTGACAGTTCTATTACAAAGCACAGAGAAATGAGAAGACATCAAACATCATAGTATTGGAGATACAAAACAAGGGAGATTGGTGTTGGTTTTATGTTATAACTTGTGAGCTTATAACCTTGTATTTCTTGTTGATATAGTTCCTGGAGTTTGTAGGCACTAAGTTTTTCTAAAGCCAATGTGTATTTTTCCTAACTTTATAACACACCATAAAAAATACTCATCATAAAATCCATGCTACAAAAAATCATCAAACACTGAAAACCACATAAATTCTAAGAAAAAACATTAGATATTTAAATGTTTTAAAACTAGATGTAAATAAAACAAGGGAAAAACAACTATGTTGCCTATCACCATTTGGACTCCTATAAACTATATAAACCTTGAGATTAAAATTTTTATTTGAGACAAACTCATGAGGTTTTTATCCCTTGATTCATTAACATACGACTAAGAAGAACAATGTCACAAACTTGTGAGGTTTCTATCTTTTATTCACTCATCCATTCCATTTATCATAAACTAAGCCACTTTAAAATGTTCATATGTTTGATCAGGGTGAATGGTTCACTTCACATTTTGAAGGGGAATTTTTTTGGTAGGCATTTTGAAATGTCTTGTTTTTCAATTTAACTATATGAAAAAAAAACTTGAAAGCATATAAATGATGTTCATTAATTTTGTTAGTTTTTTCCTTGAATTTTTGGATAGTTTTTCATAGTTATCTTCCATGGACAATTGACAAAATGCCACATCTTTATTTTCACAACTTATAGGTTTTTCCAAGCCTCCTTGTTCATCTCCAAATATTTTTTAGTGATCTATACATTATTGTGAATGCCTATATAATATAGTCCACTTTTAGTAATTAAAAAAACCTTGCCCAATTTACCTATGTATCATTTCTGTGAAGACAAATCTTAAGAAGATTTTGTCCAAGCTTTGGGCATTGATCAAACATTGGTGATACTAAACTAGTAAGATATAAAAAAATCATAGACAAGGATGTGATAAATAAATTATTTATCAAAGTAATAAAAATCAATTTGAACTGAAATTTTTAATTTAGCAAGAAAATAAATATGGTTGTGTAGGACAATATATAGTGGACCGAAGTCTTTGTATATATTCCCAATTTTTGTACTTATTTCTTAATGGCATTGAACACCATTTAGAATACAATGAGATAAATAAAAGTGGAAATAAATCTTGGCATACTAACTTTGTTCAGTGTATCTTGATTAATACAAATTTTAAAAATTATTACATCATCTTTTAGTCAGCCCTATTATCAAAGTTTGAGTGCACTCTTAAGTATTTAACCCTTGATAAATGTATTCATTGAATTATCTCACATACAAATCTTTCCAAAGTAGAATTCTTTCAGAATTTTATAAGTAGAATAATTTCAACATTATGTTAGTAAAATTAGTTAAACATAAAATCCCTCCATTGAAAAATTTATAAACACCATTTCCTTTAAAAAGGCTTTTTTATCATAGCATACAAATATGGAGAAAAACAATTTTTTGGATCCAAATAAATATGATGTGTGTAAACCATTATATTTTATCTTTGAAAATTCCAATGTAAGATTGATATCTACAAAATACACATAATATCTATAAAAAAATAAATATGTAGTCAATAGCTAAACTAAATGCATTTAAAGGAAGTAGTGAATGGAATAAAAAACAACAATTTTAGGATTCATACCTTGCACATTTAACATTGCCATCACCAGTCAAAAAATCCATTAAGGCTTGCCAAGCTATTTTTGTAATTGGATCCGCTCCTACTTCATTTATATGTACATTATTTAGATGCTCAGAAGTAACTTCAGATCCATCAACTTCATCTTCCATTGTTTTTAACATTATATTATGCAATACTCAATACACAAGAATAGTTTTCAATAACATTTGAAAATTAGGTTGAATTTTTTTTGATTTTATGATATACCATGTGTTATTTAACATTCTAAATGCACATTTGACAAAAATATGTGTTGATGACAACTTGAAGTTAAAATTCCCTTTGACTATTCATCAAAGCTCTACTACATGGTGTGATTAACCATGATAATAAAGGATATCCCCCATCACCTATAAGATACTCTCTTATGTATGAAGGACCAATGGAAACTAAATGTCCATTTAAACTCTGTCCACCTTCACATAATTTGAAGAAATCATAATTTCATAATAGTTTATCATCATTAACAGAACCAGGAAATCCAATGAAAACATCTATAAAATACATATTGCTATCAACAATGGCTTGTAATGACATGTTGTATTTGTGATCTCTATCATAACAATCTACTAAACAATCATTGGTTATAATTCAAAATTAAATGTGAGTTACATCTATATCCTCAAAAAAATTCATAAAGCCTTACCTTTGGTGAAAGCCTTCCTTTAAAATTTCAAGGTCTAATTGGTTGTTTGGCCATTAGACATACCTATGAAATTGGTGTTTCATTGCATTAATGAGCTTATTCATAGTTCTTACAATGGTTGGCTTTCTAAAACCAAAAATTTCATGAATTTTAATCATTGTGATGCTAGAGGATAGTTAGAGAAATGCAATGGCCACTTGATTTTCAACAAGAAACACCCTACTCTTTATAGATGTAGAGAATGAAATGGGTATGTCACCTTGACTAAGGTCTTCATGCAAAGATTCACAAAGTGATTCAAAAAAATCATAAATCAACCTAATAATGTTATGAAAGCATTAATAATCACATTTAACTTCAAATATGGAGTGGTTCCACCAATGCAAGGAACATGGTTTTATATACCACTCTCCTTGAATCTTACTTTACCATTGAGAAACTGATAAATATGTTTTGACAAATATAATTTATTGTTATCCATTGATTGTTTTAATATCCATATTCATGTCTTCTTCCTCTACATTGTTGGGTTTTGGTGTGCCAAATTACTCTCTCTTTTGCCTCTTTGATATGCACTGGATATTATTTAAATCTTGAAGATCATACTAAATTTGCAATGCTAATTGAATAGTAATGGATGCACAGGTTAGGAGGAATTTTATTGCCCATTGTGAATGAGAATCAATTGCATAATTGAATAATTCCACCTAAAAATTGAAAGATAAATTTTGTGAAATGTGTACTTGTCCCTACAAAAAAATAGTTATATTCAATTATGTGATCATCAACTCAAAGTTTTGAAACGTGTGTATATATATATATATATATATATATATATATATATATATATACACACGTTTCAAAACTTTGAGTTGATGATCACATAATTGAATATAACTATTTTTTTGTAGGGAGAAGTACACATTTCACAAAATTTATCTTTCAATTTTTAGGTGGAATTATTCAATTATGCAATTGATTCTCATTCACAATGGACAATATATATATATGTATATATATATATGTATATATATATATATATATATATATGTATATGTATATATATATATATATATATATATATATATATATATATGTATATATATGTATATATATATATATATGTATATATATATATATGTGTGTGTGTGTGTGTGTATATATATATATATATATATATATATATATATATATATATATATATGTATATATATATATATATATATATATGTGTGTATATTCAAACAACCAAAATTTATAAGCATAGTACATCATGCCAATCTCTACCTAAGTACATTAAAGAAAAAAAGAAATTATATTCATGTCCATGGATGACCAAAAGTAGGTCAAGACAATTTCACAAATTACCCACATGATTAAAGACTAGCATGGTATGGGATTTTAATACTAATATACATGGAAACAAAAATAGAATGAGAAATGACATTTTCCTAAGAACCCTTGGAAACAAAACAAAATTGAAATTTTTGTACAAATGTTTTTTAAGAATTAAATAAATATAGACAAACAAACACCCATATTTTTGAACTTTTATGCATAAAAATATTAAAAACCCCTTGGAAATAATGATTAAAAATGATGGATCATTCAAAATTATCCCAAAAAAATAATTCTTTTTGGTTATATGGTTGGTTTTTTCACAAAAAATATTTTGGCATTCCTATCCATTTTTAAAACTACATAATGGGGATCCCTTGTAGAGTTTCCTACAACTTGGATCTATTGCTATGTAAAATAAACACAAAAAACTTAATCAATACATGATAATTACAAATGATGAGATAATATATGCTTAAATATTTTTATAATGGTGCTTCACAATCACCTATTAATGAGAAGACTCAATACCATGTGCACCCGTAAATGGAACATCAATGCCATTACAATTCAATGCAAATATTGACACCACTAAAAAAATTGGATTCTTGATTAAACACAAACCCAACTAGTTAGTGATTTTAATTTATAATTATAATTTCAGCTCATAATCCTATTTAGGGACTCACTTAATATTTTGGATCAAAATCCTTTATGTAACATCAATTGAACCATAAAGATGATGATTCTAAAATTAATTAGAGTAAGAAATATAATAGGTAGCTAAGAATAAAAATAGAATTAAATAAACTAGGTTTTTAAAAAAAAAAGTGTTTATATAGAATTTGTTAATCAGACAATAACAATTTAACCCTATCTTTACCATTTATATCTCATCACAAACTATTAATTCTTTGTATAAAATATGAAGATCCAAATCCTTGCCTCTTATAAAATAAAGAGGATAAAAAAACTAGTGGGAATACCTTCTATTCAATGAAGAGTTACGAACTTACCTTTTGAAAGTACATACCTTGAAATTCAAGCTTCCATATTATTGTTGTGGGAGATTCTATTTGGGTTTTCTGTCTTCAAGTAAAGACCTATTTGGATGTTGTTATTTCATGGAGATCTGTTTGTATTAGAATATATTGAGAAGCAAAACCCCTTTGTGCATGTGAACCTAATTCTTTCCATAGGTTTTCAATTATAACAGAGAATATGATTTAAATATTAGTTGTATCTATCATTCTAAATTTTATGTAGAAAAAATGCTCTCCTTTCAAATATGTTTTAATTTTAAAAATACATTTAACCTTTTTCATCAAAATTATCGATCTGTGATTACAATTTACTCTCCCAATTTAACCACCTATTTGAATCCAATATTTAAATTTGTGGTATTGCATTAACACCAAAAAATATGCAACATGAATCTCATTATTTGATATATATAATTTTTTTAAATTCTATGACATGCATATCCTTCATATTGTTAAGCAAAGATGGCAATCCTCTACCGAAACACATAGTGTTAGAAATTTGGGTGCGTTAGAGGTAAAGATCATGATAAAGGTGGCTTATTAGGCTATGACCAGGTGTGCATGCCAATTTTGAGGATTTATTTTTCATTATATATGGTTTATAATTTATAAATCCTTTGGTTTTGGCCTTGTGATAGCTCTACCTACACTCCACATAAACAACATTATTTATATGTCATGCATTTCTTTAAAAACATCAAGATAATATTCCTGCATTTTCTACATGTTTTCTTTTCCTACTTTCCTTTTGCTTGCTAATACTATCAATCCTTTTCTTTTAGAATAAGAGATATTACTATCACCAAAACATTATTATAGCCTGCAATGTAACAAATGGTGAAATTATTTTTAGGGAAGTTAGAATATTGAAGAGCATATATCTCCCCCTTGATTCCATCAAGGCCCCCTAAAAATATTCTTAAAACATGTTAAATTCATATAAGTGAGTGAGTAAGGTGATGATATGGATAAATTCTATTTCATATCTCTGCTTCTCCTGTCTAAAGTCAAATCAAATTAAAATTGGGGGAGAAATGACTATGGTGGCTAAGGCTACATACCTGCCAATTGAATTTGATGAAGTTGTTTCAAGATCTTGTTTAATGTTCATTTATAGCAAATTACACACTCATTTAATTTGATTTTATTTTAAAATAGGTGTGTCACATCATAGCATGTAAATTTTTACATATTTTATGCATTGATGTAAGAAATTGCCAATGAAAGAAATCTTTTTGGTAGGTATCAAATTTTTAGTTCTATGCCTACTTTCACTGGTATAAATAAAAAAGACATCATTTGGTACTCAAATTGACAAAGACCTCCATGATATTTACATATTATAAGCTCTTAAATTCCTTTATGAAAATATTTTGTTATTTTTCTTTGAGTCTTGTCATAATAGTTTAAAAAAATGTCAATATTTGTTAAACTCAGCCATAGGTAATTATAAAATAGCAACCAATTTCTGGAAAATAGGGGTACCACAAAAAAATGCATACTCCACTATGTATAGATTTTAATTAAAGTGATAAAGAAGGATTTATTTTTCAAATCTTTATATCTTCTACCTGAGTCTAACTTCAATTGAGTTTTCCTTATGAAAATGCAGGAAAAAAATATATTCTTTGCAAAATGAAGATCCTCCAGTATTCTTAAAAATTTTAAAGATCATTTAGATATATATTCAATTTAAGTGATGGATTAGAATAGATTTAAAATACAACATGAAATAAATTATTTTAAAGTGAGAAACTCTTCTCAGATTAAAGGATAAGTAGGAAAAAAGTAGAATCCTAACATAAAGATGAAGATATAAAATCATTAGAACTTTAAGGTGGTCAACTAAGAAAAATTAAAAATTGAAGATAATCTCATTCTTATGTTCAAAGATGCTACTATTATACTAACAAAGTTACACAAAACTAACTAAATGGTTATGTTTAAATCCAGGTAAATCAAATTCCTTCAGAACCAATTAGATGAAATAAATTAGTTTTCACATAATGATAAAAATAGAGGAATTATTAAAAGACATAAATTACAATGTCATGGACTACCATGGAAAAGGACTGGAGAAATAATAATCAAGGTATGGTAGGAATATTAAAATATGAGGTTGAATAATCTAATAATTTGTTTTACCATAGAGACATCAAAAAAAAAAAAAAAAAGATAGAAGATTGGAGAAAATTGGGCCATTTCAACACTATCAAGATAGATTATTTATTGACATCCTCATTATTATGAGAAATGACAAGTATAAGATCAGATTAAATGTTGAAAATTACATTATAAAAGGAATAAGTGGAAATATAATAAATATATGTATGGAACAAGAGGATCAATGAATAAACAAAAAAGTTTGACAGTAAACTGATAAATTATACAAGATATTTGGTTTATTTAAGTCATGATAAGTTTGACTGATTAAAAAGAAAAAAGCTTAACCTCTTTAATGTGATTATACTAATAAGTATAAATTGGATATTGATGATCAAAAAAATTATTATCAAGATCATTAGAAGTACATATAAGAAATAAGAAACCATATGAGCATATGTTTGGTTTGAAACAAGCATGAGTAGTAGAATTATGAGGGTTACATCTAATTTCACAAAGATTCACTAATATTCATCATTGCTTGTCCAATGGTATTTAAAGTTAAAACTAAATTGAATTGGACATTGATTTTTTTCTCTTCAATTTCTCTTCATTTGCATTTTCCTTTTCCATACATTGATCAGTCAAAGCACAATACTTTTTGTGTCTCTCTTCAATAAAAGCACAATCCATTTCATGGCATTTCATACACCTCTCTTCATCCAACTGTAAGGTATAAATCACCAATATATTATTATCTACAAAATTATCATTTATAGTAGTTTTTTTGCTTATTGATTTCCATTTTTTCTAGTAGATTATTTGTCCTCTTCAATAGGAGTCTTCACCTAGTTCAAAAATTCTTTATCTTCATAATTTTCATTTGGTGAATAAGAATCATCACCAAAGGCATAACTATTGTTAGAAGAATCAATATTTATATTTATAGGATTTATTGCATGATCAGAACCAAATTTCACTTTCATTTCATCAAAAAGTTCTTTCAAGTAATTAATAGGAAGTTTTTTTTATCAATTTTCTCATGGGTTGTCATCTTCCAATAGCTATCATGACCAGATGGAATATGTAATTCATAATCCTGGATTATTTTAAAATATGGTAAAATATGTTCTCATCGATCTTGACATTGGTTTGATGTATGATCAATACCATTAATAGAACAATAATTTTGCACTTCTTTCCATTTTGCAGTAGATGATATGGCCCTTTTAGTTGCACCACCATTTTTTGTGTATCTATTTCAATATGTTTTTATCCAATTGGAAAAAAATTATCATAAATTATCCAATGAACTCTAGTCTCTACTATTTAGTCATAGGATGGAATTTAAAGAACATCAAGGTGCTTCATGCCTATTTCTTTTGGATTGAAAGGGGAAAAATAAAAAAGTGGTGTAGATTTTAGGGAGTGGTTGGATTCTATGAAAAATTAATTATTTAAAATAGGTATTCCCACCTTTTTGTCATCCCCTAGTGTGCTTGGAATAAATTTAGGGAAACTATAATCATTTACGAAGTGCACCTCATTGGGTGATTCATCTTGTGAAAGTAGTTTAGAATACCTCATAAATCCACTCTTTGTAGGGCTTGGGCAATGCACACCTTTATCCATGGGAAATTAAAAGTAACTTGTTTGTGCCTACAGTAAATAAATGTGTGAAAATTTTAAATAGCGACACATTTCACGTAAAAATATGATTAGCATAATGAATGCAAAAGGCATAAGATAACATGACTAATATGATTACCTACCTTGATCATTGCTTTGGGGCTAATTTTCATTAGATCTCTTTATACAACAAGAAATCAATTAGATACTCTCATTTATGACTCAAACACAACTCAAAATTTGTTGTTATTTTTCTTAATTTTTTTTGTATATTGCTTGATTTGTTTAAAATATTGGGAGGCATAGGGTGGCTCATGTTTTGGGTGCCTAATTTTTTGTTGGAGCTCTGTACAAAATAATGAAACATGGATAAATGTTAGTCCTACATAGAATATTATATGATAGAACATGACCCCTTTGTGGATTACTTGGGTTTTCTCAAGTATCTTATTTTAAATGCACTATATGAATTCATGTTTACATGTGTTATGTATTTAAAATGTTAAAATTCACTGATTTATTATGTCTTTCTTTTATTTAGGGTGTGATTCTTTTCATTGGTCTTGTAATGCCTAAAGCATGGAAAATATTAATAATTAATTTTTATTTTTTATAAATATACATGATTAAAATTAAAATATTAAAAAATATATTCAAATTAAAAATAGAAAATATAATTACTTTTTCAAACAAATAATTAAAAATATTTTAATATTAATAATATATATACATAAGATATTAGACAATAGTAAAAATAAAATTTAATCATATTATTTTAGGCATTACTATAAATATAAAAATTATGTGCACACTATATTATTTATCATGTATTTAAATTTTTTTTAACAAAACCATAAATATCTTTAGTCAAGTAAGCATATATGATAGAAATCAAAGGTAAACATATATGTTTTGAAGTTTACCAATTAATATTTGGCTAACGTTTTCTAGTATTGAATCCTTCAGGCTTTTCAACTAAAAATTTTCCAATTTTGTCTAGATTGAATTTGGTGATTTCTTAAAGAAAATAAATATTATTTCATTGATATTATTGAAAATATTATTAGAAAAAGAATCAATAATAAACAACAAAATTAGTGACTAAAATTATTTGTCTCTATAAAGTAAAGTATTTGACTGTATTATTTTCTCATTTACAAGATTTAAAATAAACTATATAAACTAAAACAAATATCCAATTCGAAAAAGCTAGGGATAAATTTGAGATAAAAGAGGAATAAATGACATTGATCATACATTTATCAATGTAGGGGGAAATTTGAGATAAAGGAGGAATAAATGAGCATACATTTATCAATGTGAAAAGAAAGATTTAAAGATAGAAACTATGTATAGGAAAAGAATTTCACTGACTTAAAAATTAAATTAATCAATAATGCAAAGAAATGAAGTAAACCTAGATAAATCAAGTGAAGAACATGAATATTATGCACAAAAATTCACAAAAAGTCACTAATGGCTTGTGTTATTTGTTCAACACATGTAAAAGATAATTGTAGGGTTATCCAAGATATAGAGTTGTTTCCATCCAAACACTAAGTGAATTTCTGTCCAATCCCCTATTCATTTTCCTTCAATCCTCCCTCAATTAACTCAATCAACAACAGTTGTCCAAGTGTCAAAAAAAATACTAGTGCAGAATTCATAAAGCCCCCCTTTTCCCCTGCCACATAAATCAAGCCTACAAAATTTTTGAAGATCCACCAAAAAAGGAGAAGATTCATTTATTTCCTATTATAGTTTTCCCTTATTCAATGAGCCTTGATACATAACTAATTTAAGTGCAGAAACCCCTCCATGGGACCTCATCCTAAGTTTATGATGCAGATTTTATTTCTTCCTAAATGCAAATCAAAATATTGGCAAAAATTTATCTTTGCTAAACCACATACTTGAAATAAAAATTAATTCTGACCTATAGGAATGGCACTAGGTTTATTGGCATGGATATCATTTTAATTTTCTTTTCTTGAGTCATTGACCTACTAGGAGAGTGTGGCGATAGGGTGGGGTTGTGTTTCAATTGCCGCCATGGAGGAATAAAGCTAAGAGGAAGGTCATTGCCATGGAGAAATGGAGGAAGGAAGAGTGGGCGAGGAGATCATGGAGAAAATAAAGGGTTGTAGGCCTACATTGGGATACCATGATGGGGTGATTTGAGGGATGGATAATAGGTTACAAGAAGTGAAATGATAGTAGAAAAGCATGAGAAAGGGTACTGCTAGATGTATGAGTTTTTTAAGGCATTGCTTCTGCTAGTATGGCATCATAATGGGAGACCAATTTTAAAATTAAAACCTTGCATTTACACATTTCAAGCATGTGAATCCCTTATTTATATTCTGGTAAATATATTTTATTTTAGTTTTTAAATCTCTTTTGATAAGCTTGTTGGGTAATACACCCATGTTGGTATGTTTTACTATACCCACACTGATCTATGCCATAGTCAGGTGCAAAAGGGTTTATATGGGTGAAATTACATGAAAAATCTCTTCTTATGTTTTTGGTTTCCTAAATGAGTTGGTTGGTTTCTCAAATTCATTATGCTAAAATAATTATATTGTTATAGCTATAATGACTATTTTGGGTTGAATTTTATTGGGGAAATTGTATTTACTACATATTTAAAGTTGAGGGTTGATTCAAAAAATTTGTATGCATTTTTATTATATGCTAATGATATAGAAAATCTTTTCCAAATTTGGACATTACCACTTGGAAGTAAAAATACTATGGTTAGTTAGTAAATTGATAATATGAATTTCCATGTCGGATATCCTTCTCGAGTATATAATTCAATAGGTATAATTAAATTCTTTTACCTTGCATTCTTGGTGATATCTTGGTTGTAACCCTCCATAATGAATGAGACATATTCCTATAAATCCACATGAAATACTACAACCCTATTGACATAGCTCCCACTTAAAGAAAAATAGTGTTATTCATGCATTTCTTGTTGAGTTGTGGTTACCCCTCGTATGATGAGATTGTGGCTTTAATTGTCAACTATGAAAGATAACACTAGAAATTAGCATATAGGATGATTTACTTGTGCATTCATAACATGATTATATGGCTCTTAATATAAAATGCTTGATTATTTGAATGGGCACTTATTGATCTTATGATCATTATGGTTTATATCATTTGGTATATAAGAAAGAAAGGTGTAAAACTAGTGTATGTCCACTTAGTTGTGCTTTTATATGGTAAGACACAATTGATGTTATGTAGATATGTTGAAAATACTTTTTTTGTATCCTTATTAGTATTTTTTAGATTTAGATTTAATTTTAGAAAGGCTGATTATGAAAGGTTGTTCTTACAATGATAAGTGATCACATTGATATTTGCCTTACCTAGATTATATTTGACATTATCTTTATTTTAGTGGTGGTTGGGAATTGTTTAGAATTTTATGATAAAAGATAAATAATTATTTACCATACACCTTTAATTACATTATTTTACCTTGGATGGTTATGCTTACATGAGAGAAAATAAATTGTGACTAGTTATGAGAAGATAAGAATTGAAACTCTCTTTGTAGTTGTAGCCATTCATATGCTTGATATGTACATGGTTGTTTTCATTTTACAAAATATAATTGGGTTTAAACTTCTTATAAATTTTTGTAATTTTTATATGTTGTTACATTGATGACTATTCATTTAAAAATAATAATAGTACATCAGTAGTTTATGGGCTGCCCATGATTGGTCAATGTGAGATTAAGTTCATTTACTTGTTTCCCTCTTGCTAGACTTATATTATTAAATTATAATTAATTTTTAAAAATTTTCACTAGGGTGGATATTGACATTTCTATCTTTATGTTGACATATCATTTACCCCCTTTCAGTGTAGGGTTTTTATCCATTTGGCCATCACTTGTTATTTGGGTTTTCCTGATTTAATTATTATCTGTTGAAGGCTGTGTACATTTTTAACCTATGGAGGATCTTGGGGTTATAAATTTGTTGGTTGATTTATTGTAATTCAAAATTATTTTATTTGACATATATTGTATTGAATACCTAATTTAAACATTGTACTTATGGGATAGCATAATGGGTTCCTTGTGTTTATGCCTTTAGGCTTGTATTTGTATTCATATGTAAAATCTATCAACTTTTATATTCTTTATTGTTTAGTTTGTACTATGAATGACATCCTTAATTAAGGATTGATTGTATCATATTACAGTTGTGTATTTGAGAACTTCAACCTTAATCATGATTAAATATAAGTTATTAGAATTCCCTATTGTTGGGAACAGTGACCCTATTCGTTTGGTAGCAAAAGGCTAAAGAAACCTTGGTTGGAATATTTATACAAATGAGTTAATGTTATTTACTTGTCTAATCTATTAATTTATGTTATGTGAGGTGATTACACTTTTATTTTCTTGTTGGTTAGTTATTGGGTGATTTTAGCATTTAAGTATATTATTTTGGAACACTTGATCTTGTGAACACTTATTTCTTAAGAAATTAAGTGTATAGATCTCTTTTGTATATGTATTCATACATGTGGTTAATAAGGACACCTTATACTATTAAGTGCTGAAAATTATATTGTAAACACATTATGTTATGGTCTTGTGGAACTTGTTTTATAACACAATTTTAGTGGTTTATACCTCCACATTAACTTGTGAATCTAACTAAATGAATGCCCTTATTTTCATAATTCTACCCTTGCTAATTTGGAATTCTATGTAAGTGTGTTCTATTTGGTTAGTTCATTATCAATAATTAGTAAATTTTTAACCAATTAATTAATTATTATTATCTTATAAGGGTGTGAATTCAACCATGATAAATGGTTACAAATATGTCTTCTGGGTAGTGCAAGCATGAAACCATAGTTAACTCGTGAGTTAATAAATAGGTTATTCTCTTCTTTAGACTAAATTAAATCAACCATAATAATGATTGTTAACTATAGTTGTGGGTTGATGATCTAATTCCTAATGCGATTCCAATTTTGGTGCATTACTCCTTGGATTGCATGATTATCCATGTGCAAGAAATGCATTATGTGGCAACTAGTTATTTGTTAATATAATCCATAACTGATCTAACTTATGTTATTATAAATATTCAAATGGATTATTGTCACTCAAATAAGTCTTTTCTCTCCTATATAAATCATTCATTATCCTTAATTTATGGAGTTAGAATGAACTTGTGCGAGAACACTATGGTTAGGGATTTATGAACATAAATCTGATTGGGTAGCACTATTGATGTTAGTTCATCCTAGTAATTAGTGATTATCCTAAATTGGGTAATAACCCCATAAGGACATGTCCTTGATTATATAACAAGATGGATAAAGGATGTGGTACCCTTTTTAGCATAAGTACTTTTTCTTAGTGAACATTAAATATTCATGTTGGTTGTATATATGTGGTTACCTAATAACCATGGAAATATTGTAAGCATAGAATAAGCCAAATCCTGGATCATTGGTACTATTGGTTCACCTTCGAGACTTATTATACCTATCATGATACCTTTCTTTATCAAGATGATATAATCAATAATATCTAGTAAAATGCCTAGCTATTATGTTGAATCTCACCCTAAGTAAGTAACTAGGAAATCGATATCTAAGGATTTGAGTGAACCTTCTTTTCTATATGAGTTTCCAAGTCATAACTATATAGGGTTATCAGATGCTTGTATGGGGTTGAGGATCCCTGGGTGGTTTGATGGGGAAACTGAGTTCCTTTCAAATGTTTGATGGCTATAGGAATAGATTTTCACACTAATACCCCTCAAACAATGTATCATCTATTAGGCAACCCATTTCTCTATGAAATCCTCTAGTGATGGTCATCTTCACATTGGTATCTCATTGACCCAATCCATTCATGGATTGTCTACTAATCTAGAATAATAACATGTTGATGCATCATGCATGGTAGAGTGGTGTAGTGGGTTCTACATGTGGTTCTGTTATGTGCTCTATTAACAATTCCTAAATTTTTTTGGGGGGTTGTTTCATCTAGTATCAAACCTTATGCTAGGAGTATTTTTGAGAATAAGGTTTATTTTTCTCTTAATTCTTGGAAGTCAAGATAAATGTTAACTCTTATTACAACTAAGTTAAGTTGTATTTTTATTCATTTCCTACAAGTGGCTACTCCAATTGAGGTTTGATAATAGTAAGATGCCTAGAAGGTTATCTTATGATTCAGCAATCAAGGATAGAGTCAGGTCAGATGGTGATCATGTGAGTAAATCCAAGACTTGGGTGGCCTAAAAAGTAGGGAGAAGTCCTAATTAAGGATATAATGACTTTTGAAGGCATTCAAGGCATGATTAGGAAATACGATCATGTGTCAAATAATCCTGAGAATTTTTCTTAGAGGTTACCCCACTGAGTTGGGTTATGCATATAGACTGGACTAAATATGAGGGTGTTGAGTGTGGTTAACCCAACATCAATGAACCTAAGATATTTTCCACCACTTATTGATATGGGTGTAAAATTTGATGATGTAGCTAATGCAAGATGTGTATACACACATGGGTATATCAACCTACATGGGTGATAGTTAATGTGATTGACTTGGTGTAATCTATATGGCATTAGGATGATGGAAGTTTGATTTTTCCATGATGGCCATTTCTCTCTACCTTTCCCTTGGTTGGGTTGACCCATATCAATTTTAATTACATTTGGCAAGCCTCACTTATCGACCATTGGTTTTTATGGGTAGGTCAATGAGAGATAAGTGGTAAAGGTTTTTCTCTTAGAATAAAGGGAAATAGTGTCTAGTATCTTTTGATGGGTTGTATAGGAATCCCATCACTAAACACATGGAATATTATGACCCTGGGAGGATCTAGGGTTTAAATCTAACTTTGAGGGCTAGATTGGGTATAGGGAGCTAGTATATTGGAGATTTGTCAATGATGTCTCCAAGGTGACCAAGGATGTTGATGACGTGTCATGTGTGCTAGAATTATAGTGACAAAGTGTGCTTCAATGAGATTTAATGTTCCTACATTGTCCTTTATATTTTGACTTAGTGAGGTAGATGATGGATTGTATTGATGGTATGTCAAGTTGAAGAGAGCCTATGGGGTGTTATGAGTGATTAGAGTACTTATGAAAGTAAAATAAATTCATTAGAGTAGTCATATGAGTGTCTAGGTTCAATTAGTCATCTTGGTAGATAAGATTGTGTAAGAAATTTAATGATGTCATATTTCACATGTGTGAAGGTTTTAGGAATATTTTGATACATGGATAGATTCCCCTATGAGATGTGATCACTTAGTTCAAATTTTAGGTCTAGATATTAAACATAGAAAAAGTTATAATAGTCAAAAGTTGGCCTCTTAGAGTTCACTATGTTTTCATACTTAGCCAAATTTGTAAGAGGAGATCTAACAATGAGTGTTTAAAATATATAATGGTGATCATCCAATATACCATATGGAGATATAAAAACAAGAAAGTGATCATGTAGATAAAGATTAACAATGTGTATGAAGTCATTATGTCAAAGGTTCTTACGATTTCATGTGCTAGTGAAATGTGTCTCAATCATGTTGATTTAATAGAAGATCAATGGTACATAGGTGTTCATATAGATGGAGATCAATGGTGCAATTTGAGTCAAATATTCAATGCTTAAAAATCATGTGAGGGTACAAGTGTCTTAATCATGGTAGCATAAACTAGTGATCAATGGTAATCATTAAAGAGTTAAAGTCATGAGGCTCTTAAGGAGATCAATAGAGCACAATTGAGAAATTTTATAGAAAACATGAGGTGAAAACACGTGTCTGTAATGTTTGCATTACATAGAGACCATTGGCATTTGAATTAGCAAAGGGAAAAACTAGTTTGTAGTATTTTGCTAATATCTTTTGATCTAGGATGAATTTCTTGATGGTTTGAGAAGAAAAGTTGAAGAGGACTTCAAGGTGCATCTAGAGAAGTTAGTTAGAAGTTTTGAATATCTATATAGTCAAATTTATTGATCTCTAAATTTTATTTTATGTTCATTCATGATGGTTGTATGTACAAAATATTGTATGAGTAATTTGTGCTTTAATAGAAGAGTGTTTTGGTGGAATTAATCACCTAAAGGTGTCATAAAGGTCATGTAGAGTGTTATTATACATTTTTAAGTGGTCATGGGTTTCTAATGTGATCAAATAAGTGATAAAGGGGTAATAGGTCTATATGAGACCTATAAGGGCTACTAAGGTCTAATTGAAAGGCGTAACTACTTAAGTGTGACCCATAGATGTTATGGTTGTCATGTGAAGATGGTATTGAGATATGTGTTAGCATGATATAAGTCTTAAAGTTTAATGCAAGTATTATGGTTTACCTAGAAGTTGATATTCATGAAGAGTCTATAAAGAGTGAAAGATATGGTAATGGTTTCTAGACTTGAATAGGATGTGTTGAGAGAGCATATTGTAGATGCAACAGAAATATTTTAGAGGGAGTGTACCCGATGGATGGACTAAAGAATAGAGTAGATTGAGGATGACCAAAGAAGTCTAGAGTGATCCAAAAGGGGTGTTTAGATGCATTGATTGTATGAGGAAGTTTGAGTGTGTGTGATTATTTGTTAGAGAGGTGTTATACATTATTTCTCCAATCAAATTGAAATGCAATCAGAGTTATGGAGTTGTTGATTTCATAAGGTGTTGTGTGGGTACTCAACATCTAGAATAAGTGGGTGCTTGTTCATACTTATGGGTGGGTGATCCTTGTGAAGTGGGTGCTTCATTAAAAGGTCTCATGTTTGTGATCATCTTATAGGAAAAGTAATCCATGTGTTTGTAGGATTGAGAGTGGTTTTTATTCCCCATGAGGGTTTCCCATAGAATTCATGTGTTGTGTGTTTGATCTTGCATCATCTTTATTATTCATTATTATGAATATCTTATATGCTTTATGAATGGCTTTTTTTGTCATTGATTAATAGTTTGAAAGGATTACAATTTAAGTTTGAAATATATTGCATCACTAATTCACCCCCCTCTTTGTTGCAAGTTTAACCACTTGAAGGTGATCATAGGTATAATGAAAGACAAAGAGGCTGAGATTTCTCTTTAAGGTGAAATAATATGTGATTTATCAGAGCTCAAATGTTCAAGGGAAGAGAATGAATGTCTAAAAGAAAAGATTGAAAGATTGAATAACATAAAAGGGAGTAAAAATCTAGACCTGACTTCCTTTATATGTAATGAGATGATTTCAAGCATTGATAGTGTGAAGATACAAATAGGAATAATAGAAGAAACAATAAAAAAATTATAGGTTGTGGTTGATACAAATTTTAATCAAAGAATGGATCAATTGGAAGGTAAAGTTATGACTTCTATTGATGCTTTTTATCTAAAGACAAGCAGAAATCTAGCTCTACAAAATAATCCATGGATGAGATGTCTTAGGGTATTGATGATCAAACAAAAGGGGTGATTAACATGAACAACTATGATTATGTTTTCAATGGAAAATTTTATATTTTTAATGAATATGGTCATAGATATAAGGACTATACTTAATCTCTAAGGAGAATAAATGAGGTTCTCTATTATAACTACAATCAACAAGGACATATAGCCAAGTATTGCAAAAGGGAATTTTGAAAAAAGGACTTTCAAGTTATTGACACCATCAAATGGTTCAAGAAAGAAAAAACCAATATTTAAAGAAAGAAGTAACATGACTCAAAAGAAGAATCCATGTTTGTATAAACTATCTCACATACTCAAAAGGATGAAAATAAGAAATGATACATAGATAGTGGATGCTCAAGTCATATGACAAGAGACAAGAGTAAGTTTATTAATCTCAAAAAACATAATTTAGGTTTAGTAAGGTTTGGTGACAACAATTCTACTAACATATTTGAGAAAGGCTCTATAAGTTTGGACAATGGTCATATGAGAAATTAAAATGTTCTGTATGTAAAAGGTTTGAAACACAATCTTTTAAGTGTTAGACAAATGTGTAAACAAGGAAATGTTATGACTTTTCATGACAAAGGGTGTGAAGTGAGAATTTATAAGTCTATTAAATTAGTTGAAAACATTCATAAGGTAGATAATAATTTGTATGTGTTCCATAAATCTAATAAAGAAGAGTGCTTCATGAATTAATTAGAGGAAAGTTGGATTTGGCATAGAAGACTTAGACATCTAAACTTTGATAATTTAGTAAGGATAAATTTTAAAGGACTAGTGAAGCATATACCTAAGATCACTAATATTCTTCATGCTCTTTGCAAGGAATGCCTTCAAGGAAAACAAGTCAAAATAATATACAAATCTAAGGATCACTCTACCATAGTACCATTGGATTTGATCCACACAGACCTTTGTGGACCTATAATTACTCAAGGAATTCAAGGTAATAGCTACTTTATGTTATTAATTGATGACTTCACTAGAATGACTTGGATATTTTTTCTTAAAGAGAAATCAAAAGATTTTAGAAAATTTAAAGCATTCAAATCTCTTGTTGAAAATGAAAAGGATCAAGAATCAAGTGTGTAGGATTAGATATAGGAGGTGAATTTTTGTCTTATGATTTTGATGACTTTTGTGAGGAACAAGGAATTAGAAGGAAATAATCTACTTCTAGGACACCCCAAAAGAATAGGGTAGTTGAGAGAAAAAGTAGAACTGTCAAGAGATGACTAGAACCATGCTTTAAGATTCCAAACTTTTAGATGGATTTTGGGAAGAGGTTTCCAATACATCTATTTATATCTTAAATAAATGCCAAGTTAGACCTAATGGTGATAAGACTCCATATGAGATATGTAAAAATAAGGTGCCTAATGTCAAACACTTTAGATTATTTGGGAGAAAGTGTTTTATCAAGAGGAATGATGAAAATATTAGAAAATTTGACTCAAGATCTGATGAGGGAATCTTCTTGGGTTAGTCCTCCATAAGATTTAATGTGAGATTTGAAGAGGTAGGTGATATCAAGAAGCCCATCTCGTAAATAATTAACACTATTAAGGATGTTATTTCAAATAATAAAAGCATACCTTATCAATCTGATAATGAAGAGGAAAAAGTAAGATAGGATACTAAATCCCCTTCTAGGAGAGTATATAAGGACCATTTATTTTCCCAAGTTATTGGAGATGTGAATACTAGTTTACAGACCAGGAGGAGAAGGTTGATCAATCAAAATCAACAAGGCATAGCTTTTTTATCCAATATTAAACTAAAACATTCTTAAAAGCTATAAATTATGACAATTGGACATTTTCCATGAATGAGGAATTTGATCAAATAGTAAAAAATGAAACATGGGATTTGGTTCCTAGCCAAACAATAAAAAATGTGATAGGAACTAAGTGGGTTTTCAGAAATAAGATGAATGAGAAAGGAGAGGTCAAAATAAATAAGGCTAGACTAGTGTGTAAAGGATATGCTCAAGTTGAAGGGATAGATTTTGATGAGAGATTTGATCTTATGGAAAGAATGAAAGAAATTAGATATTTTTATCATATGCAATCTTCAAAGGTTTCAAAGTTTACCAAATGGATGCGAAATCTACATTTTTGAATGACAACTTAGATAAATAAGTTTATATTGATCTACCTGAAGGTTTTTTAATAACAAGTAATGATAACTATGTTTACAAACTAAATAAGGATGTATATGGTCTTAAACAAGCTCCTAGAGTTTCGTATGATGGATTAGACAAGTACTATTGAGACAAGGCTTCAAAAGAGGGATAATTGATAGTAATTTATATATCAAGATAGATGACACTCATAAATTACTAGTATTAGTCTATGTTGATGACATAATATTTGGTTCTAACAATGAAAACATGAGTAGAAAGTTTGCAGATGCTATGAAGACTAAGTTTGAAATGTCAATGCTGGGAGAACTTTCTTCCTTCTTAGGATTACAAATTAACCAACCTAGTGAAGGGATATTCATTTCATAGGAAAAATACATAAAAGATATACTAAGAAAGCTTGACATGTTGGATTGTAATCTAATGAGTAATCCAATGATCATTGGATGCAAGTTAAGTAAACAAGATGACTGGCCAAAAGTTGATCAAACTTTATATAGATCCATGATTGGAAGTCTCTTATACTCTACTGCTTTTATGCCTGATATCATGCGAGCAGTGGGCCTTGTAAGAAGGTTTCAAGCTGATCCTAGAGAATCGCACTTGAAATTAGTAAAAAGGATCTTAAGATATATCAAGATAAAAATAGAGTATGTTTTATGGTACCCTAGAAGTAAAGAATTTATTGTAAAGACATACATTGATGCAGATTGGGTGGGATGTGTAGATTATAAGAGGAGTACCAATGGTGGTATATTCTTCATAGATGAATGCTTGGTGTCTTGGCTAAGAAAGAAGTAAACCTATATATCTCTATAAATCGTAGAAGCTAAGTATATAGCTATTACTTCTTGTTGTACTTAGGTAATATGGATGAAACAAACCTTGGAAGATTATAAGGTAAGACAAAATGGACCTTGTCCTATCTATTATGACAATACTAGTGTAATTAATATCTCTAAGAATTTTGTTATGCACTCAGAAACTAAGCACATTCCTATTAAATATCTTTTCTTAATAGAATAAGTAAGTAATCGAATTATTAAATTAGAATGTGTCTATAAAAGAACAACTTGTAGACATTATGACTAAACCATTGACAAAGGCCACATTTGAGTATCCAAGACAAAGATTGGGAGTCATCTCCTTGTCTATAAATCATTAAAAGGTAATTTGAGTAAGAGGAGAATGTGTTTTCATATTTTAGATATCATGAAGAAGGTCTCAGAGTTTTGTATATGATAAGTTATGTATTTCATGGATTTCACAGTGTTCTCAAGATGAGATGGTTCCATGAGAGTGCTTTGAAAAGGTTCTAAACCATGATGCATTGTAGAGGATAAAGGGAAATTATTTTGTTGCTAAGAGATCCATATGAGATTTATTCATGTTTGATTCAAATGGTTAATTTTAAATAATAAATACATGAGATATTTTGGTGGTTTCATAAGAATATTGATTATGTGTGGTCAGTGTTTAAAGTGTTACTAGAAGACCTAATTTGTTGAGAAGTCTTATTGAAGATGATATTTTTCAGATAGAACATGGAGTTATGGGGAGATAAATTAGATAGTTTTATAGACTTTAATATATGTACATAATGTAAATGGGATTCCCTCTTAATGTTTTTAAGGTCCTCAAGATTAGAAGATGAGCCCACTTTGTCATTGTGTCAAAGGGGGAGAAAGTGGTTTAAGAGAGAGACAAAGTCTAAGCATAAGCTTTGTATTTGTGTTGACATCAATGAAAAAGGAGGATATTTTGGAGAGTTGTCAATAATGTATCCAAGGTGACCAAGGATGTTGATGAGGTGTCATGTGTGATAGAATGATAATGACAAAGTGTGTTTCAATGAGATTTAGTGTTACTGCATGTTCCTTTAGTGTTTGACTTAGTGAGGCAGGTGGTGGATGTTATTAATGGTATGATCAATTTAAAAAGACCATATGGGGTGTTATGAGTACTTAGAGTGCTTATGAAAGTAAAATAAATTCATCAGAGTAGTCATATGAGTGTCTAGGTTCAAGTAGTCATCTTGGAAAATAGGGCTGAATAAGTAGTTTGTTAACACCATATTTCACACTTGTGAAGGTTTTAGGAGTATTTTGATACATGAATGGATTCCCATATGAGATTTGATCATGTGGTTCAAATTTTAGGTCTAGATATTAAGCGTAGAAAAAGTTATAATAGTGAAAAGTTGGCCTCTCAGATAGAGTTCACTAAGTTTCTATACTGAGCCAAATTTAAAAGAGGAGATATAATGGTGAGCATTCAAAATATCTAATAGTGAGTATCCAATCTTCCATATGGATATCTAATTGTGAGTAATTTATTATGTAGATAGAGATCAAAAACATGCATGAATTTATTATTTCAAAGGTTCATAAGATTACATGTGCTAGTGACATGTGTCTCAATCACATTGAATTAATAGAAGATCAACAACATGCAGGTGTTCATGAAGATGGAGATTGACAGTGTGGTTTGAGTCAAATATTCAATTCTCAAAAGGCACATGAGGGTGCCAATGTCTTAATAATGAAAGTGAATATCAATTATCAATGATTGCCATTAAAGAGTTAAGGTTAGGAGGCTCACAAGGATATCAATAGAACATGTTTGAGAAAGTTACCAGTGGACATGAGATGAATACATGTGTGTGTAATGTTTTCATTATATAGTCACCATTGGCATTTGAATTAGGAAAGGTAAAAATAAGCCTACAATATTTTTTTAATATCTTTTTGTCTAGGATGAATTTCCTAATGGTGTAAAAAGAAAAGTTGAAGAGGACTTCAAGACACATCTGGAGAAGTTATTTTCAAGTTTTGAATATGTATACAATTGAATTTTTTGAGATCTAAAGTTGATTGTATTTTCATTCATGATGGTTTTATGTAAAAAATAATTTTTTAATAATTTGTGCTTTAGCAGAAGAGAGTTTTGGTGGAAATAATCGCTTGAAGGTGTCATAAGGGTCATGTAGAGTGGTTCTATACATTTGGAAGTGGTCATGGGTTTCTAATGTGCTCATAAAAGTGTTAAATGGGTAATATGTCTCCATGAGACCTATAAAGGTTACTAAGGCCTAATTAAAAAATGTAGTTGCTTAAGTGTGACCCATGGATACTATCGCTGATCTATGAGGATGGTATTGAGCTATGTGTTAACATGATATAAGTCATAAGGGTTAAGTCAAATATTATGGCTGACCTAGAAGTTGATATTCATGGGGAAACTATAAATAGTGAAATCTAAGATAATTGTTTCTAGACTTGAAGATGATGTGTTGAGAGAGAAGAAGATAGATTCAAAGGAAAGAGATCAAAGGGAGTGTGACCAATGGATGGACTAAAGAACATAGCAGATTGAGGATGAGAAAAGAAGTTTAGAGTGATCCAAAAGGGTTATTTGGATGCATTGATTGCATGAGAAATTTTGAGTGTGTGTGATGATTTAAAAGAGAGGTGTTATACATTATTTATCTAATCAGATTGAAATGCAATCAGAGTTATGGAGTTGTTGATTTCATAAGGTATTGTATGGGTGATTGTTCATACTTAGGGGTGGGTTATCCTTGTGAAGTGGGTGATTCACTAAAAATTATCACGTTTGCGATCATCTTAAAAGATAATTAGTCTATGTGTTTTCAGGATTGAGAGTGAGTTTTATTCCTCATGAGGGTTTCCCACAAAATTCATGTGTTGTGTGTTTGATCTTCCATCATCTTTCTTATTCATTGTTATGAATATCTTGTATGCTTTCTAAATTCTTGTGGTCATTAATTAAGAGTTTGAAAGGATTATAATAAAAGTTTGAAATATCTTACATCATTTATTCACCTCCCCCTCAATGATTGTACCTCCAACATGGTCTGCTAGGGAGAACTAGTTGAGCTTATGTTTTTTATCTTATCAGAGGAATGTATTGAGCCTTGTTATAGATGTAAATCATGAATGATGGTGACAACCATTGATATCCCCATATGTAAGACTACTATAATTATTTTTTTAGTAAATTTAATATATATTTGAGTGTTGAAAAGTGTTCAATGATGCTATAATTAAGGAACCAACATACATTGTGTAAGTTGCATAGTTGTAAGTTGAGTAAGGATGTCTCCATGGATTTGAGTCACTCCTGGTTGAGCAAAGTTGTTGCGAGCAAGTTACCTTATAAGGAGAAATGATGGTGAACCCTTGTAAATTTATGTTGAATGGTTGTGTGTAAGCAATAGTTTCATTCACATCTATGTAGTTATGTCAGTTCGACTGACTGACTGGTGCCATGATAGAGATATAAAACAAATAGCCTTATAGGGCATTGTTAGATCCTCTATGGTTTGGTAGGAACATCAAGGCTCCTTGATTTTTTTTGCTCATTTTATTATCACTCATTGTAAATAAATTATGAGTTCATTTGGCTATAATTGTTGATAACTAGTGTAAGCAATGTTAAATTACTACTTGGATTGTATGTTACGGCACCTGTTTGATTGCTACAAACCAAGAAATTGCTAAGTATTATGTTTAATGCTTAGTAACATTGCTTTGTTCTAATTAATGGACTTATGAAGTAAGTCTGGATAGGATTTTGGGTTGGAAACTCAATTATGGATGGATGAATTACATCCATGATAACCTAGAAGTGAACAAGTATTATGCATCATAGTACTAAGGTGCTGAAAATACATGTATTTAGCTGAATTTATACTTGGTTTGTTATTTGCTTTTGGCCCTTTGAGTTGTATGAAGGGGATTATAGTTTTGTCACTCAAAGGGCTTAGATCTATTGAGTGTGTATGGATATATTTTGATTCCATGATGATGTTATTTGATCATGGGTGTGTTTTAATCCCATAAGGTGGCACTGATGCCCCTAGTTATGTTTCATGACTATGTGATGATTACTTGATTTTGGATTAAGTTTTGGCATCCATGAGGATGTCATGATGTTCCTAATATATATATATATATATATATATATATATATATCCATGAGGATGTCTTTTATGATTACAACTATATTACGATTGTGGAAACTATGATTTCCATGATGATGATGTAATATTCACCTAGAGCGTTGGCTAAGTTCATCCTTTTCCCAAGATCATGTTGCATTAAAGTAAGCATTACTAGTCAACCTTTGACTTGTTAACACAATTCAATGCAAAAGATAGCGACAAATCTTGTTTTTAGAATCATGAAACCACATTCAATGATCATAAGTGGCTTGTATGGGTAGGTAATCTTATGATGATTGATGTATAATACTCCTGAAAGGTCTAAGGATGTAGCTTAAACATAGAGGGCCTAGTGGGTGAATATGGATTACTTTCTTGGGAAAGTAAAGAGGTTTTGGGGATCTCTTATTGCTAATAGATAACATGAGACATCTAATCCATGAGATGTGAACTTCATTGGTAACCTTATAATATGCATGGATGTATATTTATGGGCTATGTTGGAACACACCCTTCCTTAAAATAAGGTGTTGATGGACTTGAGATCGTTAAAACTGAGCATGATGTTACGTGTTGATATTTCATGTCATCTTGGATGACATTTGGGCATCAGATAAGCTGATGAGGACTATGGACCCTTGTACTTAAATTTTAAGTATGTTTAAGTGTTGTGATATGAAATACCTTGGTGTAATCTAGTAACCTCTTAACCCTCATGTGTGTCATTATATTGTATTTCCCTTCAGTGCATCTAAACTATTGTGTGTGTGGATACATTTTAAATTTGTTAGTTTTAGTAATCATGTAAGCTTGTAACTTCTCATTTTGAATGAATGTATTTGGTTTGTAAACCCCATATTGCCTTGAAGATTTGTATTATTTATGTATATGATAGGTGTTGTGATGTGATCATGTACCATCTTATGACATAAGTTTCCTTCCTAAATCAACCTCTTTTATTAGAAACCTACCAAGATTTAGTGATTATGTTATTTAGTTTGAACCCACGTCACTAATTTAGCATTAAGTTTTGATGCTAGTAAGAGGTTTAGGGTTAAGATAAATCTATATCCATGATGATTTAATTGGGTATGGACTAAGGAAGGGAGTTTCACGAAGGATGAAAACCCATTTCTTCCCTTTGCATGAAGTAGTTACCTGATTTATTTGGGTTTTGTAGCATGAGTGCCATAGGATGGTCATGGGATCTTCATGCATAATGGTCACCTCTTGGATTGAGTGTTCCTTCAACCACATCTTTGACATTATTTTACAAACAACCTTATAAAATTTGTCTATGTAGCCTTGTAAAAGCATAATTTGGTCATAAAAATTAGACTTTTATTAAAAATCAACAAGACTAAACTTGTTAAAATACAAGTACATATTGACTTGTAAATTCAAGCATGTTAATCATGTGTTAATGGTTGAATTGCCTAAAAAAATGTTCTGGTATGAATGTTCTGATTAATTAGCATGTGTTGACTGGTAAGTGAAACCATGTTGTGTGCTACATATTATTGTATATAATTGATATTTATTTTTCTAATTTGTTAAGCATGGATGAAATTCATACTGATTTTATGCTTAGGAAGAGCAATGTTAATTCCTGATTAGGTATTACAAAATTATGTATTTTATTATGCTACCATGAGGAAAGTGCACTGAGATGGTGGGATTGTAATCCTTGTAACCATCATTTAAGCTCACAAATTTATGGAGAACATGTGAAAAATCTTGGGGTTACATGTGAATGCCTAGTATGGCTTATTCAATGTGGTTAGTGTGGGATGCTGCACTAACCCATAAATGGTAAATGGTGAAAGATAAGTAGCCATGGTTTGGTGGGTCTATGTTATTTTTGACATTCTATGATAAATGTTACTAAGAAGGTATGCATGCATAACACGTGTGATGGGGACCATAGTAGTATGGTTGTTGTTGATTTTCATTATATAATAAATGAAATAGGTATGTGTGAAGCATACTTTAGGTGGTGGTAATGCCATGCACTTGTATAAATGTGATGTTGTTTGACATTTTGTAGAATGATATAAAATTATGAGTCTACATATATATATATATATATATATATATATATATATATATATATATATATATATATATATATATATATATATATATATATATATATATATAACTTAAATATTGTAGAAAAATAACACCTTAAAATGATAAATGTTACTAAGAAGGTATGCATGCACAACACGTGTGAGGGGACCATAGTAGTATGGTTGTTGTTGATTTTCATTATATAATGAATGAAATAGGTATGTGTGAAGCATACTTTAGGTGGTGGTAATGCCATGCACTTGTATAAATGTGATGTTGTTCGACATTTTGTAGAATGATATAAAATTATGAGTCTGCATATATATATATATATATATATATATATATATATATATATATATATATATATATATATATATATATATATATAACTTAAATATTGTAGAAAAATGACACCTAAAATCCAAGGATTTTGTGAAAATCTATTGGTTTTGGGCAACTGCTATTGAAGTTGTTGATTTTGTGATAATAATTCCTCATAGTGAGGAAAATTCTATGAAAGACTATTTTTATATTAAAATCATGGTCATGTGTTCATGGTTAGTATGGAATTCCTATTTGTGCATTTCTTTGTTTAAGCTAAAATCTATGAATTTGTGTTTGAAGAGTGCTAAAAACTCTTTAGTTGATTAATACATTGAAGTATATTTGGTAACTACAGCCTATGATGCATTTTTTTGCATAAATTGACCAATTTTTTAGTCACATAGGTGGCTATAAATCAATGGATGGTCAATGGAATTGCATTGAAAATAGTAGTTTTTTGATAAACTTGCCACAGGTATGAGTAAGGTTAAGCTGAAGGAACTTATTACTTTAGGTGTTGATGGTTCCTAAGTGAAACCATGGACCTGTAAGGCACACAATCTAGATTTTTTTTAAATTTATGTTTGAATTCATTTATTTCAAAATTCATGGCTGGTATAGGTGCGAGAAACACCTCATCTTGCTCACCTTAGCTTTACAAAAGGAAATCAAGTTGAAAGGATGGTTTTCTAGTCTAGCTAGATGTAGGGCATGGTTATCATAGAGGTAGCATATGAATCTTAGCAAGGTAAGGTTGTGTACTTACCCATTATGTGAGTTTATTAAGTCTTTTGGTTATACCAATAAGGTAGGCATATGAAAATATTTTTCATTTTGGTTTTATATTATGCAGTGTATAGTAAATGTGACTGTTATATTGATAATAATTGATATAGTTCATCAACCTAGCTATTTCTATTCTTAAGCCATTTGTTGATTCTTGTAATGTGTGTGGACTTGTTAAAAGAGTGATAAAGTCCCTTTTAACATAACATGAATCCTGGTTATGAATTTATCACTAGGATGACTCTTCTTTAAGGAGGGGAGGATGTCATGACCCTACTAGTTGGCACTATGGTATAATCGAGTGGCTGAGGTCTAGCATCATGCTACTTGGATTACAGTCAAAATTAACCCAATCATTTCCTTTTCAAGTTTATTAATCTATATATATGTGTCACACACAAACACACACACACACACACACACACACACACACACACACACACACACACACACACACACACACACACACACACACACACACACACACACACACACACACACACACACACACACACAGAGCCAAGGGGCCTATATATGTTTTACATATAGATGTATGAATATAAATATAGGTGTGTATATGTTCAAAAGAATCTCCTTTTCTTTAGGCTTTATAAGTTAGTGCAAGACGTTTATGTTACACATACATTCATAAGCTTTGATCTAAAGTGGGTCTATGACCATTTAACCTTAGCACGGGTATATACTTATATATTAAAAATTGTAATTGTAGAAATTAATTGTTAAATTTAGTGTTGTATTAATCCAATCGCTTAAGCTTTTTGGGATAAGCATATAAATTCCATTAAGGGAATTGCATTGTCTCAAACCTTATGCATGGATTGAAAATTTAAATACTATACAAATAATTTTAATTATTAAATTTTAAATCATTCTAAGTTTTGCATTGTGAAATGGTCCTTAGAGGGATGTATTGTTTGGTTATAAGCTTGATACATTTTATTATGTATTTAAAGGACCCCTTTTAGTATGTTTGATATGTTATGGAATTTAGGATTTAAAGTGGCATGTCATTAAATAAAGGCCTTATTTTTTAATTGTTTTCTATTTATCTTTAGCATAAGGGTGAAGGTGTGCATTGAATGCCTATGTGGCAAAGGCAAGTGAAATTAATGGAAATATTATATTCCCCTTATTCACCATTGGGTGTAGTATATTTCAAAATCCATCAGCTAGGAAATAAATAGTAAGTGTATGATGTGAATTTTATTTCCTCCTAAATTCAAATCAAAATCCGGATAGAACTTTATCTTTAATAAACTATGGACTTGAAATAAAACTTAATTTTGACCTATAGGAATGACACTAGGGTTATTGGCATGGCTATCATTTTAATTTTCTTTTATTGAGTTGTTGACCTACTGGAAGAGTGTGGAAATAGGGTGGGGTTGTGTTTCAACCATCATCATGGAGTAATGGAGCTAAGAGGGAGGTCACCACCATGGAGAAATGGAGGAAGGAAGAGTGGGGTGAGGAGATCATGGAGAAATAAAGGGTTGCATGGCTATGTTGGGATGCCATGATGGGGTGATTTGAGGGATGGACAACAAGTTGACAGAAGTGAAATAATAGAATAAAAACATGAGAAAGGGTAGATTTAGGTGTAGGGGTTTGCCAAGGCACTATTATTTCTAGTATGGTACCATAATGGGAAACTAGTTTTAAAGTAAAATCCTTGAATTTACACATTTTAGGCATGTGAATACCTTCATTGTTTATATTTTAAATAATATATTTTATTTTAGTTTTGTAAATATCTTTTGAGAAGCATATTGGGGCATACACCCATGTGGGTATGTTTTACCATACCTACATGGATCTATGCCATGGTCAAATGCAGGAGGGTTTGTATGGGTGAAATTACAAGAAAAACCTCTTCTTATATTTTGGGTTTATTAAATGAGTTGGCTAGTTTCTAAAATTAATTATGCCAAAATGATTATATGGATATAGCTATAATGATTTTTTTAGGTTCAATTTTTTTAGGGAGATTATATTCACTGAATATTTAAAGCTGGGGTTGATTCAAAAAATCTGTATGCATTTTCATTATATGATGATGATATGTAAAACCTTTCCCAAATCTGGACATTACCACTTGGAAGGAAAACTACTATGGTTAGTAAATTGACAATATGCATTTCCATGTCAGATATCCTTTTTGAGCATAAAATTCAATAGGTAGAATTACATTTATTTGCCTTGCATTCTTGGTGATATCTTTGTTGTAACCCTCCAAAATGAATGAGACCTCTTCCTATGACTCCACATGTAATACTGCAACTCTATTGGCATAAATTCCCACATATATAAGAATAGTGTTATTCACGCATTTCTTGTTGAGATGTGGTTACCTCTTGTATGATGAGATTATGGATTTAATTGTCAACTATGAAGCTAACACTAGAAATTAACATATAGGATTATTTAACTATTATGCATTCATAACATGATTATATGGCTATTAATATATAATGCTTGCTTATTTTAATGGTCAATTGTTGATCTTATGGTTTATATGGTTGGGTATGCAAGAAAGAAAGGTGGAAAACTAGTGCATAGACACTTAGTTGTGCTTTTGTATGGTAAGACACAATTGATGTTATGTAGATATGTTGAAAATGCTTTTTTTATAGCCTTATTAGTATTTTTTAGGTTCAAATTTAATTTTATAAAGGATTATTGTGAGGTTGTTCTTGCAATGATATGGTCACATTGATATTTGCCTTACTCACTTGGCTTACATTTGACATTAGCATTCTTATAGTGGTGGTTGGAAATTGTTTAGAATTCTATGTTAAGTAAGAAATAATTAGTTACCATACCTTTTAATTATTTTATTTTACCTTGGATGGTTGTGCTTACATGAGGGAAAATGAATTGTGACTAGTTATGAGAAGATGAGAATTGAAACTCTCTTGGATGTTGTAGCCATTCATATGCTTGATATGTACATGGTTCTTCTTGTTTTACAAATTCTACTTGGGTTTACTTTCCTTATACTTGTTTGGAATTTTTATATGTTGTTTCATTGATTAATATTCCTTTTTAAAAAAATAGTACAATAGTATTTTAAGATCTGCCCATGATTGGTCAATGTGAGATTAAGTTCATTTGCTTATTTCCCTATTACAGGACTTATATTACTAAAGTAGAATTTATTTTCCAAAATGTTCACTAGGGAGGATATTCACATTTCTATCTTTATGTTGACACATAATTTACCCCCTTTCAGTACAGGGATTTTATCTAGTTGACCATCACTTGTTATTCAGGTTTTCCTAATTTAATTATTACTTGTTAAAGGTTGTGTATGCTATTTTTAAATCATGAAGGGTATTGGGGTGATAAATTTGTTGGTTAAGATTTTTTTAATGATATATTACTGTAGTTGGCATATATTTTATTGAATGCCTGATTTGAATATTGTACTTGTGGGATAACACATTGAGTTCCTTACGCTTATGCCTTTGGGATTATATTTGTATTCATAAGTAAAAGCTATCAACTTTTATATTCCATAATGTTTTTTTTGTACTATGAAAAACATCCTTAATTAAGGATTTATTATATTATATTATAGCTATGTATTTGAGTACTTCAACCTTAAGTTTGATTAAATGTAAGTTATTGGATTCTCTCATGTTGGGAAGAATTACCCAGGTGGTTTGGTAGCAAAAGGATAAGAAAACCATAAATAGAATATTTATGCAAATGAGTTAATGTTATTTACTTGTCTCAGCTATTAAGTTATGTTATTTGAGGTGATTACACTTTTATTTTCCTGTTGGTTAGTTATTGGGTGCTTTTAGCATTCTAGTTATTTATTTTGACACACTTGATCTTGTGAACACTCATTTTTTAAGTAATTAAGTGTATATATATTTTTCATATATGTATTCATACATGTGGTTAATAAGGCCACATTATACTATTAAGTGTTAAAAATTATATTGTAAATTCACTATGTTATGGTCTTGTGGAACTTGTTTTCTAACTTAATTTCAATGGTTTATAACTCTACATTAACTTGTGAATCTAAATAAATAGATGCCCTTGTTTTCATAATTTTACCCTTGCTAATACGAAATGCTATGCAAGAATGTTACATTTGGTTAATACATTATCAATTATTAGCAAATTATTAACCAATAAATTAATTATTAGTATTATCTTATAAGGGTGTGAATTCAACCATGATAATTGGTTAAAATATGTCTTATGGGTAGTGCAAGCATGAAACCATAGTCAATCGATGAGTTAATAAATGGGTTATTATCATCTTTGGATTAAATGAAATAAACCATAATAATGCTTGTTAATTAGAGTTGTGGATTGATGCTCTAATTCTCAACGTGATTCTAGTTTTGGTGCATTACTCCTTGGATTGCATGATTGGCCATGTGCAAGTAATGCATCATGTGGAAACCAATTATTTACTAATATAATCCATAACTAATCTAACTTATGTTATTTTAAATATCTAAATGGATGATTTTAATCAAATAAGTATTTTCTCTCCTGGCTAAATCATTCATTATCCTTAATTTAGGAAGTTGGAATGAACTTCTAGTGCGAGAACACTATGGTCAGGGATTTATGAACATAATTCCAACTGGGTAGTACTATTGATGTTGGTTTGTCATAGCAATTAGTGATTATTATAAATTGGGTAATAACACTGTAAGGACATGTACTTGATTATATAAGGGGATAGATAAAGGACACGGTGTCCTTTTTATCATAAGCACTTTTGATTGATGAATATTAAACATTCATGTTGGTTGTATGTATGTGGTTACCTAATAACCATGGAAATATTGTAAGCATGGCATAAGTAAAAGCCTATCTCATTGGTGCCATTGGTTCACCTTCAAGACCTATTACACCTATCATGATACATTACTTTATCATGATGATATAATAGATAATAACTAGTAAGATGTCTAGTTGTTATGTTGAATCTCATCTTGGGTAAGTAACCAGGTGATGGATATCTAAGGATTTGAGTGAACCTTCTTTTCTATGTGAGTTTCCACGTCATAATTGTATAGGGTTATTACATTCTTATATGGGGTAGAGGATCCTTGGGTGGTTTGATACATAAACTAAGTGCTTTTCAAAGGTTTGATGGATATTAGCATGGACACACACACTAATACCCCTTGAATAATATATCTTCTGTTAGGCAAACCCTTTATTTATGGAATCCTCTAGTGATGTTCATTTTGGCATTAATGTCTTATTGACTTAATCTATTTATGGGTTATCTACTTATATGGAATTAGAGCATGTTGATGCATCATGCATGGTAGAGTGGTGTAGTGGTTTCTACATGCAGTTCCATTATGTACTTTGTTAACTATTCCCAAAAAAAAATTTGGGTTTGTTTCATAGAATTATCTAATATTATAATATATATCATTCTCATATTCCATCCTAATAAATAAATAATTAAATTTGTAAATAAAATTACCATAAAAAAATTATAATTCACCTATGTAAATAAAATTATCAAAACAATAAATATAATCCACTATTAATATTATATCCCATCATTGATCATAGGCTACAATAAAACTTGATGGGCAGAGAACCACACAAAAATGAAATAGATATTATATCCCATCATTGATCATAGGCTACAATAAAATATGGATGAATAACATGTTTTTGAAATCTCTAGGCTCAATCCATTTGATATTTCCTCTTGTACTACATTTTAAGTATATGTTTGACACATATTGGATGCCTATGAATATATTAAGTGTCTTGTGGAAGCTCTATTATGGGAAATAAATTTAAATGATAGTGGTGACTCTTCCCATGTCATAAATTATCAAATGGGAACTATGCATACTTATCTATAAATAAGGAAGGTCAATTGAATTTATATGAGTTATTGGAAGAAAATTGTTAGGAAAATACCATCCTTGAGTTAATTTTGTGAAGTGTAAGTATTAAAAATGAATATTATAAGTTCATTGTTACAATTTAAGATTGAAATTTATAAGGTATAAGGCATGATAAATGAGCATTATGAAAATGTTTATTTTTAGGTTTGCCCCTAGGTAGTCAAGCATCAACAAGCTAAACCCATATAACCATTGAAAATATTCCTCAAGAATTCACTCATAATTATGAAATTGAAAACAAAATATATATGTAAGGGATATTAACAAGAGGTAGATGGAAAATAGTATGATAATTTACCTCTAATAATATCATAGAGAAAGATTTAAGACCGCAAGACTTGAATGTTGTATTCACTATAGCATTTCTTCACTGGTACTTTCATTGATATTAAATTTTAAAAGGTATAAAACTATAGGACTGAAGAGGAATATTCATGGGGGTTATTCATAAAATTTTCCATTTTAGGTACTCACTTATGAGTAATGAAATGCCATAGGTATGTCTACATCATATGATAAAATCATGATTCTATAAATTATTAATCATTGTCATTTACTTCTCTTCATATATTTTGTTCATCTGTAAATATTGTCAACAAATTTGAGGCCTCTAAATTCATTTACGATGAGGATTATGCATTTGAACCATTAGAGGGTGTTTCATACTACATTACTACCAAGCTTGATAGATCTCTAAAAAACATATACTGATATTCAATCATTTTCAAATATACACATACATAGGTGATTCAAATAAGAAAATTTTGAATGATATAAAAATTAAGAATATTTACTAAAAATAATTTTAACTCCATCAAACCTAAGAGAGTAATATAATGAAGGATAGATACAATATTCCTTGGATGAAAATATTAGGAGGGGAATTATTGATCAAATTAAGGTATGCCAATCAAGGTATGTGCTTGTGAAAATAAGGTTTATAAGCTTGAAGATGTTGGTAAATTTTCCCCAAGAGTGGAAGGATTAAAATATTATACCATTAATAGTGATATTATTAGATAAATTTATATTTAAACATTATATAATTATCTCTCTAAAAACTTTTGGGCCACAAACTAACATGATTTGAGCCACACATTGTACCTAATAATCTGATTTTGATATTTCAAACCTAAATTCAAGATATTTAAAAATAAACAGAAATAAATAAATGTATTAATGTTCATAAATGACCTAATATAAGATTACAACTAGTAAACAAAGAAAAGTAATATAGTAAACAAGGATATTTCCCCGACTAAATTAAACCCTAGCATATATTCATTTCAATAAAATGGATCAATGTTATTTTTTAAATCATGTTAGAAATTAATTTAGATGACACACCCTCTCCCTCTTTTTGATATTTTTACTTGTTAATTGGGTGTTCTATATATATATATATATATATATATATATATATATATATATATATATATATATATATATATATTGGGTGTTCTTATATATATATATATATATAAGAACACCCAATATATATATATATATATATATATATAGCTTTGAGTTGATTTATTTAGAGGCCTATAGAGTTCTGGTGGAGAAATAGTATGGATTAATAAAAATAAATTTACAAAGGGTGTTTGGGATAATTAATTAAGGAATTTAAAGGGAGTAAGTATCCTTTTGAGGACTACAAGAGAGAAAAGTTAGCTAACGTGCAAAGAACACACACTAGTCTTCAAAAAAAGGCCATGGGGATTAAACAAGAGATTTTGTTTCATAGTTTGGAGTACCCAAATAATAATATGAATATGGAAAGAATTTATAAGAGCCATTGGATTTAAATTTATTTTTTGTATTTAATCTTAAACAAAAAGTCTAAATTTATTAAATTATCAAAAATGTCTCTAGTGAAAAATCTCAATAATCAGTTTCCTTCCAAAAAATATTACATAGAAAATATTGATGCAGAAGTTGTTAATGAAAGAGAAGAAGATACTATGTATATTAAACATACATAAATAACCTTCCTAAAAAATCATAGAGGTCTCCATCCTATTAATAAAGATGACATAAACAATGGGTACACAGACTATGTTAAGAAAAGATTATGAGGACCCTTATATCTAAAACCTACATAAATGTTGTATATTATTTTAAATTAATTCAGATTAATGGATAAGATTAATATAATTAATATATAACTTTAAAAGATAATTTAGATAAATAGATATTACATTCAAGTGTGCAATCTAAACGTAGATGATTGACAATTAATTCTTCTAATTTGATTAGGGATTAGGGCATGTGCTAAATATAGGAAGTACTAAAGAGATAAAAATACTTATCTTTTCTAGTTGACTATAGAAATATGGATATGTTCTTGAATTGGTAAATATGGATAAGCATGCCTCTAGTTTGTTAGATTCAATAATTGATCTATTTCCAATGCTAGGTTAGTTCTATAGGATGAAGTTAGTAACAAAGGGTGATATTGCTCTACTAGTCATAATTGACCTATATACAAATGTGGAATAATGACTAGATAATAACTTGTGACTATATTTTATTGCTCTTGTTTGTGATCCCAAACCCTAGTGACTTGCACAAATTAAAAAAAAAATTAACTTCCTTTACCTTGAAACCTTATATGTGATTACAAGGGATAGAATCCTAAAAAATGGGGAAGTGTAATACACTAATCTCACCCCAATCACCCATATCTAATGATTGATTAACACCTACATATCTAACACTCCAAGGAGGATAATAAATCTAGAAAAATTCTCACACCTAGTGTGTGATTTAATTTTTTTTGGAATATTGGTGTATTATTCCTAATTTAGTTAAAGGGTCTGAGTAGTAAAATTAGTGAATAAATAGACAATAAATAATCTATTGATTTATGTAAATTAATTGCAATTTAGACTTTTATAAAAATAGTAATGAGAGGGAGAAAATCAAACTTAATTAGAAATTGATTGATATGACTAAGATAGGACCTGATACTCACTATGTAAGACTCGGATAATATCATGAACTAAGATTTGAACTTCATTTTATGATTAGATAGGATTTATGGAAGTGGATAGGAGTATCACTGGTGTTGTAGTCCACCTCTACCACTATTGTCCTAAGGATCTAAGCTTTCTAGGTTTCATTCACCAAGTCTGTGTGACTTTGTTTATGAAGTTTTGGTAGTTGGAAGTTTGTAGAGCTCTTTATAGAGTATATTATTTCTTCAAACCCTATTTTCCATTTTTATTTGACCAATTTTGAGAAAGAGGGGGGGTCGTATGTGTAAGATTCACTAGACATGGATCCACACCCCTTGTGTGTGCATGTTACCTACATACCAATATCAAGCCATATGTAGTTCTCCCACTTGATGTACTTTAAGAAATTGTGTGTATGAAGATGCAGAATATTAAACTAGATGCTCTTCAGGTAGATAGGGACTAGTGTAAGGAATTTAATAAGCTTGTAAGTGTGTTGGCTAGCTGTATGTAGAGAATAGGGAAGATTACTTGAGTAGTCTTACTTGTATTCTTTCTTATTTAGTGATAATTTTCCAACCCATTCCAAATGATATTTAAATGGGATTTTATAGGGATCTATTAGTCATGGGTTGAATGTACTCATGTTAGGTCAATAAGGAGAAGGATGGGAAACTAGAAAAAATTGATCGTTGGGGCCAAAAATGAACTTGGACAATAGTGTCAAAAGCAAACAAGAGTGGGACTAGTGTTATAGTCCTAGTGTGGCACTATTATCCTAAGCAGATGGGACTTGGGGGATGGATCTATCATGGAAAGAGGGGTCTAGCTTAGTATAGATCAAGTCTGAAAGGCTATGGATGTTTAGGAATCATTAAAAATATGAATATGAGGGTCATAAGAGTTGAATCAAGTTACCATTTTTTCATTTTCTATGACTATATTTGCCTCCTTTTATTCTAGTGATGCAACAAAGAAAAATACTAGGATAAAGGAAAAATAGAAAGAGAACCAAAACTTACTTGCAAAGGTGAAGATCATGAAGCTGTGTAATGATAGGTGTGCATAGAGAGAACACTTTGTGAAGTGAAATCACATAAGAAAACAAAGAGTAGATTAGTTCTTACTAGATATGATATATCTAAAATAAGAATGTACAGATATGGGTAAGAGAGAGAGGAAGAGAAATGAATGAATACACCTCACCAAGTACTCAAAACAATACAAAACCTATTGTGATATTGAGTGATGATAAGTAATGTTATACTAAGAATAATATCATAAACAGAGTTGAGTTCTCAATTCCTCAAAAGTGGCTCAAGAATGTAAAGGTTAGACCTTTGGCTCCATTGTCACCCACTAAGTGAAGCTAGGTGATCATGTATGTGCTAATAAATTTTTGGACTATGTGTCCAATCCCTTTGAATATGTGGCTCAAGAATACAAAGGCTAGCTAGTCCTTTAACTCCACTGTTACCTAGTGAAGTGAAGCTATGAACTAATACTAGTATGAGATGTATGTCATATGTGATAGATCTTGAAGCCCATGAATATACTATGATCTGACAATGTGTCATGGATAGTTGAATGTATGATGGAAACTAGGCCACTCTTGGCCACTATAAAAGATGGAGATTTTGCTTGTATGAAAGACACTCTAAATTGGTGCACTAGAATTATATGAAATCCACTCAGGAACTCAGGAACTTGGGAACTCAGGAAGTTAGCTTGTATTAAAGCCATTCCAAAATGATGCCAACCACCTATAGATGGAATAAGGAACATAACTACTAAGAATACCTAGGTAATGTTGAACTAGGGAAGAAAACAAAAGAAATATATTGCACACATTTCCCCCAATCATTGGTGTCTAAAACTTGGATTCTAATTTAGAATTTATACCAACTGTCATATCTAAAACTAAAAGTGAGAAACATTATCCCATGCATAATGACCCCTTATTTCTATATTCTCTAAGAAAAAGTGTTCTAAAAAATGTTAATTCTAAATTGTTCTTGCTATGCAAAACTATAGCTAAACCTACTTTTCTACCTACTTCTAGAAAGTCTAGTTTTTTGTTGATTGGATAGGAGCATTGAAATAAATATGATGACTATTCTAATATTCTCACTATCTTCTTGGTCTATTCTAACTATTTTGATGTATGGTTGCTATTCTAGGTGTTCTGAATATTGACTTTTTGATCATTAAGAGATTTGATCTCTATGACAAAACCCCTATTTGGTTCCCCCTCTTCGAAGGGTATGAATGAAGAACCTATAATGACTACCCTCAAAATAAATAGATCTACAAGTGTGCTATGCTATAAAGATACATGATATAATAATGATAATTGACAAGATATCTCAAGATATAACATGATTTGAATTGAGAGATTATTAGATCAACAGGGGTGTGCCTAGATGGATATAAAAATGTGATAGCATGTGCAATGTATTGAACTAGAAATTAGAGTATGGTTATTTTTTAGTTAGAGGGATGGATCATGATGTCCATCATAGCATCTAAGAAATAAAGATAATGCATGATTGGGATCATGGTATTTCAAATAATCAAAAAGTAATCAAGCAACAAGCACACAAGGTAAGAATCAAGAAGCATACAAAAGTGGCCAAGAAACCAAACAAACAAGGGACATGGGCTATCACTCAAACTAGAAATCAAATATACAAGGCATGTTCAAAGTCTGCCTACACATACGATTGAAAATAAGCAAGGTTGGCATGAAAGCCATAATGACATAGAAAATTACAAGCAAAGGGCATTGGAAAATGTCTTAAAGCACATACAAGAGACAAATAGGACCTGGAAAGTGCAATCATATCAAGCTAATTCTAAGCAAAAAACAAAGCATGTAAATACTAGAAATACAATCGCATCTAACTAATCAAAGTAAGTATGTGAAGGTATGCAAGACATGTTAGTACAAGACTAGGTATATGCTAAGAAACACACAAGTGTTATATATTAGTGGAATGTCAATAGAGTAATCTATGTAAGCTAGTAAATAATGTACATCATCATGATAAATAGAGTGTGTGGTGTAGGAATGACATAACCTAGATGGTGTAGTCATGTAATAGATTCCCCCAATGAGTAGATATATTGATATGTGTCTCAAATGTAGAAATAGAATGCCCCCTCAATGGGTAGAGTGAAGTAGTCAAGAATCTAGATGTCACTGCACACACTCAAAGAAGATCAAGTGAAGAATGGTAATGTAGATAAATTAAAAAATAATAGCATAAAACAACATGTAAGTCTAGCATTATAGTAGAAGTGTAAAGCGTGGATGATGAATTCAATAAAAATATTTTTGGTATTTTTGAGTTATTTGCATGTTTTTGAATTTTGTATTGTTTTTTTATTTTTGATAGATTTGAATGTTTTTGAATTTTTTGAGATAAGCTATGTACAATCAATCATAAGAAACTATATATAGGTAAAACTAGTACACTATGTACAAGTAAGCTCATAAAGGATGATACTAATTGATGATTCTCATGGGAGACTCCCTATCATGATGTCTTGTATCAAATAGAGAAGGCTAGAAGGGTCACAAAGGGGGAAGGCCAAAGGTCATTTGGAAAGCTATAAATAAAGGCTTGAGAAGCCATTTGTAATATGAGAGATAGAGGTTGATTTGATATTGTAATATCTAGCTTAAAAGAGCAATTGTGAGAGATGAATATGATTTGTATTTTTTATATCTAGCTTAGAAGAGCAAAGGTGAGAGAGAGGAAAGAGATGTTGTAATGAACTATCATTTGTTTAGATAGCAACATTGAGAGATAGTTGTGTGGTATACATAAAGGGGTTGGTGCTCCTGTGGGTTAGTGCTCACGAATTATTGTTGGGTTGGTGCTCGGCAAAGGGGTTGGTGCTCCTGTGGGTTGGTGCTCATGAATTGTTGTTGGGTTGGTGCATGGAAAAGGGGTTGGTGCTCCTGTGGGTTGGTGCTCATGAATTGTTGCTGGGTTGGTGCTTCGATGGGTTGGTGCTCGGCAAAGGGGTTGGTGCTCCTGTGGGTTGGTGCTCATGAATAGTTATTGGGTTGGTGCTTAGCAAAGGGGTTGGTGCTCCTATAAGTTGGTGCTTGTGAATATTGTTTGGGTTATTTCTCATTCATATACTTGAGATTGTTCTCTATGGTTTTTCCCACAATGGGTTTCCACGTTATATCTGGTGTCTCTCTCTATCTTGTGTGGTGTTTATTGTTTGAGTTTTATTGCATATCTTGAATGTTTGATTAAGTGGAATTTGATTAAGGGAAAGTTTTATAAGATATATGATATACTCATTCACCCCCCCTCTTAGTATATATCATGCTTAACAATTGGTATCAGTGCAAGTTCCTTTTTGAAAAGTTTTACAACTTGAAGGTAGATTAGGAAATCACGATGGCTGGGTCACATGAAGGATTTTCTACAAATAAGGCACCTTTGTTTGATGGGATGAATTATGATTTTTGGAGCATGAGAATGAATTTTATTTGATGGCCCTTGGATTTGACATATGTGTTAGGGTGTGGAGCTAAAAGCTTTAATTGTTTGTAGACATGAAGAAGAGGTTGCTGAAGAACCAAAAGAACTGGTGTTGGTAGCATGATCGACATCAATCAAATGCAGTGCAGAAGGTAACTAGCGACGGTAGCTAGTCAGCCGATGTCGGTAGCACCAGGCAAGTAGGGACCGGCGTCGGTCGCTTGTGTGTTCCAGAACTGTTGTTGACGAATAGTCAGTTAAGTGAAGCGAGTGTTTACATGTCAAATGACTAATTATAGTCACAAGCTGTGTGTCTAATTATTGTAGTTAGATTTCTATTTTTGTATGCATGGGATCCTATTTAAAGACCCATAAGGCATGTATTATAATGATCAAGAAGGCAAGTAAAAAAAGCATTGAAACAAGCAAGGTCAAGGAGATCTACAGGTGTAAGGTCAAGGAGATCAGCTAAAACATTCAAGGAGGGATAATAACTCAGGCTATAGAGTTGTTGTGTTGAGCAAGAGAGAGAGGGAAGAAGGTCTTGAGGTGTGGCAAGCCTTTGAGGTGGAGGAAGAAGTGGCATCTTCCTTATTGTATTTTATTCTAGTAATATCTAATACAAGAGTGTGTATTGTCTCTCAAATTCTTTGTTGTCTCAAGTTTCTAGTTACTTTATCATTCTGGTATAATTCTGTGTTTAATTGCTTATAAGAAAGTAATCAATTGTGCTTCCGTTGGATAAGGGATCACCTAACAGTTGGTATCAGAGTACGGTTTGCAGGAAGCAGGGTATTGTTTTTTATTACAGGTCATTCATAGGGTTTTCTGATTGAGTGGGAGTTCAGCAATGGCAAAAAAAAGTAAGCTACGAATGGAGAAGTTTAACAGCAAGAATTATCAACACTGAAGGATGCAAATTGAGGATTATCTATATCAGAAGGATCTGTACTTACCATTGGGTGGGGTTGCATGCAAGCCCATAGATATGAAGGATGAAGAATGGAGTGTTCTTGATTGAAAGGCTCTCGGTTCCATAAGGTTAAGCCTTGCATCGTCTGTGATTTCTAGCTTATCACAGTGCAAGACAATGAAAGAGTTGATAAAGTCCTTGGCAAATTTATACAAAAATCCCTCGGCTTCTAATAAGGTATATCTTATGAAGCAGCTATTTACTTTGTAAATGCAGGAAGGTGGATCGGTACATACTCATCTCAGTGATTTCCATGGTTTGGTAAACCAGATAGCTTCAGTCAATATTGTTTTTGATGATGAGGTAAAGGCTCTCTTGATTTTATGTTCTTTGCTTGAAAGTTGGGATAGTTTGGTTATGGCAGTAAGTAATTCTGCATTTGCTTCTAAAATATTAAAAGTTGATGATGTTGTGAGTGTGATCTTGAATGAGGAAATACGCAGGAGAAGCACAGGTGAATCATCAGGAAATGTTCTAAGTGTAAAAAGCAGGGGAAGGCAAAGGGAGAAGGTTGAGCAAGGGAAATCAAGGTCAGGAAGGAGATCCAAATCCAAAGGTGTTACCTACTAGTTTTATGGAAAGAAATGACATACAAAGGAGTGTTGGTTGAGAGATAAAGAGAATCAACATGCAAGTATTGAAGAAGCAAAGGATGCAAATATTGTGGTACAGGACGCTCTCATACTTTCTTTGGATAGTCAGGTAGGATCATGGATTTTAGATTCTGGTTCATCTTTTCATGCATCCCCAAACAGAGATTTGTTCCATGAGTATGAACAAGGAGACTTTGGAGTGCTTTATTTAGGGGATGGTATGCCTTGTCAGATAGTTGGCAAAGGGAAAGTGCAGCTAAGATTGTAGATTGAAAACACATGGGTTTTGAAGGAGGTCATGCATGTCCCGATTCTGAAGCAGAGTTTGATTTCTATAGGAAGGTTGGGTGATGAGGGATGCACAATAACCCTCACAGTAGATTTTTGGAAGGTTACCAAGGGCGCACTTGTTCTAGCAAGAGGTAAGAAAGTAGATACTCTTTATCTATCTACTTGTATTGTTGATTCTACTTCTGGTTTATCTACTTCAGCTGTAGATTCGAAGATGTGGCTTAATAGGCTTGGTCACATGAATAAGAAGGGAATGGACATTCTTGATTCAAAAGGTATGTGTTCAAATTTAGAAAGCATAAATAGAGTTCATTGTAGAAAAAGAAAATTTGATGCTTTTGATAGGAACAAAGAAGCCTTGGTGTTTATGGAGGAGATGAAGGACAGAAATCAGTCACAGGGGCTGAATAAATCTAAGCAGGGTATTATGGATAGAGGTTTGATCCAAGATGAGCTCGCAAATGAAAAATTCATCACTTACAAAAAAACACAGGTACTGATGCCAGTGCTCCCATGTCACTGATGTTGGCCAGACAAAAACTAACATCAGTCATGTGCAGATCGACAGGGTCGGTAGGTCAGGCAAGAGAAGTTTGAAGTTGGTCATTAGGACCAATGTCGGCAGGGGGGACACTGGCATCAGCCAGGGAAACAATGTCGACAGTCAGGGTCAGTGTAGGGAACCGACATCGGTCTGGAGCAGACTGGGAGATGACCGAGATCGGTCACTAGAACGGATGATGGGTGGACAGCTAGCTGTCAAGGAGTCTCAAACACCCATATGGATGTTAGAAATGGTAAGTGAACCTCACATTCATTGTTCACCTTCTTTATATTGCTTACTGATAGTCAAGAACTAGAAAGATGGAAGAAGCAATGCAGGTAGAATCTAGAAACAGTGGGAGCTTGGCATGGATGAGGAGTGTGAGTCCTTGGAGAAGAACCAAATAGGTATTTGTTGGTAGAGTTGTCAGCTAGAAGAAAGCACTGGATAGAGGGATGGATTCCCATATTAGAGAAGAGAGTGAATGGACACGTGAGACAGAAGGCTATGGTATATGGTCTTGATTAGGCTACAGACAATGGAGGTTTGACCATTGTACTTTATCTTTACCAGGTTGGATAATATTAGCTACATTATCATGTTACTGTATTGTGTTGCTTGTTGCAGGGTTTCATATACAGGGAGTTTTCTAAGCTAAGGGTAGAGTTGGTTCAGAAGTATGTCATGAAGAATTTGGGAGCAAAAGAATTCTTGTGGCATAAGTGACAGGTATAGCATCACAAGTTTGTGTGGTGGTTGGTCTTCAATAGTGACTTTGAAGAAGAATACAGAGCCAAAGGAACAAAATAGATGGTGTATAGGTACAGGTACAGAGCAGCTATTTATCTCCAAGTGGGAGATTGTTAGGGTGTGGAGCTAAAAGCTTCAACTATTTACAGACACAAAGAAGAGGTTACTAAAAAACCAGAAGAACCAGCATCAGCAGCATGACCGACGTTGATCAGATGCAGTGCAGAAGGCAACCGGCGATGGCAGCTTGTCGGCCGATGTCGGTAGCACCAGGCAAGCAGGGACCAGCGTCGGTCGCCTGTGTGTTCCAGAACTGTTGTTGATGAATAGTCAATTAAGTGAAGTGAGTGTTTACATGTCAAATGACTAATTATAGTCACAAGCTGTGTGTCTAATTATTGTAGTTAGATTTCTATTTTTGTATGTATGGGATCCTATTTGAAGACCCATAAGGCATGTATTGTAATGATCAAGAAGGCAAGTAAAAAAAGCATTGAATCAAGCAAGGTCAAGGAGATATACAGGTGTAAGGTCAAGGAGACCAGCTGAAGCATTCAAGGAGGGATAATAACTCAGGCTATAGAGTTGTTGTGTTGAGCAAGAGAGAGAGGAAAGAAGGTCTTGAGGTGTGGCAAGCCTTTAAGGTGGAGGAAGAAGTGGCATCTTCCTTATTGTATTTTCTTCTAGTAATATCTAATACAAGAGTGTGTATTGTCTCTCAAATTCTTTGTTGTCTTAAGTTTCTAGTTACTTTATCATTCTGGTATAATTTTGTGTTTAATTGCTTATAAGAAAGTAATCAATTGTGCTTCTGTTGGATAAGGGGTCACCTAACAATATGGAAAGCAGTGGTGGAGGAATATGAAGAGCCACAGACATCTATAATTACTCTAGTAGAAAAAAAAAGGCAAGTGAATGTAATGCTAAATCTTTAAATGTTATTTTATGTGGTTTATGTGAATCTAATTTTGTTAAAGTTATGAAATGTAAATATACTCATGAAACTTGGGTAAAACTTGATAATATTTACAAAGGTGATGGTAAGGTTCAGCAAGTTAAGCTTCAGACTGTTATAAGATAGTTTGAAAGTTTGAAGATGGAAGAAGAAGAAGAAGATATAGCAAGTTATCTTTTGTGAGTTGATCAAATCATAAATCAAATTCAAGGTCTTGGAGAAACTTTGGATGAGTCAACGGTGGTACAAAAGGTTTGGAGATCTCTACCAATGAGATATGATACAAAGGTTTCGGCAATCAAGGAGATGAAGAATTTAGCCAAGCTAAAGATGGATGAGCTTTATGGTATACTCACAACATATGAGATGCGGATAGAACAAGATAAACCCTCAAAAATAGAAGTGGCTTTCAAGACATCAAATAAAGAGAAAGCTAAGATTCAAGAATCAAGTGATAGTTCCAGTGATGATGAAGATGACAATGGAGCACTTTTCATTCACAAGCCAAAAAGAGGAATAGGTAAATATCAAGGAAAATTACTTTTTAAATGTTTTAATTGTTGAAAGATTGGATATTTTTTAGCTAGATGCCCAAATAAGGGTAATGATGATAAAGAAGAAAAGCCTACAAAGAAGAAGAATTTCAAAGGCAAATCTAAGAAGGGATTCGAGAAGAAGAACATGTTTTCTAAGGATCCTAGCTCAGTTGAAGATAGTGGAGTCAGTGATCCAAAAGAAGAAGAGATTCTATTCATGGCCATACATGAAGATGATCAAGAAGAAGAGGAGGAAGCTAAAGTGAATATGGAAGGAGAACTCATTTGTGCCCTAGAAGAGTTAAAAGCTATTGAGAAGAAGAATCGAAGATTAAAGTGCTAGATCAAGAAAAATGAATAAGAGTCAAAGGAAATGATTGAAGATCTACAAGCACACTTTGAAGAAGCCAAGAAGAATGAAGAAGATCTAACAGAATAGTTGGAAATAGAAAGAAAATAATGTGAAAGGTATGTTACTGAAATTGCCTCTTTAAAAGAAGAGATTGAGAAAATAGTCAATAATAAAATAGTTAGTGATTCAAAATTTGAGGATAGCACTAACATGTTGAATAAGATATTAGAAAGTCAAAAAGAAAATTTAGATAAGACAGGGATCGAATTTGAAAAGAAAAAGAGCTATGTTGAAGCTCTTACAAAAGAGGAAACAAAAAGGGGAGAAGTGAAGAATATAGAGGACATTTCAAATAGAAAAGGCTGGAAGGAACAAAGCTAAAAAAGGCAACCAGGTCAGAGATATATAGATAGGTCTTATTTTTATGGCTATTGTTTTTATTGTCATGGATATGGTCACAAAAAATTAGAATGTAGAAAAAGAGCTAACAGTTTTAGAAATAAGGAGAAGGAAAGTCAAGTAGAGTCAAGCAGAAGCCATAACTCTTTTGCTCCTCTATCAAGCTTTGATGAAGAGACCATAGTATGCTACAAGTGCAACAACTTCAGACACATAGCTTGGTATTGTGGAAGTGTGTTCAAGTCAGTCAAGAAGGATCAGAGTTTCAAAGTGCCATTCATCAAGAAGAAGGATCAGAGTTTCAAAGCTCCATTCATCAAGAAGAAGGTTCAGACATGTTCATGGTAGAAGAAACAACCTAAAGATTCTATGTTGGTGCAAATTGCTTTGCATCAGCCATGGCTCATTGATAGCAGATATTCAAAGCATATGACAGGAGATAAGTGTAAGTTCATAACTCTAAAGAAGATCAATGGTGGTATAATGAGATTCAGAGATAAAACCATCGCCAGGATAGCTGGAAAAGGTACTTTGAGTTTAGATTATGGTATAACTAAGACTAATAATGTTTTATATGTAAAAGGTTTTAAGCATAATCTATTGAATGTTAGTCAAATATGTGATCAAGGATACACATTAAAGTTTCATAAAGAAGGTTGTGAGATTAGAATAAAATATGCAAATGAGTTGATTACAGATGCTCAAAGGATAGGGAACAATGTGTATGTATTGTCAGATATCTTCTCAAAGGCACGATCAAAGGACACATTCAAAGATCTACAAGAGGAGTTGGGAGTAATTTCTATTACTTCTTGCCATTGATGTTTAGCATCAATTGAGGGGGAGTTAAGTGTTAGCACCAGGTAAGCCATTTTCCATTGATGTCAAAGGGGGAGAATAACAAGTAGAGGTACAGGTGTAGAAATAGGTATAGGGAATAGGTACAGGTTTCTACAGTAAGGGGGATTTACTGTATGTTTTTAGATGATAGTATGTGTAGGTGACTGGATGTGGCAGTTTCAGGATTGAGGTTGCCATCAATGACAAAGGGGGAGATTGTTGGAAATATTGTCATTGATGTCAAAGGTCTAGCATTATTGGTGATAAAGGCCCCATTGCATTTAATGTTGTTTGTAATAGATATATCTTGGCTAATGTGAGTTAATATTTGTTTTTTTTTTTTTTTTTTTTTTCATTTTTTTTTTGTAATAGATATATCTTGGCTAATGTGAGTTAATATTTATTTAATATTTATTCCATCATTTTTTTTTATTTTCTATTTTTATTTTTTTTATTTTTTTTTGTTTGTAATAGATATATCTTGGCTAATGTGAGTTAATATTTATTTTATATATATATATATATATATTGTAATAGATATATCTTGGCTAATGTGAGTTAATATTTATTTAATATTTATTCCATCAATTTTTTATTTTTTTCCCCTATTATGTGAGTTAATATTTATTTAATATATATATATATTTTATTTTTTTTTGTAATAGATATATCTTGGCTAATGTGAGTTAATATTTATTTAATATTTATTTATTTTTTTTATTTTTTTATTTTTTTTTGTAATAGATATATCTTGGCTGATGTGAGTTAATATTTATTCCATCATTTTTTTTAATTTTTTTTTTTATATTTTTTGGCTGCATATGAGATAAATGAAGGGCCCATGGAGAAGTCAAAGAGCCATGAGGTAAAGACAAAATAAGGATGGGACGCATTTTCCCATGAAGAGTCATCTTGGGGAATTCCAAGATTCACCAAGTGAAGACAAAAGAGGAAGGGTGCAATTTCTCATGAAGGGACACTTTGAGGAATAAGAAAAGTCACCAAGATAAGGACAAAAGAGGGAAGGACATTTTTGCTCATGAAGGGTCACCACATGACTTTTCAAAGGCAAGGATATGAAGGGTCATACAAGTTTGGTGCCATTTTCCATGAAGATTGAAGGGTCACAAAGGGGGAAGGCCAAAGGTCATTTGGAAAGCTATAGATAAAGGCTTTATAAGCCATTTGTAATATGGAAGATAGAGGTTGATTTGATATTTTATTATCTAGCTTAAAAGAGCAATTGTGAGAGATGAATATGATTTGTATTTGTTATATCTAGCTTAGAAGAGCAAAGGTGAGAGAGAGGAAAGAGATGTTGTAATGAACTATCATTTGTTGAGATAGAAACATTAAGAGATAGTTGTGTGGTATACACAAAGGGGTTGGTGCTCCTATGGGTTGGTGCTCGGCAAAGGGGTTGGTGCTCTTGTGGGTCGGTGCTCATGAATAGTTGTTGGGTTGGTGCTCAGCAAAGGGGTTGGTGCTCTTGCAAGTTGGTGCTTGCAAATATTGTTTGGGTTTTTTCTCATTCATATACTTGAGATTATTCTCCATGGTTTTTCCCACATTGGGTTTCCACATTATATCGGGTGTCTCTCTCTATCTTGTGTGGTGTTTATTGTTTGAGTTTTATTGCATATCTTGAATGTTTGATTAAGTTCAATTTGATTAAGGGAAAGTTTTATAAGATATATGATATACTAATTCACCCCCCCCTCTTAGTAATCTCATGCTTAACAAGTATATGTGATCAGGTCATAGGATTTACATGGCTATTATAGGCCCTTTGTGGTTTTTCATGGAGGAGTTACTTACCTAAATCTCTTATTTTTACATCTTATATTAGTGAGCTATTCAATGGAGTGGGTTGGATGACAATATTTTACATAATTCTCTCTTTAATAGATTCATTTGCATTATTTGTTCTAGTTTCTTGATCTTAGTGCAATCTAAAATATATGCTAGGCTTATATCTTAACCCTAATAATGGGTTTGATTTTATAAAATATCCATTTCTAGAAGTGGGATGGTTCAAACCAACTAGGTTGTTACTGATTGTAAATAATGACCACAACTAGGAAAACTAACCTATGTACATGTGGACTACTATAAGAATTTGGAGATTTTTGTGCATGATATTTATTAGGTTTGAAATAGAAAATCTTGTAGGTGTATGAAAACAAAAAGAAAAGGGTTGTCTTATAAGATATAATAAAAGTGTGAGAGGATGGAAAATTATGACCTTGTTTGATTTCTCAAGTCATGCATGGTAAATGTGTGTTAAGTTTACCATTGTAAAGTGTTGAACAATAGATTTTAGTATCTACTGATTCCCCCCTTTTTATTATATAATGAAATTGCTAGATTAAAATGATAAAATATCCCTGAATGTGTACACCACATTTTTCATTTTTGGGATATAGCTTTGAATGTGTAGTTCCACTCTATAAAAAATTTAAATAAGAATGAATTTTTCAATGACCATATGTGAAATATGATTTCTATAAATTAGAAGAGTATGGGTTAAAGTAAACCTATGTGTTGGTGAAAAAACTTGTTGATTTTGTAGATTATTGGAGATGATGCTTGTTTATTAAATCATTGAATATATGGGGTGGTCATTCCCCAAACATGTGTTACTATGTAGGATATTGAGTTGGGAAATAAATATGATCCAACCCTCATGTATGTTGGGAAAAATAAATAATGTATTAAACCAAATAACTATATCAAAATTATAGAGAAATCCATGTGGCTAGGTTCATCTAAAAAATAGAATAATATAAAGGTAAATGAGATAATCGATTAGGCAAGGTTTTCTCATAAATGAATCAATAGATGGATTATAGATTAAAATGTAATATTATGCTCTAGTGTGATTATGTTTGACCCATGTAAAAACAAAAAAGAATGATCACAAGGGAATGAACAATGTTCATGGCCCTATCATAAATGCATGTTTTGAGAAATATGAAATGGAATGACAACCATTTTCCATTAAACCATAATGGTGTTTTATATTTCAATGATCTAATGTCATGCCCCCAAATATATATGTTGAATTTAAGAATATATACCCCAAATGTAACATGAATGTATTACTATAAAATTCTAGTGTTGTAAATTATTGTGTATATGCCCATGCATATGTACTCAAGTGCATATGAATATATGTTCAAGTGTTTATGAAGTGAATACATATGAATAACATATTCCCTTTTATTGTGTATCAATATGCTAATGTCTTCCATATATCTAAAACCTTCTGATAATTGAGTCACTTGAATTTATGAAACTTGTCAAACTTATACTCTACTTTAATTTTATGTTCATTGAGGATTTTATTTTTAAGACAACCCCACCATAATTATACCATTTTAATATGATGGATGTATCATGTTAGTCACTCATATAAAAATAAGAATGAACTATACTATGTCATGTATAAATATAACATCATGTAAAATATTTTGATCATGTGGAGTATATGCCATCATAGTAATGTATGTATCAATCAAGGAATGTATGTAACATATGGAATGTTAGGAATATAAGTGTCATTAATAGATAATTATATCAATTAATCATTAAATATAAGTATCTCTAAATATAACTATGCATTAATAGTGCATGATATAGTTCATGACACCCCTCAAAGCCAACAAGCTCAATAAACATAAGTGTTAGTTATCACACATAAGCCAAAGGGCTATATACAAGGGTAATAAATATGTCACAATAATCAAGGACAAATGTTGCAAGTACAATGCCATGAAAATTCTGAAAACAATGGAGATCAATGGATTCCACATCAAACAAGGCCAAAAATCCACACATAAGGTAATCTATCATGTAAAATATTAACATCATCAAATGAGCATAGGACAAGTAACTAGTATACATGATCCATATGTATCAATGTCATATCATAGTAAAATGTCATATCATGTGTCACTATTTAATAAATGAGTAACTAAGAAGGCATACCTAAGAAATACACATGGCCCAACATGATATAGAAGTCACAGAAAGATATAACCTTTTATAGTGAAACTCATGGAACAAGATGCTCACAATGTGACCATTGGGTAGAGGGAAAACCAACATCTGTATGTCCATGTTTAGCATGTATTTCATGCATAAAAATAAATTAATGTGAAATGAAGGTGTGTATGGAACTAATATTTCATCTTATAAAACATGTGATTAAAATAAATATTTAAAAATGTAAACTAACCATCATGTCATGCTCAAGTCTTGATTTTTTATTTTTTGTATATTTTAATGTTTTTGCATATTCTAACTATTTTATTTTTTATTTATTTTTAAAATGTTTGAAACATGGAATTATATATATAAAAGTAGGTCATCTTCATCAGGACTAAAATAATTATATCCTAATTTATTCTTGAGGTTATATATTTGCATTGCTTTTTATTCTTGTGGTTCTAATTGGTCCATTGATGTGTTTTACATTGATTCTAACTATTTTACCTCTATATTGTATGGATGAATGTAATTTTGAATTTTAATAAATCTTTATTCATGTGATAAAGTGAGATGTTGATTGGTCAAATCTAGTCTAACCTACATTGTTTTCAACCAATGATGTCTTAATGTGATGGGAACTTTATATTTTGGAGGCATGACCGATATGCATGTGTTGACCACTTTTGGACACAAAATATTGGTAATATATATATATATATATATATATATATATATATATATAAGGGGTCCAAGGCACTATGTTTTATGCTTTAATTTTATAACATCATGTCCCCATTGTTGTTAACCTCTAACATTGCATATGATGTGTTGTATGTTATCATCAATATGATCTTTTTTGTAATATTTTCCCTCCATGAATATAGTAATAGTAAGTGGATCTTTTTAGGGGTGATTTATATTTGTTGATGGTTTCAATTCCACTTTTATAGGATTTGATATGATTTTTTCATGTTGGTCCTATAAAATATTAATAATGCATTTATCCTTGTATTTTTGAATTTGTTTTTGTAATGCTTCATAATGATATATATCATGTCCTATGATTCTATGATAGTTATCAAAGACTTCACCTCTTTGATTTAAAATATTCCACAGATCTTGATGTTGAGTAGTTTATAATGTGATAATATAGTGGTCAATTAAAAATTGTAGTACTACACTCAATGTATCCTAGAGTGTTATTATCTATAGTGACTTTGGAATATTAGAATTTTCCAATTCCACATTATTTTCTATTTTTCTTTCTCTATCCAAGGCTTGGTGATATAATTGAAAACATGTTTCAAATTTAAGATATGTTCATGATCAATCATTTATGCCTTTTTCCTTATCTACATAACATTGTGTATCTATAGCATTAACTAAGTTGTCCTTTGTTATGTATGAATCATCACAATATTTTTCAACTCCCACAGGTATGAATAAGGTATGGGATAAGTTTTCTTTCGAGGATTAAATTTTAAATTTCATATTTGATCATTTATCATATTGAAGATATGTTTATATATTTATCATTATTGTCATAATAATATGTGACACTATCCCATATTTTTATTATGATTTCACGATTAAAGGGAGATCAAAAATATGTTTTGGTTATTTTAAATTAATCATTAATTATAGTTATGCCTCAACTTATTTTTTTAAAATTGGTTCCTTATATTTTTCTATACTTGATTCACCCACCTCATATGTGTATATTGGGATATTGAATAGATTGCAATGGAGTAATAATGATATGATCTTCCAGTTATGATTGACATTGGTCTTGAGGAATAGATTGAGTGAATTTGTAATATTTAAATGGATCTCCATCTATTGGATCTGAATAAGAATATCCTTAATTCATGTATTTGATACATTTGTGTAACATTGATGGCACTACCTCCATAGCATGTATTCATAGCCATCCCAAAAGCAAGTTATAATGTAATTTATTAGGCATGAAATGAATAATAATAGGTACTAATTTGGTGCCTAATATCACATCTAATGAAATGATTCAAATTACATTTTGTGCGATATTATCAAATCTTTTTATGTTCTACTTTGATTTTTAAATAGTGTCTTTGTTGATACCCAATAATTGTAGGAAGGTAGTGTTACAAATTTTCAATCAAGATATGTTATCTACCAATACATGATTAAACAAACTATGTTGTAATTTAATTTGGATAAATAATGGAAAATTTTACTTAATTACATGTTACATGGGTAGATGTTTCAATCAAAGGTTTAATATATTTGTTTTTATCCTTGTATGAGTCCATGATGGATGAAAATGATGCCAATTGTGTATTAATAGGTAATGTTATTTCTTGAAACTCTTTGTAATATATATTTTTCTAAACCATTAAACTTTTTAATACTCCAACATTGATATTTTAGCATGAGTAATTTTTAATTGGTTGATGATGTTGTAGCATTTAGGTTGATTGGACTATCTTGAAAGAGGTGGAGGGGGTTGAAGTGGAATATTTTGACTACTTTATTTCCTCCATACATGGTGGGGAACTTTATCTTTTCTAGTTTTAACAACATGGATTATAGAATATAGAATAATCCATGGGTGAATAATGGGTGTAAAATGGTAGATATCATAACTATGAGATCTTGGGGAGGAGGAACTATTGACCAAAATTTGATTCTAAGTAAAATTTGGTCACCCCCTCTATATTGAAATTTTCATAGGATTTTAATGTGGTCTTTTCATGCTTATATGGTCCTTACTATTCTTCATTAAACCTTATTAACATTGTTTAGTGTTAGTTTGGAGAAATTAAGGTAATGTTTTGTGTGGGTCATATAGTGGTCTAGACATGTCATGGAGAGATAAGGCATGGTCAAGTGGTGTCATAGGTTTTTATGAGTCTGTCAAGGTCATTTCATGTATTAATAACTATATCATAGCATTTTATGATGTTTTGAAGTGTTTAAAGATCATTTGTAATCTTTAAGGTGATGAAAATGAGTGAAAAGGTGATTTTGGCTAATATTTATGTATGTCAAAGTCCCCAAACAGATAAAATTATTACCACACAAATTACATGGATCTTGAAAGAGTCACACAACTGACACACCTATCAAAAATTTAGAACAAGGTCATATTATTGAATTTCAATGCCATCTTGAGGAGTTAAGTAAATTGTATGAACTTCTTAAAGTCACTTTCAAGTGAAATGAGTTTTAGAATGTCCTTTGAGATTCCAAAGGTCATAAAAAGTCATGGAAAGACGTCTTAAGTTCCATATTTTTAGTAATATCTCTCTCTCCTCCATCACTCCATTCATAATCTCTTGAAGGCCAAATTCAATTGCATGGTATAGGTTGTACAAGTAGAGTTGAGGTCCAAGATTTTAAAAACAATTTGGGAACCATATGGGATTCTAATTTTTGGTATTTTTCATTGGAATGAGATCTTTAGCTTTATAAACAATCGCTAAGGATCTAGACTACTTTTTGAAGACTCAAATCCCCATAAGTTGAGTTTTATGCAACTCTAATGCAAGTGTGGATTTTTTAGATGCATGAAGCCAATTAGAGTGAGTTATTAGAGGTTTTTATATGTCCCATACACATATATTCACCATGTTGGCACGTGTGGATGGTATTTTGGAAAAGAAAGTGATTCTTATGCATAGTTTGAAGTGACTATAAGTATTTCTATGTTTTAGAGTTATTAAAGTAGTATAATTCATATAAATATTCATTAATTATCATATAATCTCCTATTAATCCATAAATGGTATTTTTATTATCCAAATATTCTATACTCGTCTCAAAAGGTTATATCACCATTCACTTTGTGGACTGTGTTCTTATCTACATACCATGTTGATTTGAGAAGGCTTGAATATTAATTTATAAGGATATTAAGAGTTTTTTTTTCTTGGTATAATTTTTTTATGCATATAATAATTATATTTGAGCCATAAAATCCATATTTTCATGTTTCAACTTCCAAAACATAGTCAGGCCTGTAGGTCTGCAAATCCAAGAGAAATCCATGGTGTTAATGTTAAGAGTTATAAACTTAGTCATGAAATAAATATAATGGAATAAATTTTAAAAGTATCATGGATAAATTAAGGTTTCTTAGAACCTAAATTCAAAGAGCTAAGAGTCTGAGCCAACAAGCTAATAACCTGAGGCACACCTACAAGACTGTGTGTGTGGATAGTGAAGGCAGAGGATCAAAGATGCTTTGAGGAGGATAATTAAATTACATTGAATTAATAAGATACCATTAAAGAGTATTAGTCACTTTCATATAACCAATGACATAGTTGAGGAGGCCAACTCCAAAACTACATACTTAGAACTCTCATGCAGTCATCTATAACTAGTTATATGAAGTTATCTTGGATAGTGATTGATGAAGTATTGAGTTTCAAGGCATAGGGGGAATTTATAAAACTTAAATATAATGTTATATATATTATTAAATATATTTAGTGATAATATAAGTCCTAAAATATATTCAAATCCTTGAATATAGTTAAACTATCCTAATTAACACCTACACCCACCTATTATAAAAGCTTACCTTGGATAGTAAGGTTGATGGAGTTTGGAACTTTAGGGAATTGATAATTATATTAAGAATAAATAAAAACATGATAGAGTTAGTGGGAATTTTGAAGGGTGATAACTGAAGTCATCAAACTCTAAGGCACAATTATAGCCTAATAGGCACCTATATATTTTTTTGAAATGCAAACTAGTTCTAGAGCCTAAAAGAGCATATAATAGAGCCTACAATCAAGAAAGTGGGAATTTGGATGCAGATATATATTTCCTTGTTCATATGAACATAAAAATAAGGTATGTTTAATGATATTGATAAAATAAAACTATAAACCATGTCTACACAGTCCTTGCATACACAGGTTTGCTTGCTCATAGAAAGTACTTATTGTTTAAAAGTTTGAAAAGGTCTATGAGAAGGATTGAAGGAGTAAGGGATAGTTTAATATGGTTTAATAATTATTTATTATTACAAAATTACCCTAATATAATTTAAAGTGAAGATATAATCATGATAAACCCTAATTTTTTAGTCTCTAAGTAAGGACACAAGCCTGCTTACTCATAGAGGAAGTTGCATGTTTGAAAGGTCTAAAGTATTGTATGATGAATAATGGAGAGTATGATAGTTTATAATTATTATATATTGGTGAAATAATTATACAAAATTCTCATACTTAGTAGGAAGTAAAGCAAATGATTAGCAAACCATGTTTAGTCATAAACATGCCAACTTGAATGTAAAAACCTAGTAGGTAGTCAGTGGTGAAGTGAAGTCAGTAGGAGTTGAGATGAACCTTGAGACACTTAGGGGAGGGTGAGGAATAGGAAAAAAAATTATGAGAGATAACACACATTATAGTGAGAGAAAGAGGTAAGTATAGGTAGTTAGGGTATACTAGGCAGATTGGCTTAGAAACCCTAAGTCTAAGCTAATGAGTTGGCTAGAGACCTATGAAAGAAGATGGTGAAGAAGGAAAATTTTATAATAATAGGTATATTTAATGGACCAATGGAGGTCATTATAAATCCAAGACAACACAATAAATCTCTCACAGACCTCAATTTGTTCTCAATCCTCACATAATGCTTATTACCAACTCGGAAGGCTATCTTTCATTACTCAGTATGGAATAGAGGAGTTGCATGGGACCTTGGGATCCTAGGGGAATTTATACACCATATTTATATTCAATTTTGTTTAATTTTTTATTTATTCATGCCATGAGCTATATGAACAATTATTAACACCTCAAAGTAATTATAGGCTACCTAAGAAAGCCAAAATGACCTGACTGAGAAGATGGTGTTTCTAAACACCCAAGATGGATTGATTTTTTTTTTTAAATGACTTAAAAAATATTAAAAATTCCAATAATAATCAGCCATGCCATTTAAATGTACTTTTAGGTATAATACTATACGAAATAGGCCCTAAAATATTACTTTATGCTATTTGGGAGGTTTGTACAAGGTGTTGGAGCTTCAAATTTGGCATGAATAATGGAGAGGATGTAATATTAAAATGATTATTTTTAGTTTTTAACGTGTGGGAATCCTTTAGAGTCATTTTTTAGTCTCTAGGTAGGGAGACCTAATTGAGGCCTAGTTAGGAGAGAGAAGCAATAGAAAAATGGACTTCCACTCACTTTCTAATCTTGAAATTGAATATGGAGATGTAAGGTCATACTGGGTACTATAATGTGTCCTTATATTTATATTATAGTTTGTAAAACTCTATACACAAGGAGGTTTGTATGACTTTAGGGTTACAAGGAATGAGGCCTAATTGGGGAATTTGGAAGAGAACAAATTATTGAGGCTAGATTGAGACCTCAAAATGGATTGTTTCAGGTATGATATTAATTTAATAGGAAATCCATATTGATATGATTATATGAATAATAAGAATTCAATTTTTGACACTTGTGTGCAAGATTGGCCTAAGGTGATGAAGAGTCCTCTAGATACCTAGCAAGAAATGGAAGTGATGTGTCAAAAAAAACCTAATGGGGTTAGTTGAGAGGTGTCAAGAGTAGAAAAAAGATGTAAGATAACCTGATATAACCATAAAAAATTCCACTTTTCCTTCAACATGCCAGGGTAAAGGGAAGTTTTCAAGAAGCTAGGCAAGGTATCAAACTAAGTTCTAACTCCTACACCACATGTAGGGTTAGATAATATTTATAAGAGCTACACATGGAATCTAAGACCTTTTGAGGTATTTATATAACTCATCTCTTATTTTTAACTCATGAGACACTTGTCTTCTCTCTTTCTACTATGCTCCTATCTCTCTTCACAATTCTCTATATATTAAGCCTTAATTATCTAAGTTTGTATCCTCCACCTAAGTATGGAGAAGCCCTGCTTATTTGAAGCCTTTTATCAATGAATAAAAACTTTGTTTACCTTATCCATGGATTGTTTTAATGTGTGTGTTATATTAGTTGGTCTCTATAAGTGATAGGTTCACTTCCTTGGCATGTTGTCCTTGTTAACATTCATATTCAATATTTGAAAGTCTTTTTTTGGTATATTGAATTGCTCAAATGAAGTGTGTATGAGTTTAGTTAGTTGTTTCTTCATTAGTGTCATTTTCATGACCTCTTGTTTATTTATCCTAAGTCAATATTGATTCATAAACCTCCATGAGAAATACTAATGTAGAAAGGCAGATTTGGATTAGTGTCATGTATAGGTTAGGCTCTTGTTTGAGGTGTAGTTTCATTTGGTTGGTAATGATCTTGGTGCATCACCTCATTAGGATAGGTTTACCTCATATTTTCTCTCTCCTTTTTCATCCAAACAATTTAATAATATAGGTAACAATCAATCAACACAAATCTAGGGAGCTACCCATTCAATCTAGAGGTTTTCCCCTACTATAGGCAACCCATAGGCCTAGGGGTAATCCCATGTTACACTAAATTTGGAGTAGGTTTGAAATACCTCTATAAGGTTTCAAAATTATGTGACAATAGTTTTAAAACACCCAGTGGGAATAAGGTACAAAAGAGTGGAATAAATCTTGGTGTGTTCTTTTATTTATCATCTTTTAGAGGCATTCAACAAACACCAATGGAGACTCTAAATGTAATCAACTAGTTATATCAGCATAGGTACTTATTGTGAAAAGTATTTGATAGTATCTTGTGTTTTAGTTTGACTCATGAAGTTGGGATGACTAGGTATGAAGATAAATTATATTATATACCTCCTTATTAGCCTTGTCATGACCCCAACTATGTGCCTCAACAACAATATCAACCTTGTTACCCTCTTTATGAGTTAGGTTAACCCTATGGTCAGCATATTCCCCCTCTACATGAGATGTTATTGATCATCCCTATGAATAATCCTATGAGGAAGGATATCAAGAAGAGCCTCAAGAAGGTTATGAAGAAATCAAAGATCTTTTTGAAGAAGATGTACCTTCCTATCGGACTCAACATGATTCCTACTAGTCCTATGATCCATATCAACCTCACTTTGATCCCTATCATCCTTGTTTTGAGTCATATCAGTCCTATGGATATCTTACAATCTCCTCATATGAATCCCATTACACACTTCAATAGCCTTACCAAGACTTGTAGTAGTCATACTCCTCCCCTCCTCCTAATTCAATTCCATATCACACCAAATAATTGTTGACACAAATGCCAAATATTTTAAACTCAAAATATGTGATGAAAATATGGGATAAAGAGCTTGATGTGATCCCTATTCATCTCATAGAGAGGATGAGAGATTTGGTTCAAAATATGATGAGTATGTGAAGGTTATTTGAAGACAAAACCCAATATGGTATAAATGAGGAGCTATACCAAGTGATAAACTCTATCCAATTGTGGATAGACATATTAGAAAGGTGGGAAAACCAAGAGGTTGAAGATAAATTTGTAATTGTTAAAGAGCCTTAAGAAGGCTATGAGGAAAGTGAAGTTCTTGTTGAAGAAGATGTCTCTCCCATTGCTCAACCCAACTTGTTATCTCTCTAAGATTTCCTTCAAGAATTTCCCTCCATACCCAAGACCATTTATGAGTCATACACCACACCTCATACTCTCTCTCTCTCTCTCTCCAACCATAAACCTAGTCATTACCCTCCTACCACATCCCTTCTTGAAGAAGAACCTATCCCGTGGGAGATAAGTGAAGAAGATAAAGCTAAATTTTTAGATGATGAAGAAGACAAATCAAGTTTATATGATGAAGAGTTCACTATAGGTACTCCCCTTAGTGAATAAAAACACAAATTAGTCTTCTTGAGTGAAAAAAAAGGATGACCTAGATTAAGTTATAGCTACTAATGAAGAGGTTGTTCAAGACATAAAAGAGAAGGCTTTGGAAAAGAACATCACAATATTTGAGTTGGTTGAATCTCATGATCATGATCAAGAGATTAGTTTTGAAAAAATAATAGAAGACAAATTTGTTGCTAACTCCATAGATCAAGATGATATGTGGCTAAGGTTCAAGGAAATTTGTGATGGGTTTGATGCTCTCCAAGGGCCTACACCTCTTGTTGGCTAGTTAAAAGAAGTTATTGAAGATGCTTTGATTCTTGAAGGACAAAATACCAACCTCCAAAGTACCAAGATTGAGGCTATTCCTATAAGTCATTAGGTGGCCATGATTGAGATAAGTACAAACATCAAGAGAGGTCATGAGAAAGAGATTGATAATCTTGCAATAGCTAGCAAGAAGTCTGATGTTATTCAAGATGCCATGAAGGTTAAAAAAGAATCTTAGATGAAGCATCATTAGATAAAGTTATAGTTGAGGAACACCATGAGAATATGGTTAAAGTATAAGATGAATTCACCTTCATAGGTGACATGTTTTCAGCTACCATAGTTTCATTTGAGATCATGCCAAGAAGATTAGAAGTATGAAGGAGTTGAAAACACCAAGAACAAGGCTCAAGAGACAACTTGATTCATGCCCTCCTTCATCTCATGGATCAATAAATTGTGCAAGATTTCCCTTTGATCCAAGAGGGAGAAGTTCTTTTCAGGTTATTTATATATAGTTTTGTTTGCTTATGTTGTTGTTTTCCCTATGTGCTTGATAACACGTGTGTGTCTTATTTCTTTGCTTTGTGTCTTATTTTTTTTATTTCATGTGTTTTTTAAGGTCAAATTATTTTTTTGTTTCATGTTTAAAGTTTGATTGAGTCTAAAATTGAGTGAGAATGACTCCATTTCACAATGGACAAATAAGGATACTGGTCCATACCATTGTAGGCATGCTACTCCTGTGAATCACCAAGAATGTTGACAAAATTTTGACCCCAAGTCAAAAGTAGTCACCCACACTATATTTAAACTTTCATACTATTTTCATGTGTCCTTGTCATGATTAAATGGTCCCTAAGAGTCTTCATTAAAACTTATCAACATTATTTAAGGTTAGTTTGGAGAAGTTAAGGTAAGTCTTATGTGGGTCATATAGTGGTCTAGACATGTCATGGAGAGATAAGGCATGGTTAAGTGGTGTCATAGGTTTTTAGGAGTATCTCAAGGTCATTTCATGTAATAATAACATTTTATGATATTTTCAAGTGTTTAAGGATCATTTGTAATCATGAAGGTGGTGAAAATGAGTGAAAAGGTGATTTTTTAGCTAACATTTATGTATATCAAAGTACCAAAAGAGATAAAATTCATAACACACACCTTATAGAGATATTAAAGTAGTTACACAACTACCAAACCTATCAAAAATTAAGAACAAGGTAAGATTCTTGAGTTTCAACATCATCTTGAGGAGTTAAGTGACTTGTACAAACTTCTTGAAGTCACTTTCAGGTGAAATGAGTTTTATAATATCTTTCTAGATTTAAAAGGTCATAAAAAATCATGGGAAGAAGTTTTAAATTCCATATTTGTAGGAATATATCTCTCTCTCCTCCATCACTCTATTCATAAGCTCTTAAAGGCTAAATTCAATTACATGGCATAGTTTGTATAGGTATATTTGAGATCCAATATTTTAAATAGAGTTTTGGACCCATATGGGATTAAAATTTATGACATGTGTCATTGGATTGATCTCCTTATCTTTATGGACAATCACTAAGGAGATAAACTACTTTTTGAAGACTCAAATCCCCATAGGTTAAGTTTTATGCAACTCTAGTGTAAGTGTGAATTATTTGGATACATTAAACAAATTGGAGTGAGTTATTAGAGGTTTTTATATGTCTCATACACATCCATTAACCATTTTATCACATATGGATGGTCTATTGGCAAGGAAAGTGACTCTTGTGCATAGTTTGAAGTGACTAGCAGTATTCCCATGTTTTAGAGTTATCCAAATGGTATATTGAGTCTAAGTATTCCTTAATTTTTTTTATCTCCTCTTAATCCATCAATGGCCTTTCTATTATCAAAATATTTTGTACTAGTCTCAAAAGGTTGCATCACCATTCACTTTATGGAGTATGTTCTTGTGTATCTACATAGCAAGTTGATTTGAGAAGGTTTAAATATGCATTTATAAAGATATTGAGAGTTTTTTTTGCTTGATATAATGTGTTGATGAATATAAGAATGATATTTTATCCATAATAGACATATTTTCATGTTTTAACTTCAAAAACATAGTCAAGCCTATAGGTCTACAAATCTAAGAAAAATCAATGGTGTTAATGTTCAGAGTTGTACACTCAAGCATGAAATCACTGTAATGGTTTCAATTTAAAAATTTTAATGGATAAATGAAGGTTTACAAGCACCTAAAGTCAAATATCTAAGAGACTTAGCCAACAAGATAATAACCCAAGGCACACCTATAGGATTGTGTGTGTGGATAGTGAAGGTAAAGGATCAAATATTTTGAGGAGGATAATGAATTGAAAAGAGACCCATAATGAGTATTAGTCACTGTAAGATAAATAATGACCTAGTTGAGGAGGCTAATTCCAAAACCACATACTTAGAACTCTCATGTAGTCATCTACAACCAATTATAAGAAGCTATATTGGATAATGATTGATGAAGTATTGAGTTTTAAGGCATTGGGGGAAGTTATAAGCCCTCAATAGAATGATATATCTATTGGTATATTTAGAGAGTGATAATATAAGGCCTAAAATACATTCAAATCCTTGAATACAGTCAAATTGTCCCAATTAACACCTACAACCACCTATTATAGAAACTTGCCTTAGACAGTAAGGTTGATAGAGTTTGGAACTTCAGGGCATTGAGAAGTGTCTTAAGAAATAAATATCAACATGATAGAGGTAGTGGGAAATTCTAAGGGTGATAATTGAAGTCATAAAACTCTAAGGCACAGTCATCCCCTAATAGGCACCTATAAATTTCATTGAAAGGTAGACTAGTTTTAAATCCTAAAATAACATATAGTAGAGTCTAAAATTAATAAAGGAGTTTAAGATGGAGATATATAGTGCCTTGGTCATATTACCATTATAATAAGGTATTTCTAATTAGATTGAGCAAACAAAACTCTAAAACCTATCTACATAGTCCTTGTATACACAAGTTTGCTTGCTCATAGAAAGTACTTATTGTTTGAATTTTTGAAAAGGTTTATGAGAAGGCCTAAGGTAGTAAGGGATAGTTTAAAATGGTTTCATAATGATGTATGATTCCATAAGTTCCCCAAGATCATTTGAAGTGAAGACACAATCATGATAAACCCTACCTATTTAGTCTCTAGGCAAGGACACAAGCCTGCTTACGCATAGAGGAAGTTACCTATTTGAAAGGTCTAAAGGACTATATGATGAAAAATGGATAGTAATATAGTTGATAATTATTTTATAATGGTGACATATTTCTACAAAATTCTTAGACTCAGCAAGAAGTGAAACAAATGATTAGCAGACCCTGTTCAGTCATAAACAAGCCAACTTGAAGGCACATACCTATTAGGTAGTCAGTTGTGAAGTGGAGTCATTAGGAGTTGAGATGAACCTTGAGACCCTCAATAGAGGGTGAGTAATAGGAAAAAACATTTCATGAGATTTTAGACCCATGAAAGTGAGATAAAGAGGTGAGTATAGGTAGTTAGGGTATTCTAGGTAGATTAGCTTAAAAACCATAAGCCTAAGCTAATGAGTTGGATAGAGACCTATCAAAGAAGATGGTTAATATGGGTAATGGAATAATAATATTTAGATTTCATATACCTATGGAGGTCAATTTAAATCCAAGACAACTCAAGATAGCTCTCAAATACCTCAATTTGCTCTCAACCCTCACATAATTCTTATGATTAGCCTTAGAGGCTATCTTTCATTGCTCAATATAGAAAAAAAGAGATCCATGGAACCTTGGGATAATAAGGGAAGTTATCCACCCTAATTAACTTACATTTTGTGGAATTGGTTGGTATATTTATGTTATGAGTTGTATGAACAATCATTAACCCATTGAATTAATTCCAAGCTACCTAACAAACCCAAAATTACATGATTGAGAAGATGGATTTTTTAAACACCCAATATGGATTAAAAAAAATTAAAAATGACTTGAAAAATGTTCACAACTCCCTTGAGCATCACCCGATGCCATTGGATTCTACTTGCAGGTACATGACTATACAAAATAGGTATTAAAATAATGTTTTATTCTCTTTGGGAGGTCCGTACAAGGTGTCATAATTTCAAAATTAGCATGGATAATGGAGAGGATATCATATAAGTGAATAATGTGCTTATTTTCAGTTTATAATGTTTGGGAAGCTTGTAGAGTCATTTTTTAGTCTCTAGGTAGGGAGGCCTAATTAAGGTTGAGTTTGAAAAGAGAAGCAACATAAAAATGGACTTTCACTCACTTTTTGATCCTAAAATTGAACATGGAGCTATAAGGCCATACTGGGTACTATAACATGCCCTTATATTTATAGTATAATACGTAAAACTCTCTACAAAAGGAGGTTTGTATGATTTTAGGGCTACAAGGAATGAGGCCTAATTGGGGCTTTTGGAAGAGAATAAATTATTGGGGATAGTTTGATACCTCAAAATGCATCACTGTAGGACTAATATGAATTAAATAGGCCATACATAAATATAATATGATTTAAATAAGAATAATTCAATTTTTGACACTTGTGTGCAAGATTGGCCTAAGGAGATGAAGAGTCCTCTAGACACCTACCAAGAAATGGAAGTTATGTGTCAAAGAAAACATAATGGGGTCAGTTGAGAGGTGTCAAGAGTAGATAAAATATGTAACATAACCTGATATAACCATCAAGAAGGCCACTTGTCCTTCAACATGCCAAGGCAAAGGGAAGTTTTCAAGAAGCTAGGCAAGGTGTCAAGCTAAGTTCTAACTCTTATGCCACATGAAGGGTTGGAATGTATTTATAATAGATACATATGACATATAGGACCAATTAAGTAATTTCCATAATTCCTCTCTTATTTTTAACTCATGAGACACTTGTCTACTCTCTTTTTACTTCACCCTTATCTCTCTTCATAATTCTCTATATATTGAGCCTTAATTGGCTAAGTTTGTATCCTCCACCTAAGTATGGAAAATATTTACTCATTTTCAGCATTTTATCAATGAATAATAACTTGATTTACCTTCTCCATGGACTATTTCAGTGTGTATGTTAGACTAGTTAATCTTGCTAAGTGATAGGCTCACTTCCTTGGCATGTTATCCTTGTTAGCATTCATATTCAGTTTTTGAAAGTCTTTTTTAGGTCTCTTAAATTATTCAAATAAAGTGTGTATGACTATAGTGATCTATGTCTTCACTAGTGTCATTATCATGACCTCTTATTTAGTCCTCCTAGCTTAATCTTGATTCACAAACCTCCATGAGAAACACTCATGTATAAATGCATATTTGGATTAGTGTCATGTGTAGGCTAGGCTCTTATTTGAAGTGAAATTACATTTGGTTGGTAGTGATCATTAAGATAGATTTACTTCACTTTTTCTCTCTCCCTTTTCATCCAAAAAAGTTAGTAGTATATGTGATGAATAGTCAAGATAAATCTAGGGAGCTAGCCCTTCAATCTAGAGGATTTCCCCTACTATAGGTAACCCACAGGCCTAGGGGTAATCCCATGTTCCAGTCAATTTGGAGTAGATCTGAACTACCTCTCCAAGGGTGAAAAATTGAGTGACAATAAGAACAAAAGAAGTCATACATCAAATTTGAAATTTAATGGTGATAATAGGCATCTTGGATTGGATATTAAAATAAAAGGTTTAGAAAAAATGTTGGAATTGTTCATTGGTAAGCTTAGGCTTATTAGTGAATTCGGACTTGATCTTAGTTACCCATTTGTCTACATAGTTGATCCAAGTAAAATATATTATCACTATAGGTAAAGATTTAAAAAATCATTAATTATGTTAACCAATAATATTCATTCAACATGATCATGATTAGGGTGTATTTTAGGGTAAAATTAGAAACCCTGAAGTTGAAATATAAAACCCTAAGAGAAAAACCTAGGGTTTTAAACTAGTCAATATGTGTATAGGTTTACTAATATGTTTTACTCTAATTTTTATTATGGGTAATATTAATATAACTAAGGTATAACTTTAAAAGAGAATTTAGATTAGTAGATATGACATTCAAGCATATAATTTGAATATAAATGATTGATAATTGATTCATTTTATTTAATTAGGGCATTGCCAAATATATAAAGTATTGTTGGAACATTAATATTGGTGGGATAAATTTACATCCCACATTATTATATTTTTTAAATAATAAATAATATATTCAATATTTAATATAATAAAGTATTCAAAACTAGTTATGTGCATATAAAACCTATGTTTTATACTTGATTAAGTGAAAAGGTGAATCGGTTGGTTACAACCATTCACTCAACTTATAAATTAATTTGACCTTTGTAATCAAATCATGTGATTGTGAATTATTTTGGATATGCCTTTGGTTATGTTGTGAAGCTAATTTGCCAAAGAGAATAAGTGAGTTGAAAAGGATTTAGTGGGTCTACAAATGTTTCTCAAATAATGGAAATATTTGTTGGTTTTTAACTTGTTGAGGTTTTCCCATGTTAAAACTATGTAATGTTTCATTTATTTATTTTTTACATTATTTAAGTTACCCTATCATTCATATTAAATAATATTTAATTCCATTCCATTGGTTATTATGACATGGTATCAAAACCATAATTTTTTTATCGTTGTTTTTAGGTAGTTTTACTTACATGTTGTTTGGATGGATAATTTGTACAAGGAATTTGAAATTTTGGTTTTATATATAAACAAATATAATTGTGTGATAAATATTTTTTAAATCATTTAGAAACATTTTTTTTTAATTTGATAAGGTGAAACTCATGTTTTACAGGGATCCTAAAACCCCAATGTTCAACAAGTATACATGAAAGACCATCCAAGAAACAAAAATAAAATAGGCCACCTTGAATAACCAACAATAAAAAACTTTAACCAAAACCCCAAAAAAAGCCTAGACCCAACACACTAAAAAACATGACAAAAGAAAATACAACAAAAAAACCTTTAGGACTCCTTAGAGATTATTTGGTTCTCCACCATTAAGAGCTTGTTCATGTTCTTGTTCTCTCTCAGCATGGTTTTATTTAAGTCATCCCTTGTGTGGATACATGGGCCTTCTAACTTCTATTCCTTCTACTCATATGTTACCTCAAACTTAGGGGCTATCTCAATGCAATTTGTATTTTCAATCCCTTTACATTTTTTCTTGATTTTAGTACTAGAAGAGGAGGTGACTTTGGTGGGGTTGGCCCCAGAGGCCTCCTTAACTTTTCTAATGGGAGTAGTGTCTATCCCCAATAAATGGGAATTTCCTTCAGCCTATTTGAGGTTATTTCAATCTTGTTTCAGCTTGTCTGACTCTATTTTCATAACATTCTAGTCCTCCATGAGGGAGACCATTTGACAACCCAAATTCTATAATTTTTTTTGAAATTCATGTAGCTTCCTCTTTTGAACCATAGGGGGATCACCTAGTTCTCTGCTATCCTTCCTTCTTGTGACTTCAATAACCCTCAAGGATTACATTTCAAAATTTGAGTTAATTTTATTTTTTACTTGAGGAGGTGAAAATTGGGCCTTCTTATTTTCATTTTGTCTTCCACCTGCTTTTCCAGTTGATGGGAGCTCTCAGGTGGGGAATAGGGCAAGAGGGTATTACATTCAAAAACATAGTTATGCTAAAGATACAATATTAAGAATTATTATAAGAATTATTATAAGCATTATATAAGCATTCTATATAAAAAAGAGGGTTTGAGTTTCATTTAATTTTATAAACACTAAGCAAGTATGTTTTTTAGTAATTTTTTTTTTACTATTTTTTATTAGCCTTTAAAAAATTGTTTTGGTAATTTTTTTATAGTTATTATTATTTTTTTACTGTGTTGTGTTAAAAATTTTCATAGGCAATTTTTTATTAACCTTAGAATATTTAGTTACCGTAAATTTGTTTTCATTATAGTAATTTTATTTTACTATTTTATGATAATTTCACTTAAAAATATAGTATTATTTTGATTAATTTATGTTAAAAGTTTTCATGGACATGTTTTAATTAACCTTAAAATATTTAGTTACCTTAAATTTATTTTTGTTATGGTAATTTTATTTTACTATTTTATAATAAGTTCACTTAAAAACAAAAGCATTCTTTAGAGTAATTTATGTTAAATATTTTCACCAAAAATTTGTATTAACCTTGAAATATTTCATTATAGTAGTTTTTTCTACCTATATGATATAGTAAAGGTTTTTACAAATAATTTTGTAGTGAATACAAAAAGGGATTATTTTCTATAGAAGTTATTTAAGTATTAAACATTTTGTTAATAAAATTATTATAGCTATGCTATAATAATTGAATGGTAATTATAATGTTAAATATATTTTTTACTAGTAGGTTTAGTGGTTTATTACCCATAAAATCTATTATGATGAAACTTTATGAATATGGTTGAATAATTTGGTATTATGTGTGTAGGGTGGCCTAACCCTGAAGGTGTATGGGCCATATTAGTGTTGATATTAAACTATTTGTTTTGTGAAAATATTTATGTCGAATTCCTTGAAGGTGAACATCATGGACCATGAAAATGATGCTTTGGGTGATGTTATGACCAAATAATATCACCCAAACCCTATGAGCCTTAGACATTAAAAGAATTCTATTTTTTGATAATCTTATTTATTTATTTATTTATTTTTATATACTAAAATACATGCATTCTCATGGCATATCATTTTACATTATAATAGTTTATAAAAATATATTTTTGTTAATTTAAAGATACTAACTAAATTTATAGTGTCTCTATTACAATGTTATTAATTAGTAAAATATTTAGTTTGATTCTTGGAAAATACTAATATATTATATTGTAATAGATATATTTGTCTTAGAAGAGAAAGCACATAAAATATTTAGACTTTATATATATTTCAAAATGATTACATTTATAATTATTTTAAATTAATATAAGTTATATTAAGGAAATTTATTCACATAAATAAGGATTCCAATACTTTCAAAAAAACTATGTACTTTGTAAAGGGAAAAACTACTCAAAACACATTTAGAGATGTTAATAATTTGAATAAATTAGTTAATTGTGAGGAACATATTGAAATGCAATATATACATATTATCGTGCTTCATATTAAAAGACGACCATGTTTATTTATTTATTTGGTAAGAAGGTCATGCTAAATAAGAAAGGATATTTTATGTTAACTATTAAGATGCTTTCATTTGATAATTGGGGCAAATTCAAGATAACATGCTTAAATGATTCCTTTTATAAAAATATATGTTATGAAATGAAATGATTAAATGGAATTTATATTATTAATTGGCTCCTCATCATTCACTTTACTAATAATTATGTTTATACATGTCTAAAATTAATTGTTTTAGTCTCATAATTGTTTGATTGGATGATTGCATATTATGCCAAAATTGTTCATCTTTAATATATGAGAGGTTACATACACCAATATTTTATTAGATCCATTTCTATATCTTTGGAAAATGTAAAACATTATATTAATCTTTCAAAGTTTTAATATTCAAATTATAAAAAGAGTTACTTCTAATAAGATATCTATTGTTTGGCTAACTTAGTATCTTATTAATAGTGAAATTGTTGTATGTGCATCACATGAAAATTGAGGATGCCCATCTTGTGAATATTAGAGACATCCAATAATGAATTTTATACAATGATTTATGTGTATTACTAACTTAGTAATAAAATTAGTGAAATGGTTTACCTAAAACATGATGATTGTTTAAAATGTGTGGTACCATATATAAATATATGTCATCATTTATCTTTATATATTTTTTTATTGTGATGATAACCATGTTATGATATCTTAAATCTATTTTTGAATATGTTTTAAGTATATCACATGAGCTATCACATGTAAGTATTTATAAATAAGTTATGTGGATGTGAATGTTGTTAGAATAAATCCATTTAGATATTTCTCTCAATACCACCCTTCTCTATAATAATCAAAGTTATATAGCTATAGAATAAAATATAGTGAAACATAAAATAAATAAACATATTGAATTTCATGTGCATTTTATTGAAAAAAAAATTTTGAGTCATGATATTGATCTCTAGTTTCATCTTATAGATAAACAAGTGGCATATATCTTCATAAAACTACTATGTAAAATAAATTTTTGCAAGTTCAGAATAATTTTGGGCCTCTTATAATTTCCATTGAGTGGGAGTGTGCATTAAAATGTGATCTCCTAATGTTCATTTTCTTATTTTTATCTTTATACTTATTATCTCTTGAAAATACATTTTAAGAAATCACACTATGTGATATTTTTATAAACTTCACCAAATGTGATTTTATAGTGTACCCAATAATCAATCATGTTTTTTAATGGAGGTCATTATGACATAAAATGATCCAAATTATTTTAATATTATCCATGAGAAATTTTGGGATGTAGTCCCACTATTGTGCTAGCCTAAACTTAATCTAAGCAATTTATAGATTATAACTCATTTTGATTCAAAAGGTGATATTGGCATGATGAAGGTTTCAAATCCTTCAAATGTTACATGCTAACCTAAACTCATCATGTATGTTTTATTGATGGTAATTATTTTTTTATAAAAAGGATACCATGGCATGTATACCCACTAAAAATTTAGGGGGATTGTTGTAACATTAATATTTGTGGGATACCTTTATGTCCCATATTGTTCCATTTAATAAATAATAAATAACATATTTATTTTTTAATATAATGAAGCATTCAAAAATTATTATGTACATATAAAACTTATGTTTTATATTTGACTAAGTGAAAATGTGAATCGATTGGTTACAACCATTCACTCACCTTATAAAGGAATTTTACCTTTGTAATCAAATCACATGATTGTGAATTATTTTGAGTGGCTATGACTTCGGTTATTTTGTGAATAATTTTTCAAAGAGAAGAAGTGAGTTGATAAGTATTTAATGGTTTTGTAAATGTTTATAAAATAATGGAAAACTTTGTGTGTTTTTTACCTTGTTGAGATTTTCCCATGCTAAATTGTGTAATGTGGTATTTATTTATTTCTTGCATTATTTAAGTTAACCTATCATTCATATTAAATAATATTATACTCCTTTCCATTGGTTATTCAAACAAGCAATAAAGAGATAATGATACTTATTTTTATGGTTGATTTCATGACTATCTCTATGTTCTAGAAGTGGAAAATAGGGATAAACATGCCTCTGGCTTGCTTAGTTTTGGAAATGGCTTATTTTTTACATTGGGTTAGTTATGTAGGATCAAGTTAATATCACATGTTGATATTTATGTGTTACCATAAATGACATGTATGTAAAATGTGGCATATTGACTGTATGATCACCTATAACTATATTTTATTTATTTTTATTGTAATTCTAAACCCTAATGATGTACACAAATCTAAAAATTGACCTCATTTGCCTTGAAACACTGTAATTGTTGGATGCTACTTACATATCTAATACTCCAATGAGGGAAATCAAGCCACATGTTATTCTCCCACCTAGTGTGATTATGAAATTATTCTCCTTCTCTATGTGAAAGGAACTACTGAATGGTTTTGGTAATTTAGAATTCTTGTTTTGACTTATATTTTGAGTGATCAAAACTTGGTTTGTGATTGGTCCTAGTGAATAGTATGAAAATTGGGAAGAAAAAGCTGTATTTTCTTAATTTATAATAGTGTATATGAGTGCCAAATAGGTACCATATAGATTTAAAATGAAGCCTTTATTTGTTTATATACGGATCATTTTGAATAATTCCTTGTACCACCAACATGATAGGCTCATAATACAAACCTAAGGATTAGTTTGATTTTATAAATTAAAATTTGTTGGGGGTGGGATGCTTATGAATAGAATGGTTACTACTAAATAGTGGTAACAATATTAATTGGCCTACATGTATAGGTGTATTGCTATGATATTTTGGGGATGTCTATGGAGGTTATTTACTAGGTTTTATATGTAAAGTGAGGTTATTTTAAGTGTATGCTATCATAATGAAAGGTTTGACCTATAATAAAGCATGTAAATGTGAGACGATGGAAAATTGGGATCTTTTTTGGTTTATCAAGTCATTCGTGGTAAATATGTGTTAATATTTACATTATAAATAATTTAAGACCACGTTTTTATATCTACCTTTTTGAAAAAGTAAAGGGGTCACCTCCTCTCAAGAAATATGCCACTAGAAATGTATAAATAGACATTGTTCAAGAAACAAAAAAAAGTGCTTATATCTACTATAACTACACATATGTTCCCTATGAATAAGTAAAACCTTCACCCCTCATGAAAAATCACATGAATGGTGTTGAAATTGAAGTTTTCAAGCTAAGAGTAAAGGAGTGATCATGCTATAGAATTATTCAGAATGGAAGAGCAAAGTAGATAATAAACATTGTCACCCTATATTTTTTGTCTTGATCATAGAAAATAAATAAAATAACATAACAAAATTTGATAATGGATTCAATTTCATTAATTGAGATCATAAGGTTTATGTTAGGAAATACATATGGATGCTTATACCATGCAAAAAATAAGTAATTCATAATCTTATAAACATACATAACCCTATAAAACTATTCCATAGATTTATTATTAATAATATTTTAAAATTTAATACTATAGATGAAAAATGAAAAACATCAAGAAACAAAAGTAATGCAGAAGTGACAAAAATGTATAAACTAAATCTGAATACTAACTTATAGTGACACCAAAAATAGGATAAGTGCAATGATTAACCATTTTAGCTAACAAAAGTGTGAAAATTTAGTTGTGGGATATGATATTAACCATTTAATCAAAGTATCTTGATGCTAAGGGTGTAAAACATTAATTTGAGATTAACAATGAAGCATAAAGTAATTGGATTTTATGCTCTACTAAATTTAAGAAATTTTGATAAAATTTGAATTCATTGATCATACATGCGAAATTATAAAACAGATTTATGGCTTTAATTAGATGCCATGTTTCCCTATTATGTTGTGTTAAAAATCTATGAAAATATAATGGTAAATGTTTTTGGATATTGGTAATCACTTTTACAAAATCTAGATCTATGAAATAGAAATGGTTAAAATTAGTTGGATCTATGAACGAGACTAGGACACAAATGAGAGGTATAGATCCTCCTTATAAATGACCAACATCACTAGCATCACCAAAATCATGATTTTCACCAACATCACCAACATCAATAGAGGTTACAAGCAACCTAACATGCCAAGTGATATTTGAACCTAGGTGGGGCTAGACACAACCAAGCCACTTAACTAATGTACCCACATCTCATCAACATATGATGGTCAATGTTAAAATTTATAAAATAAAATATAATTCCCAATAAGTTATGGCATAGGATGGGGATGAATTTATGATCTACCTGCACAAAATAAATTTGATGGTTGTATGATTGTAAAATATAATAATTCTTAATATAGACTATATCATATGCAAGGTGAAAATTATGACAAACCATCAAAAAATATAAATAATTAATATGTGTGTGTTTATGTAGTATATTTAATTTTTATTTCTTATATTATGAATTTTAATTACATTTGAAGGGAAATTTTAAATAAATAACATTAAAAAATAAATTACAATAGGTAGGATCGATCATCAAGTTTACTCATCTACCTTATAGGGGATGTGTTTAGGTCAAAAAAGAACAAGAAAAGACTAGGTACATTTAAATTTATATTAATATTACATAGATCCATATGGATATTGAAAAAATAGTAAATATAAGTCATGTGATGTGTGATTGTATCTAAATATGGGAATGAATTCATTAAAAAAAAGAAAAAAAGAAAAAAAAAAAATCAAGCCCAAATGGATAAATTTACCATGGAAGTTAGGGATTTACAGGACTACTTGACCACTAGGGGAGATCTCTCTATGCCATGAGTCATGTCCCCTCAAATCATCCACCACAACACTCACACAATATAACACCTAGATGCTAAGGAATTGTTATCACAATTGTAATCAATTCTTCACCCCTCCTACTCAATGGGGAGGATGGTGTCTACCACTACCACATGAGAAATTTGTCATTGTTCCTTCTTTGTGGGGATTGCTAGCTAGTACTAGCCCTATTGTCACTATGGTGAATCTTCCTCCTTAGTGTGGAAATATTATTTTTTTGGCACCTATAGATCCCATGGATGGATGGGTGGATTTGAATCCTACCTTATATGATCCTTCATCTTGGAACACACTTCCATGTAAGGATGATTCTTCACCTCCTCCTTCTAGTGTGGTGGCATGTACCTAGTTTCATTATGTGCTTGTTATATTTTTTCTAGTGTTATTTTATTTTCCATTTTTTTTAAACATTAATACTTGTTATTGGGTATTTTTAGATAATTTTTTCCTTCATTAGGGAGTCTAAGTCATGATTACTAACTAGATACCTTGCTTTGAAACCTTTTGGTAAATTACTATTTTTATTAATAATAGTCTTACTGAAGCATTCTAATAGTAAAATATAGTAAGGCCATGACCCCTTAACCAAAGCATCATTGTTTATTGACACATTATCATAAAAAAATCCATACATGATTGTGGAGTATGGTCTATTATAGTATGTCCATTTGAATTTGAACTTAGTTAAAGGAGTTTAATAAAACATATGGTAACTAACATTAGTTTTTAAATAGTTTTTTATATATTATTTTATTTAAAAAATTTGCTTTAATAGTTATTTATATATTAATATTTGAAATTTTATGTAGATAACTCTATATAATGGTTTAGAATTATTGAAAACCATACCTATAAAAATTTGAATTTAAATGGGACAAGAGGAAATCCTACCTACATTAACTACTTGGTCTACCACTTACAATAATTGAAACTAGTTTACCATTGAGAGTCTTCATAGGTGATAGAGTGACATAAAGTGAATATATTTATTACATTGATAATTATTCTATAATGGAAGATAGGGATGGTTGTGGGTGATTGTAATTTCCATGCATAAGTATTTAATTACAATAATAAATTTGAATCTTATTTATAGTTATAGGGTAATTTCAACCTTAAATTTGACATTTATTTGAATGTCACCTAGAATTTTTTTCTTTTTAATTTGATAATTTAATAAAAAAATGTCAATATCTTGATTTTGGTGCCTTTTTTTTCAATTTTTTTCAGCCCAACATATTTGTGCAACTAGATTGATGTCTTTTTTTTTACCAATTATTGAGAAATTTTTAGATAAAGTAACATAAATATTAATCAATTTAGTATATTCATAATCCAAGATAAGATCCCTATGAATGATATTTAATATATCAATATTAGTATTTTTTTTAGGATGGAACAAGAAAACTAAAATATATTTTAAGATAATATTATAATAAATTTGTCCCCAAAATGGATTAAAGTATATAACTCACTTTCACATAATAAGGGACTGCCTAATAAAGTACAAATCTATTTGACCTTATTTTTTATTTAATAATTAAATTTTTGTTTCATAGGTATAAAAATTTGAAATATTAGAATGCCAAAGATATTAAATTTACCAATAATTCTAATTACAACTTGCTAAATGTAGAAACATGATATATTTGGAAAACACTAGAAAGAAAATAATTTAGCATAGATCTTTATTTCTAATGTATGATAGGGAAAATAAACATAATAAAATATTGTCACTATTCATGATCAAAGGAAAAATATGAGAATATTCTTAGATAGGACTGCCCTCTTTGGACAATAACGTAAGCAAGCCATGCCCATTGACTATAGACTTATCTATGTCGATCATGATAAAATAATGACTATTTTACCTTTCACCCATGTGTTTTCTAAGTGGGTTGAGATATTTTAATTTTATTATTTCCCTTCTCTTTACCTTGGAAACCCTATGTGTCTTTGTGAGAGATATAAACCTACAAAGAGAAAGGGGAAGTTCAATGGCCTGAGCTAACCAATAGATGATTGAACATTACCTACATATCTATATACTAAGAATATGAAATTAATCCACATGTATTTATCCCACCTAGAGTTATTTTGTAATTTTTCTCCTTGATTATATGCATGCAACTAAAAATTTGGATTTGATACTTGACAATGTTAGCTCTTGACTTGATTAGTTTATGACTGCTCCTTATGAATGATCTTCAATTTGCGAAGAATAATGTGGATTTTGTCAATGTCTAATAGGTGTATAAGCTATAAATAGAGAGTGCCAAGCTCAGAATAATTAATGGCCTTTGATTTTTATTTATAGTGAAACATTTTGACATTTTACTTTATTTGACATTACAAAATGTGTGGGAAGAACCAAATGAATATTTTGAAATTTAGAAACTAGATATTAATTGGCATGAGATGAGATATAACTAGGTAGACCTATATTCCTAGAGTTAAATTATCTGATAGAATAAAGGATAGTTGTCTTGAGATGGGAAGCAATCTGAAAGTCATATAGAGAGGTTTGAGCATTGAATTTGAAGATACATGTAGTATTAAAGGAAAACTATGGGGTTGATTCTAAATAAAGATAAATGGAGTACAGAAATGGTGAACAAGAATCATGTATTTGGGTGAAACTTAGGTGGTTTAAGATATGTCAAGAATTAACATTATCAAGTACATGTGACTAAATATAGGTATCTACACCCTTGAACCTTTATTATAGTAATGGAATTACCATAGTAAATGAGAAAATAATACTTGAGTATGTACAACACACTTTGTATTTGATAAGAAACTCAAATTATGTAGGCCGCTCATTTTTAGTAAACCCTATAAAATCACATGCATTAGTCATGGTTCATATTTGAAAATTGAAAGGAGATCAAGGGAGGAATACATGTATAAGGAGATGAAACTTCATTACCTTATAACTTGTAAAATATGGTGATGCATTGGATAAACATGCCCCTTGTTGAATCACTTGGAGAGATTGTTCTTCATGTTGAACCATTGGTGAATTTAGAATGATCAATTATAAAATTTGAATAACTAATCAAGCCATATAGTTTGAAAGATGCATCCTCAAAATCTCATGAATGGGTAAAATTACCCAATATACTAATAAAAATAAGGTGGGACCATAATGAGTTTAATAGAAGTGATGTTAACATTATTGACTATCACTAAACTCAATTATACATCACCCATAATAGAATATTGAACCACACAATGGGTCTAATAGATGTAATTCCAAGGCTATTGAGTGTCACTAGACTTGAATGTACATTATTTGTAATAAAAGATGTAACCACACAATGGGTTGACTAGAAGTAATGCCAAGGCCATTGATTACCAGTAAACTCAAACATATATTACTCATAATAGAATGAATCACACCACTAAAAATGTATCCAAATTATATTTTCATAATCAAAAGAGAGTGAATAATAATCATTCCCCCATCATGGCCTCAATGCTAATAGATTTAAATTTATACAAACATTTGTATTTGAGTTTTTAAATTGTATTGTATTTGATATGTGCATGAACTAGGATATATGTGCATGAAAAACTATCATGTCCCTAAATATGTGACAAATGATTTATAATTCCATGCATCTACATACTCAATTATAAATGTATATGAAACCTATAATTTTTATTCATGTAACTATTATGTATATGCCCATGCATATAAATTCAATTGTGTATGAATTTATGCTTAAGTATTTATAAAGTGAGTGCATATGCATGCCATATTACCCTATAATAAATATCATTGTGTTAATATCTATCTTTTATTTAAACTTTGAATCTATGAAACCTATACTCTACCATGAAATCTGATTTTTGAATTACTTCGAATCTTTGAAACCCATACCTTGTCAGGAAATCTAATTTTTGAATTAATCTAAGCATTTGAAAAATGTACTCTATAATTGAATATGATTTTTTATTTAATTTGAATCTTTAAAACTTGTACACTATCATGAAATCTTATTTTTATACTGATAAAGCCTTGAATCTCTAAACCAAGCCACTGTAGTGCCCCTCTTTTAAGATTAGGGATGTAGTCTATATTTTACTCATCTCAAAATAAGAGTTAATTATATAATTCAATAATTATATAATCATGTAGAATAATTCCAACATGTGGAGAGTACATTATCATATTATTTTAATTGTCATTAAGTATATATGAAACATATGCAATTTGGGACATACAAGTGTCATGTCTAGATAGATATAATAATGAGGCAAAACTAACCTTCTTTGAATTAGACAATGTAATAAAATTACATGATATGGATTTTATAACCACTAATCAAGATCAAAAATAATACTAAGCATAACATACAATGTCACACATAATGCCAAGGTCTGCATATAAGGGCCATGCTTAAATTTCATGCATAAAAACAAATATCACACACATAGGGCTAAGGGCCATAAATAATGGACATGTTCTAATGCCACATAAGTAAATATTACACACATAAGGCTAAAGGCCATAGACAAAAAACAATAAATACCTATCCTATCATGTAATAAAGTAACAAAAACAAAGGAACATATAATAGATGAAAAATACTCTACACCATCCATATGTATCAATATCACATCATAAAAAAGTAACATATCCATGGAGCACAATATAATATGTGAGTAATTAAAAATAAATTTGTAAGATAAGTAACTCAAAATGACATTTGAAGTCATATATATCATTTATAATGTAAGTTGTTTAATAAGATTCCCCCAATATAGGCACAACCAATGGGTAGAAGGGAGTCCACCATCTAGGAATCCATGCATAATATGTATATCCTATATTACACTCATATATCTAGTGGAATGCATGTATGCTTTAAAATAATATGTTATATACAAAAATATGTGATAAATATCATATGTAAATAAGTGAATTATAAATTCATATTGTGCTCATGTCATAATTTTTTTTAATATTTTTGACATAATTGAAATTTTTTTAATTTTTAAAAATGTGAAAGAGAAAGTAGAAATGATTAAAACATATAAGAAAGGGATGGATCCTAACAATCCACAACATGTAGTAATTCATAATGTGTACTAGATGTGATAACATGGAAATGTGAAGAGAGTGAAAGTAAGTAATATGCCCCCATTATATATGTGTATTGTAAAAATGTATCTCAATATCATATGTGGAGATAAGAATTTACATGCCCCAATGGGAAAGAATCAATATGTCCTCATGTAATATGTATAAGTAAGAGTATTGAATAATGTAATCCCAAATGGAATCCAAAGTATTTATATATCGTCAATATGAAATAATGAGGAAGTAACATGTTGAAAAATATGGGCACAATATTAACTATAGGATAAGTGTCACATATATTTGAATCATGATAAAAAACCAAAAGAAAGGTCCAAATGAAACAAATCCAAGAGCTAGAATAATGGATCATGTAATAGCATAAGTACACATGTGTTCCCATATATAATAATAAAGATGATGAGTAGATATGATGAAGCTCTACATATTGGAATACTAAGTAAACAAGATGTTCCCATGGAGTTCCTACATAACATATGCAATCACCATCTAAATTTTATGTTAAGCCTCCAATTGACATGGGATGCATATGTGTAAGTCTCATGTCATCAAGAGTGTCATACCAATATTTAGCATAGTTAGGATCATAATCATAATCATTTTTTTGGTACAAAATTTATGGCATACCACCCTTATAATTATTTTCATCTATCTATGTGAAACCAACTACACCATATTATGGTATGAAATTTTCTTATTTTTATTTCTTTGTCATATGTGTTATATCTTGTGCCTCTACTATGATTATATTAGATGTATTTTATGCAATGTTAGTTGACTGAATATTTTCCTTTGTCTATGCTTTCTCTAAAAATTCATCCATTCTTGAAGTGATAACCATTATAACTTAATGCTAAAATATGATGTAGTCATGATCTTCACCCACTATTGTCATTATTGCTTTTATCCATGATTTTCCTTGTTTTTCATTGCATCAATATAAGGTAGGGTCAATTTGAGACAATAAAAAACATGTTTTTAGTCTAAATTATTAGAATCTTATTGGATCCAATGTAGCATTTAGGCCTAATAATATTACCCAATTTTTGTCTACCATACTGAAGATATTGGAAAAGTGTCATGTTACATATATTAGAATCATGAAAAGAGGCAATCTCAACCTTGATAAAAAAATTCATCAATGTGAAGGCTATTAATAAAATAATCTAGTTCTTAGCTACATATTTTTTAACCACCATATCTTTATTTGGGATTTATTGTTTTTAATTTTCCTATCTGATAAACCCTTTCTTGAGGATGATTTATTTCTTACCATGTTTTCTTTTTATAATTTTTTTTTTTTGTTTGATCTTATAGTAACTTTCCCTTATCAATTTCTTCCCATTGTATTTCTTCTTTATGTAACTTTTTCATTTCAGACTACTCAGTGTCTTATGATTGCACTTGTTCTTTAGAAGAAATAATTTTAACTATAGCATGCTAAGGGTTGTAGGTGTGTGAAATATTGTATTCAAGTGATGTAACCCATAGAAATATATCTTTAACTAATTATTGTTGTTTTTGTGAAATAATACCAAAATAAGTGCCTATACTTGAATTATGATGATTATCTTGCATTATAGATTTTCCTATGTCTTTGGAGGATTGTGTCTCCATAGTAGTTTATGATTAGTACATATCTATTTTATATGAATCATATTAATATGTTACAACTTCCATACATGTGAATAAATTATGAGATAAGAATTCATATTTATTTAAATGGATTTAAATTTAACTTATAAAACTTGTCATATGTCAGATCTTGCATATCATTTCCATCAGTATCAAACCATTCTATTACTATTAAATTAGGATATTTATAATTCATCAACAAAGGGAGATATTTGATTTGATTTTCTTGTTCAATTATAACTAGTGGTGATGTGTATCTTATTTGATGCTCATATTGTGTAACTTGTCATGTTTTATGCTTGAATTTCCCACCTCATATGTATGTTTTTGATCTAATGATATGGGTTACATAGGTGTTATAATAAAATTATCCTTAGATTGTGATTTAGTCATTTTATATTATCTAAAAGGGGTATCATCTATTAGAATAATATACTCATGTTTTCATATGTAATTTTGATGCATTTATGGAATGTATAAGGTACAATATCCATCATATGAATCCAAGTTTAGCCCAAAATTAAGTTGTAATGTAACTAGTTATAAATGAATTAAAAAATAATAGGCACCATATTGGGCCTTTATAAAAAATCCAATATGATATTTCTAAGTGTTTGACAAGGATTATTATCAAATCCTTTAATATCATGTCCTGATTTTTAAATGTTATTCATTTTGATACCTAATTTTTATAATAAAGTAGAGATGAAAATATTCATCCCTAAACCATTTACAATCAATTCATGATTGAATATATTTTCATGCACCTAAAATTGAATAAATAGTATAATATCTTGATATATATTATAATTAATAGGTAATTATTCCTTATCAAGGATGATGGACTTTTTTATATCATTGATTGTATTCATGATAGAAGAAAAAGATGTTAGATGTGTATAATTAGGAAGATTGGTATCATGTAACATTTCATATAAGATATATTTTTGTTCTCTTTAATAACTATAAAATATAAATAGTAGCAGAGGTATTTATAATTGGATGATGATATCATAACCCTTAGTTTGACTAGCTTTCCTTGTTGGTGGTGGAAGGGGTTGAGGAAGAACATGTTGACCAACTTCATTCTATTGTATCAGATGAGATAACCTCCCTCATCTAGTGTTGACAATAATAACATTATAATGTAATTGAATCCTTAGGATAAAAATAAGATAATCATGATGAATGAGATAACCTTGAGGTCTATGGGTAGGAGGAACAAACTAAGTCATCTATGCCATTTTACACCTGGTGGTAACATATAATAACTTAGATTGGATATTATAACAATCTAAATTGATAAAGGCTTGATAGTTTAAATTTTACATTTTATCCTTTTTATAATATTTGAATTTGATTAATTCAAATAACACCTTAGAAATAAACATATAAATTAATGAACTTTATTAACTAGAAGCCAATTTTTTTCAACATTTCCCTAATTTTATTGTTAAAATTTGAATTTGATAATGGTATTATGGATTTAAATACTCAGGGTATGTTTTATTATTAATATATTATACATATTGATCTTAGTCATAAAAGTGAGCAAGGCCTAAAGATCACTAACTACAGAAGATTCCACCATTCTGTAGTTACACTATCTTGTCATTAAGGTATGTCAAGAGTAAATTTTTGGGGATAATCCCTTACCAACACATTAAAAGGCTAAATGTCCAAATGATTCATATGGATGATAATAAAAATAATGTTTTTTTGGCATATTTTGAGGTACGTGTAAACTAAAATATGTATATAGTGTAGTATTGCAGTAGTATCCATCACACTACAACTCAGGTAAGACTAATGACTACATTGCCTAGAATGAAAAATATTATGAGTTTTATAAATGTCAGTACACATTTATAAAAATTAATAAAAATAAATTTAAATCCAACAAAAATAAATATTTTTATGCATGGAAATTAGAAATTAAATCTGAAACCCCTACTTTATGGAGAAAACATAGAGCAACACTTAAATAAAATCTAGTAAAGGATGAAAAAAATTATATTTAGTATATGAGAATCATGAATTGAGTTGAAATCCTAAAAGAAAAATTGAAAAATCAATGCTCCAAAATTTCATGGGTTCAATAATATGTTTTATCCTATTTTTGATTTCATAAATAAATATTTGTTTGGTAGGTATAAAATTTTAAAATATTTGAATCCTAAAGATATATAATTTTCTAATAATATTTATTTCAACTTGATAAATATAGGAATATGTTATTTTTAGAAAACACTATAAATAAAATAACTTATCTTGGAAAATTGGATGGGTTCACCAATATGTTGTACCCTATTTTTGATTTAACAAAAAAATGTTTGTTTGATAGGTATAAAAATTTAAAATATCAAAATGATAAAGATATATAATTTACAAATAATATTGATTGAAACTTCATAAATATATAAATGTGTTACTTTTTAGAAAATAGTAAAAAATGATGTAAAAATTCATATTTTTAAAACACAATAGTGATAACGACTGATTCATTTATAATGAAGTCTCTAGTTACTTAAATAAAGTAAGGGTCAAATCTTATGTTATTAGTTTTTTTAGTCAAATTTAAAAAATAATAGAAAATAATATTGAATTAAATTCTAAATTTGAAAATTTAACCTATTTATACTCACCTATTTTTATACTATAAATTAAAAATTCTTAATTTATTGTGAATTCACTCCAATATGATATGTTGGATATCTCAAGATTTAAATATCCTTTTTTAATCTAGTTAGTTGAGTAAAAAAAGCACTAGATGTTATTCTACATGGTAACACTTTTTCAGTGATTCAATGTTATTTTAACATATTAATATTATACATGCCTATCTCCACAACATATTCATTACACTAATTCCAACCTTCATCCTAGTGATACACAAAAATAAATATTTCTTATGGCAATCTCTTATTGATATAAAAATAGATTTTAACTAAGGTACATCACCACTCACTATGTTTAGTTTCCCACCTTGGGGGTAATCGATATGCTCAATGATAAAAAGGATAATCTTCTCAAACTTACAAATCAAGTAAATATCAAATTTTAAAACTTAAAGAATTTATAAATAGTAATAATTGGTATATAACATTAGATACTAAATTATATATACACCTATATAATATAATAACTACATATGACTCTCTAATTAGTTATTTACCATGGGTTATACACTATCACATATGATTTTTAAATTACCACACTATTTTATGTTGACACAAATCCTCATGCAAATATGTATAACTCACATTATCATATTTACATTGGGTTACATTATATATCTATAGGGTTATTTCAATGATTCACATAGCTTCACCCCTCTTATCGAAAGAGAGGTATTATATTACTCATATTATGTGAAATTAATTTATATTGGGTTAGATATCTAGATTTAAATAGATTATATTACTTATATTGGGTTAGATTATTTCATATGGGAACACATTTTATAAAAATTATTACTTATTCTCACATATTGGCATATAATTGATACATATTTGGGGCATATGTGAGGAATATGATACACATTATCCAAGTTCATGATTTTTAGTTTATATATTCAATGGTATTATTAAAAAAATGTCATGATCTAGATTGCACGTGTTATAAAAAATGATGACATAAGTGAGATCTATGTGAGGTATTCTCTAGGTTATATGACTCACAATACATAGATTATGTATAGTGGGGGCATATGTGACACATTATCTAGGCTTATATGTTGATAATTCACATAAGTTATTATTATTTTTAAATATTTGACTTAGATTATAAATCTTAGCATATTGAGGGCATATATAGTGCATATGATAGATATTTTATATGTTTATTTCCTCATTGTTATACTAAATTTATAATCAGTTGTACTAAGATTCCTAGATTAAATATTAAAATCCTTATATAATAGATGATTTTTAAAAATTACATAAATTCTTAATTTCTACTTGGGCATTACATAAATTCTATTTAAACTCTACATATAAACGTAATATAGGGTTCCATATCCATAGGTAATGCTCAGAATATTTTTCAATTATCTATCCAATGAGAGAGAAAGAAAAATGGTATCTTATCCATATGAATAGGTCACTTAGACCCATGGAATATCCACTCCAATGAAATGAGAATATTCCATCAATGATAAAACACTATAAATAAAATAACTTAGCTTGGAAAATTGGATGGGTTCACCAATATGTTCTACCCTATTTTTGATTTAACAAAAAAATGTTTGTTTGATAGGTATAAAAATTTAAAATGTCAAAATGATAAAGATATATAATTTACAAATAATATTGATTGAAACTTGATAAATATATAAATGTGTTACTTTTTAGAAAATAGTAAAAAATGATGTAAAAATTCATATTTTTAAAACACAATAGTGCTAATGACTAATCCATTTATAATGAAGTCTCTAGTTACTTAAATCAAGTAAGGGTCAACTCTTATGTTATCAATTTTTTTAGTCAAAAAAAATAATATTTAATTAAATTCTAAATTTGAATATGTACCTATTTATACTCGCCTATTTTTATACTATAAAGTAAAAATTCTTATTTTATTATTAATTCACTCTAATATGATATGATGGATATCTCAAGATTTAAATATCCTTTTTTAATCTAGTTAGTTGAGTTAAAAAAGCACTAAATTTTATTCTACATGGTAACACTTTTTCAGTGATTCAATGTTATTTTAACATATTAATATTGTACATGCCTATCTTCACAACATATTCATTACACTAATTCCAACCTTCATCCTAGTGATACACAAAAATAAACATTGCCTATGGCAATATCTTATTGATATAAAAATAAATTTTAACTAAGGTACATCACCACTCACTATGTTTAGTTTCCCACCTTGGGGGCAATCGATATGCTCAATGATAAAAAAAGATAATCTTCTCAAACTTACAAATCAAGTAAATATCAAATTTTAAAACTTAAAGAATTTATAAATAGTAATAATTGGTATATAACATTAGATACTAAATTATATATACACCTATATAATATAATAACTACATATGACTCTCTAATTAGTCATTTACCATGGGTTATACACTATCACATATGATTTTCAAACGACCACACTATTTTATGTTGACACAAATCCTCATGCAAATATGTATAACTCACATTATCATATTTACATTGGGTCACATTATATATCCATAGGGTTGTTTCAATGATTCACATAACTTCACCCCTCCTATTGAAAGAGGGGTATTATATTACTCATGTTATGTGAAATTAATTCATATTGGGTTAGATATCTAAATTTAAATAGATTATATTACTTCTATTGGGTTAGATTATTTCAGATGGGAACATATTTTATAAAAATTATTACTTATTCTCACATATTGGCATATGATTGATACATATTTGGGGCATATGTGAGGAATATGATACACATTATCCAAGTTCATGATTTTTAGTTTATATATTCAATGGTATTATTACAAATATGTCATGATCTGGATTGCACGTGTTATAAAAAATGATGACATATGCTAGATATATGTGAGGTATTCTCTAGGTTATATGACTCACATTGCATAGATTATATAGAGTGGGGGCATATGTGACACATTATCTAGGTTTATATGTTGATAATTAACATAATTTATTACTTTTTTTAAGTATCTGACTTAGATTATAAAGCTTATCATATTGAGGGCATATATAGTGCATATGATAGACACTCTATAGGTTTATTTACTCATTATTATACTAAATTTATAATCGGTTGTACTCAAATTCCTAGATTAAATATTAAAATCCTTATACAATAGATAATTTATAAAAATTACATAAATTCTTAATTTCTACTTGGGCATTACATAAATTCTATTTAAACTCTACATATAAACCTAATACAGGGTTCCATATCCATAGGCAATGCTCAAAATATTTTTCAATTATCTAGCCAAAGAGAGAGAAAGAAAAATGGTATCTTATCCATATGAATAGGTCACTTAGACCCATGGCATATCCACTACAATGAAATGAGCATATTCCATCAATGATAAAATACTACATACTCCTAGGTGTGATAATTCTTTAAATATTCTAATTTTTCATTTGTATCTATTTAATTTTTATTTGAACAATAATATTTCTAATTGTGCACATATTTTCTCATAGATACACATGGGCATTGTGAAGCTGTAATGTAAATGGAAAGTCTTTCAAAATTTACAACATAGGTTTGTATTTTATTTATCATTTCAAACAAGTATTTTTTACTCCATTTACATACTGGATTAAAGGATGCTATTTTTTGGAAACCCAAAATTTGATATAAGTATTTTTTTGTAATGATTTTATGTGAATTTAAAAGTATATACTCATAATGGTGAATAGGTAACTTATTGGCACATTTTTTGTTGTCTTATTCTATACTTTACTTGACTATGTAGTATTATGCTTTACTTTATTCATCTTTCTTGACTTTGTCATAGGGATCCCTAGTCATGTGTTCTTATTTATGAGTTTTATATGGCTTTGAGATAATTTCAATAGTATGGATTTTTCTTATTTACCATAAGAATATATAATTTTATAAATATCCTAATATATATTTTAGGTATAATTTGGGCCATTTTATCCTTTGGGGAAATCTATTTTAAATGTTTATATCTTGTTTGGTTAGATTTTATGCATAATAGTTCCCATATTCAAAATTGATAATCTTATAAATAAAAATCCTTTATAGGCATTTAAGTAAAATATCTCACTAATCAATGATAGACACATTTATATCACATAACCATCTAAGTTACTATTATTCAAACTCTATAGTTTTTAAAGGATGTATCTATTTTCATGGTTGCACTAAAGGAAGACCTAGGAAAAAAATTCACTAAGAATTGCATTCAAATTACTTATCACACATACACATTAGAGAGTTAAATACACATGGTTTGATTACTCTTAAAATTATTAGGTGTGTATTAAACACTTATCTACTCACTAGGTATTGATTGAGGTTAGTATAGCACATGTAACATCCCCACTGGGATCTACCTAGAAATATGTGAATTTTATTTATTTATTTATTTAAACAATGTATTCTTTCATTAGATTACACCATTAGAATATAAGTAGTAATCCAAATAAAATACTCTAAGTATGATAAATATTAAATAAATATGTGACATCATTCATCACTGATCACTATCATCATAATAAAAATATCATAATTGAATATAGAAAGTAATTATAGATATCCAGCCATGACTGGTACAAACATACATCCACCATTGTCAATGTAAAATAAGTAAATAATTACATCTCATTAGGGATAATGTTTCCATAATAAATAAAATACAATGTACAATATATAAAATACATGGATCCACAGAGCATGAGTTCCCAAACTCTAGTATATATGGCAATCTCAAGTGTTGTCTCCAAAGAAGTACTATTGTAGGGAGGGAGAGCATCATTTGAGTGACTTTCCACACCAACCATGGATCAACAATACCTCACACAATCCTCCATAAGGGAATGCCCCTCCTTTCATAGATGAGTAGATAGTGACAATGTGAGAATCTAGAGAGATAAGCTAATCCCTATGTGTTGTATGATTTATAAGAACATGCAGTGTACCATAAAGAAATACATTCTAACATGATATCGTAAAAATATGTAAATAATACATATGAAATGAAAATGTCTAACTAACATTACTTTGGCCAATTTTTTTAGTAATTAATTATCTCTAAGATTAGTCAATTTTATACACACCACTTGATCGGATTACCTTCATCTGGCATTGGTGATGCAAGTAATCTAGTGAAGTTCGTCTCACTACTTACTTAGTACTAATAATGGGAGATTTGGTTAACATAATATAACCAAAATATTCATACATATTACTTCTTAATAGTAGTCATAAAACATGCTAAATGTTGAAATAACCAAAATTCATACATTTAGTCCATAAAACATATGAGTGAATCTCCACATTATCATTTATCCATCAATAATAGGCTTAAAAATTACAACTTGTATCACCTGGGTATAATATACATTTAGCCTACAATTTTTTAATTCCTATAAGTAGTTTCAAATTAAATGCACTTTATGACAACCCATAATATCATAGTTCAGTGTTCATGAGTACAACTGCTCAATTACAAACAATCAGTCATAAAAATATTAAAAATCAAATATCTCATGATCTTAGTTATATTTTGTATGAACATGATCTTTATTAACAACCTTGTATTAGAGTTACATGAGCAAGATATTCTATAATAATAATATTTGTACATGATGATGAAACTAACCTAATTATCAAGATATCTCACATGTGGCCTATAGCTCCACAAACTAAATTAGTAAATTGTTATGTTATTATTCAATTAGTATAGTTAATGGATATCTATTCTAAGTTATGATTGCTATCAACGTCTACTATTGATCATACATTGTCAGGTATAAACTACATTATTAGATTGATATTATGGATATATGACAATATTGTCGATATCCCCATTTATGAATATACTACATCTATATATAGTATTTTCCTTATATTCTATATATGTATATTATTACATCATCAGTAGATATCCTAATTTATTATGAATTAGCATTATTCTTACTATACCCATTAGTTTTCTTACCATAGATATATAGGTTTATACTAGGTATCCTTTTTCTTATTCTTTTATATAATTTATATCTCAATGAAGTTTCCATAGAATTATTCTAAAATAATGACATCCCATAGTATCTTAAATACTCTTGTATTTAGCGTTATACCAATTATTGGATCATCATATCATATCCTTCATCATTTTCATATAATTTATTATAAACTATAGATAACATTTACTTGGATATATTTAATTTCCCTATCTACACATAAAATAGTATTCCAAAACAACACCCAACAACAAATAGTACATTAATTAGATCATTTCAATAGTCAATTTCAAGCTATCATAATATACCTGGACTATATTATTTAAATAGTAAGTTGTCTACAATCAATAATATATTAGATTCATATAATAGATCCAACTAAAATTTAATCATTTTTAGAATACCCCCATAATATTTTTAGAATGTGTTCAACAAGATATACATCATATTTTCCATAGAATAAGACTTATGAACATTATATAAATCCATATGTATTCATATCACACTACAACATAGTGCCACACACACACACACATGATTGATGTATATCTATACCAGATCTCTGTATATAACTATATTTTATTTGATGTATGTAAAATATACCACCCAATGCATAGGTTGACTCCCTAATATTGGCTTATTGTCTCCTAAGTCACTGGCTATGTGTTTTGTTTGCTACATAATAATATGTATTTATATATACTAGTCATTGTGTGTGTGTGTGTGTGTGTGTGTGTGTGTGTGTGTGTGTGTGTGTGTGTGTGTGTGTGTGTGTGTGTGTGTGTGTGTGTGTGTGTGTGATTTTAATTTTTTGTATATACCAAGCCATCACTATATGTTTTTTTATGATATATACTAAATCATTCACTACAAATACCTATTAAATTCATTATATATGCCTATCAATTCATTGTATGAATTCTATTGAATGCATTGGTAATGATGAATTTTACTTAGTTATAATAGCTATTTGTTGTGATGTATATCATAGTTTAATATATATAATTTGGTATATACACAGATCACTCTATATAATAGGTTTTGTATATCATAATTAGATTGCTCTATATCATAGTGGTCCTAGAGTTCTGATTGGATTCAGATCACTCTATATAATTATAAAGTTTTGTATATCATAGTTCGAGGCATATACTTTTATATATTGTTTTATAAATGAATTTTCATGTAGATCAATTCCACTTATTTGTATAATAACCTTTATATTTATATGCATATATACACAATTCATACCTATAAGTAAATCACTATTTATACCTATCAATTTCACTTGTATACTACTGCTATAAAGAATTCAAATATATGTATGCCAACATAAAGGTGAGTCATTGGTTTTATCTACAAAATATCAATTTGTTGTGCATATAAATTCTCCTATATCACTGTAATATTATCAGATTGCTATAATATTCAACATGAATACATAGAATTTAATTGCATTGCCTTCCTGGAAATATGCTCTTCTATTTCTTCCCCTTTGCTTCCTTATCTTCTCTCCTTATATTTTGTGCCTCCTCTCCCCTTATGACACATTCCTTCCTTTTATTAAATGACTTTATCTCTTTTTTTTGTTTTTTTGCTATTTTTATCCAAAGTCACCAAATCACCATCTTCATTTTTTATTCCAATCTTAGAATGATTTTTATTTTATTTTATTTTAAATCTTTCCCTTTTGTTTATTTCTATTTTTTGTTTTTATTTTTTTTATTCTTATTTGTATATTTCTGACTTCATAGTAACATTTAATTTATTAATTATAACAAATCATTTTTATTGCTACTAATTTAAAATAGGTAAGTCATTATCCATATGACTAAAAGAAGTCAATTATATTTCATTATTATAAAAATGGTAAATCAAAAATATTATAACTACACATGATGGTCAGGTTATATGCAATTGTAACCAAATCATGAATTTCATAACATGATATAGTCATATAACACCACAATGCAACCATATGAAATTAATTCCACATAATCATTAAACTAAGATAAAATGTAATTAGTATGCATAATCAATTATCTAAATTCAAAAAATCATTAAAATATACTAACGCTAAGCATTTCATTATGCATATTACATGTACTAACTAATGTGGTGTGTGAAGGGTTATATCCATTTCTCTGTTATCCCCCAACATATCCACCTACATCACCCTCTTTTATGATGTTCTCCCTTTGTCATGTTATGAGGGATGATTCTCTCCTGATTCCAACTCACAATAGGTAGGTAGTTATTCCATAACATCATGATATATATACATCATAAAATAGTGTTAAAATAATAAATCAACATGATCATAATGTAAGAATATACACTATATCTAACTCATAACAATGCAATCATGTAATCAAATTAGTATTCAACTTCATCATAACATATAACTCATATCTTAGTCAAATAACAAACAAATCAAATTGTTAACTATAAATATCCATGGATAATTAAGTAAGTTTGCTTAGTGAGGAATTAGGATGTAACATCCTTCCCTCTTAAAGTTAGTCATCATTATGATGATACTTATTCAAACATAAGTTCTAAATTAGAAACATTGTTTAGTATAAAAATATCATAGTATGAAGTATCAAATCAAGTAAATTAAAATGTGGAAATTGCCTGTAAAACTCATCATAGTCCTCTCAAGTAGCATTATCCCTAGAGTATTGGTCTCATAAGACCTTACACTGTGACATCTCTATATTATGAAAATGAATTTTGTGAGTGTCAATTACTCTGATTGGTTCTACCACAACCACCCTAGGATACAAAACTTACAAAGCATTCCAATCTAACACATGTCAATGATCAACTACATACTTTTTAAGATAAGAAACATTAAAGACATTATGTAATAGAGCTAGGGATGGTGAAAATTCATGCCTATAAGCTAAAATATTGGCCACTTATAACACAACTAAGGCTACCACATATCTTGATGATAATTTTACTAACTTCCTAAATTTAATCAAACTCTTATGCAACTTAACCCGTAAGAACACTTTATCACTTATTGAAAACTACTTATTTGTCTTCTTTAGATCAACATAAATTTTTTACCTATCATTGGAATTGGCCAATCTCTATCTAAATAATCAAATTTGATATTCTATTTTTTAAATTATCTTAGGTCTAAAAACTACCCTATCTTCTAACCTATCCCAATTGATTGGTATCCTACACCTTCTTTTGTACTGTGCTTCAAAAGGTGCCATATTCAAATCTAAATGGTATGATTTATTGTATGAAAAATCAATAAATAGAAGATAATATTCCCACTTGTAATATTGATCCATGCAATAAATATGAAAAAGACCTAACACCTAATTAACTTACTTAGTCTAACCATCAATCTCTGGGTGATATTCAATACTAAAGTTTAATTACATACCCAAAGCTAAATTTAGAGTTACCCAACATATAGAAGTCATCTTTAGATCATGATCCAAAATGATCTTCTTATGAAATACATACAACCTATATAATTCCTTTATGAACCTCTTTGTAAGAGTATGTAGATCATCGGTCAAATTGCCTAGTATAAAATGAGACACCTTAGTTAGTTTGTCAACTACTACCAAGATCATATCATGCCTATTTCATGACATCGATCAATTTTTGACAAAGTTCAAAAGCATCACCTACCACTTACATTTTGGTATATCATGCAGATATAACAAAACAACTAGATTCACATGTTTAGTTTTCACTCACTGACATTCCAAACAAAATGACACAAAATACACTACATCTCTCTTGATTCGCTTCCATAAATATAATGGTCTTATCTCTACCATGAGCTTGGTTACTCTTAGATGTCTTATATATAGGGAAATATGCATTTCATTTAGCATTGTCCTTTGTAGATTCTCTTAATATGACACATACATCCTTCCATTGTAATGCAAAAGACCATCACTCTCTAATATGAATCCTTTATACCTAGGAATCTAAGCATTCTTAGATAATGCTTTTCTGAACTGATCATAGACTTCATCTCCTGATAATAATTCAATCACTTAATCTTTGAAGGTACTTTTTATAGTAACCATAACTATTATGTAAATTCTATAACTAAGGGCATCAACTACTTTATTTTCCTTGCCTTTAATATAATTAATATTGAAATATTCTGACAAGAACTCTAGCTAGCATCTCTGATGATCCTTCATATTTGATTGGGTAAATATGTACTTGAGTCCTAACTTATCCATCTTAAGCTCAAACAATTCTCCCAACATTAATTATTTCTAAACATGCAAAGTATGCACAATAGCTACAAGTTTTAGGTCATGATTGGTATATTTCACCTCATAAGGCTTCAACTTCCTTGATTTATAAGCTACCACTATACCATCCTACATAAGGAATCCTCCTAGTCCATCCATAGATGCATTTATGATCAATGAAAATTGACCATTGGGGTTAGGATTCACACTTATCTGACTAAATAAAACTTTACTTCTTATAATATAGAGAGGTAACCAAATTAGATATCTTATAAAAATTTAGAATGAACTTCTTGTAATATCTCACTAATCCCATGAAACTTATTACCTCGTGCACATTTTTTGGCATCAACCATTTCATAATGACTCTTATCTCTGTTAGATCTACATAAATAACATTTGCATAAATAATACATCCAAGATATTTCACTCTAATATGCCCTTAACCTTTGGCATATCTAGGGATATATGTGGCCAACTTATTGCTTACATACCTCTTTTATATTCTTCTTACATTTCTTTATGTTCTTAGTTAGGTAAGCATATAGAATAACCATGGCTAATTAAACTATATATAAGAGGTAGTGGTTAGTGTTTGATCATCATAATAAGTATTATGATCTTATTATATTTATTGTGGAGGTTACCCCATTGAAGTGGCTCTACTACATTATCTAATATTTTACTCTGCTATTAATTATTATTGTGTGATATCTTATCTTTGGTTATTTTTTGTGATATAATCATTTTGTGTGAACATCTAAGTAATTTCCTTACAAGTGGTATTATATATTTGATTTGGTTAAGTTTCCTATGGTGTTTTTTTTGGATCTAGCGAGGTGAAATGTTTGCCATCATAAGAAGCAAAAAACATAGCTTGCAATCTAGGAAGAATTAATTTTTTCTATCAACACAGTATTGTTCGAAACACTTTTTTGAAAAAAGTATAGAAATTTTTTTCCCTTTGCACATTTGTAGTCATTGGATTTGTCTTGGTGAGATAATCATAATGGTATATTCTTTTGGTACATTTATTTATGCCAAAAAATTTCACCTTAGTGCATAAAAGTAGGCATTAGATTAATCTTAGTGAAGTGATCAAAATGGTACAATCTCCTCATACACTTTTTTTGGGGAAAAAACCCTCTTAGGGTTTGTACAAGTGGGGTCCTACTACTTAAGGAAAAAAGGAGGAAAATTTTCCTAAAACTCCTTCTAGGGATGAAATAGAATCTAGAACTTTAGATCTGATGATTTCTCAACTTTAGGTTGACATAAAGGGTTTGATGTGGTAGGATGACTTTACTACAGTTCAAACTAATGTTTTAGTGGTGTGCAAAGAGATTAATGGGGTGCACACTCAATTAAATCAAATCACTATGTAATTGGATGCCATTTCATCTCAGTTATAGATAAACAACCCTCTATCTCATCATTTAGGTACTCCTTTCAACACTAATAACTCCAATCCTGGTGTGAAAATGATGTTGCAAAAAGTGGGCATGCATAAGTTTGATAGTGGCATCCTTGTATTTGGAACCTGAGTAGTTCATTTGGTATCACTAGTTGTGTGTTCAAAATAAAAAGAATGGTACTCCTATTACATGGTCTATTTCCAATGATGATTTTTTGGCTCATTATCAAAACAAAGTCTTTGAGAACTACTTCGACAAGTTAGACAAATTGCATCAAACAAGAACTATGTAGGATTATATTCAATAATTTTGGAATCTATCTATATAGGTGGAAGACATCATTGAGGTTAATTTGACTAATATTTTTTTGGGTGGAATCAAATATAGAATCTAATTGGAAGTTTAAATGTTTAATCCATCATATGTATTATAATTTATCCCAATCTCACATATGGCAAAAGAAAAAGAGATGGTCAAATAGAAAAAATTTACTACTGGTCATGATCACACCTTTCGAGTACCATCATTTCTTTAACCCACTAGATTGACACCTTAAGAAATTAAGGATAAGAAAGACAAAGGGCTATGTTATGGTGTGATATAAATGGATCCAAAAACATCATTGTGCTGAAAAGAAGTTGTTTTAAATGAAAGGTACCAATGAGGATGTAGATGATGAGGAGGTAATTGGTGAGGAAGAAAAAAAACTTGAGGAGGAATCTGAAGAACCTCAACCTACTATTTATTATCATGTATTTTTAGGTATTATTACTTCACAAACTATTAAGGTGGTGGGTTTCCTTAAGAAACAAAAGGTCACTATTTTGATTGATTTTGGGAGTACACACAACTTCATCAATAGTAATTTGGTTGCTCGTTTGAGCTATTTCTTTTATCCCACTCCATAATTTTAGGTCATGATTTTATTTGTGTTAATGTTAGATATTTATGAAAATTCCATAGTATTAAGATAATCATTGGAGACTACATGTTTGATATTCCCATGGGTGGAACCGATATTATTTTGGGAGTACAATGGCTCACCACTTTGGGCAATATTGAGATGAATTTATAGTAATTATTCATGCACTTTCATTCTGAGGGAAGGACATCTGAGCTAAGAGGATTAAGTGATAAATCTCCATAATTTGTTATCTCCCATCAAATGACCAATATTCTTTGAAAGGGTGTTGAAGGATTTATGGCTAATTTGTTTTCCATTAGAGTCTAGCCAACTCAGTCATCTACACCTCTTGATCTAAAACAAGTGATTGACGCCCATTCTATTATTTTTGGTGACATGCCAAAAGGACTTCCACCTAGACACATACATGATCATGCCATCAAACTTATTCTTGGTAGTACACCACCCAACATCAAGCCATTAAGTATCCCTACACCCATAAAATTGAAATTGAGAATATGGTATAGGAGATGTTAGATGTAGGAATCATTCACCACAACCGAAGCAAATATTATTTACCAGTTATCATGGTGAGAAATAAAGGTGACACTTGAAGAATGTGCCCTAAATATAGAGAGATCAATAAGTAAATTATCAAAGATAAGTTTCCTACTCCTATCATTAATGATTTTCTAGATGAATTGAATGGTGCTCTTTATTTTTCCAAGTTATATTTACATTATAGGTATCATCAAATCCAGATCTGTGATGAAGACATACCCAAAATAGCTTTAAAAACTTATGAGGGCCATTATGAGTTTATGGTTATGCCTCTTTGTCTAACAAATGCACCATCTACCTTTCAAAGTTTGATGAATACTAGTTTTAGGCCATTTTGTTGAAATTGATTTTGATTTTTTTATGATATCCTCATTTACAGTAAAAATTAGGAAGACCATTTTTAGCTTGTGAAACAGGTACTCTCAATTTTATAACAACATCAGTTGTATGCCAAACCTTCCAAATGTACTTTTGGAGCTCATTAGGTTGAGGATTTGGGTCATATGGTTTCACATGGAGTGCAAGTGGATCCTAAAAAAATCCAAGCAATGGTGGACTTTCTAGTTCCTAAGATACTCAATCAACTAAGAGAATTTGTGGGGCTAACTAGTTACTATCATAGATTTGTCAAAAATTATGGTAGCATTGCAGCCCCACTCACCTATTTGTTGAATAAATACTCATTTTAGTGGATAGATATAACTACCAAGGCATTTGAACAATTGAAATTGGCTATGTGCACCACTCCAACGTTAGCCAATCCTAATTTTTCTAAGACTTTTTTGGTTGAATGTGATGCATCTAGATATGGTATGGGTGTTGTGATTATACAATAAGGTAGACCAATTACATTTAAAATTTTCCAACTGAAGGTTAAAAATTAGCTCAAGCCCATCAATGAGAAGGAAATTAAGGTGATTTTTCATGTAGTCAAATAATGGAGACCTTATTTGATGGGTAATCACTTTCAGGTAAAGATTGATCATGATAGTCTCAAATATTTATTGTAACAATGGTTGTCATTAGAAGAACAACATAAATAGGTAACTAAGATTTTAGGCTATGATTTTGAAATAGTATACTAGAAAGGCAAGGAAAATATGGTGGTAGATGCACTATCTAGAAGGGATGAATTAGTTGAGGTATTGATATGTGCCATGACCATGTGGTAGGCAGATTAGCTAGAAGAAGTAAGATTAGAATGGGAAAATGATAGTGCTATCCATGATTTGATTCAATAGGGTTTAGGTAGATTTGAAAAATTCACATGGAAGGGTAATGTATTATGGTATAAAGACAAATTATACATATGTAAGAATTATCTTCTCAAACCAAAAATCCTTCAGGAACTTCATGCAACTCCACTTAGGGGTCATTCAGGATTTTTGAAAACCTATCATAGAATCAAGAAGGATATTTTTAGGAAGGACTCAAGGGGGATTTACAAAAATATGTAGCTAAATGTATGATCTATCAATAAAATAAAGGTGAAACCATCAAAACCCTAAGTCTCTTACAACCTTTATCCATCACTAGCCAGCATTAGGAAGATGTGTCTATGGATTTCATTACAAGGCTAATAAGATCTGATGTTCAAAATGGTATCATGTTTGTTATGGATCATCTTAGTAACTATGCTCATTTTTGTTCTTTATCGTAGCCCTTTATTTCTAGTATAGTAGCTTCTACTTTTCTCAATATAGTTTAAAAACTACATGGTACTCCTAAAATCATTGTCAATGATAGAGATCCCATTTTCACTAGTATTTTTTGGATTAAATTATTTGCATGCTTGGGATCCAAGTTGGATCATAGCTCATCCTATCATCCTCGATCAGATGGATAAACTGAGGTAGTCAACAAATGTCTAGAAGTATATCTCTATTGTTTTATTTTTCATAAATAGGATAAATGGATTCATTGGTTGTCACTTGATAAATGTTGGTTTAATACTCATGTTCATAGGTCTTCCAAAATGTCTCCCTTTGTGGCCTTGTATAGATATCACCCTCCATCCATCACTTCAACCTTGAATGTCCATCCTAAGGTTCATGTAGTTGAAGAACATATTCACCATCAACAGGAGGTCCTTGTAAGTTAGCATGAAAATTTAGCCATAACCCAAAATCACATGAATTAGTAGGCAGATCAACATAGGAGTGAGAGGAATTTTGACATTAATGATTAGGTCTTTGTTCACTTGAATACATATAATCAGATGTCCTTAAAACAAAATAAAAAGAATAACAATCTATCCCCTGAGTATTATGGGCCTTATCAGATCTTGCATTATGGCCTACAAGTTAGAGTTTCCTTCATCACTCATATACATCTATTATTCATGTATCATGATTAAGAAAGTCATTAGACAAAGAGTTTTTACTCAAACTAATTTAACAAAATTAGATGAAGAAAGGAGATTTATTATTGATCCTGAGGTAATATTTTAAATACACACTATGCAGTTGTGGTCTAGAGAAATTAAGGAGTACTTGATCAAATGGAAGAATATTCCATGTGAATATGCCACATGGGAGAATGAACATTTGTGCAATAACATCTAGAGATGATTCAATTTTGAGGACAACATTATTTTGAAGGGGAGGGGCATGATATGCCCTTAACCTTTGACATGTCTAGGGATATGTGTGGTTGACTTATGGCTTACATACCTCTTTTAAATTCTTATTATATTTCTCTATGTTCTTAGTTAAGTCAACCTATGGAATAACCATGGATAATTAGGATATATATAGGAGTTAGTGGTTAGTCTTTGATCATCATAATAAGTATTCTAATTTAATTTCATTATTGTGGAGGTTGCCCCCTCAAAGTGGCTCTATTATATTATCTAGTATTATACTCTTCTATCAATTATTACCATGTGATCTCTTATCTTTGATTATTATGTGTGATATATAATTATTCTATGCAAACATCTAATCTATGAAAACATCTAAGTAATTTCTTTACATACTCTTTCTTAGAAAAATGCACACTTATATATCTTACCATACAACTTATGCTTTTGCAACTATTATAGAACCAATTTCAAGATTTGAATATGGTCCTATTTATTCTTAGAGTATATAAGAATTTCATCAAGAAATACCAAGACAAAATGATCTAGATTATCTTTGAACACACTATTCATGAGATTCATGAATGTTGCTAGAGCAATTGTCAACCCAAATGGTAACACTGTGAACTCATAGTGCCCATAACAAGTTCTAAAATTTGTCTTCAAAATATCCTCATCCTTTGTCCTTAGTTGATGATATCCTACTCTAAGATCAATCTTATAAAATACCATTTCTCCATTCATTTGGTTAAAAATATCATCTATACAAGGTAGCAGATGCCTATTTTTGATAGTTGTTTTGTTTAACATTTTATAATCTATGCAAAGTTAAAGAGTACCATATTTATTCATGACAAAGACAATTGGTGCACCCCAAGGTGACACACTTAGCCTAATCAACCCATTTGATAACAATTCCTAGAGTTTATCCTTCAATTCAACCAATTTAGTGGTTATTATCCTATATGGTGCCTTGGACTGTGGTTCTGATCTAGGTATGATATCGATAGATAAATTAAAATCATATTTGTTAGAATATTTAGTGTGTTCACATTATTAATTGTTGATCATATTTAATGTTAATAATAAACAATATATTATGGTTAATAGGTTTGCATGTTATTTTTGTAAATAATAACAATATTACGTGAATAGACTTAGTGTGTTTGGGAGGTTAGTATTTGAGTGATTGTAGGGATTTAGGAATCCTTGATTATAGGAAATTTTTTCCTATTTATTGGTATGTATCTATAATGAGAATTAATAGAGTGAAATATATTATTGTGTGTGTTGAATTAAATTCTCTATGTATGTTCAATTCTCATTTTATTAATGCATGATTTAATCTGTGTTTAGCTCATCTTATACATATTCTTGGTATTAGAGCAGATTATTGATCCTGTAATGGAGACTTGAGAGAGTATGGGGAGAGAACCATTATAGTTCTTAACTACCCTAGTGGATGAGAAAATTTTGAGATAATAGTTTGCTTTAATATTATTTTGATGTCATTCTTTGTGTAGTTATACATTTATATTTAATCTATTATTAGACAAGACATTTTAAATCTTCTGAGTGTGGGATAGATTAATCAATCTAAATGATTATGTTGTAGTCTTGTTATTCTACCAAATACTTAGTTCAATTTACAATCAGATCCAATAATATCTTAGCCTACGAGCTCAACCTCACTATCATCTATTGCATCCACTATTTGCATCGAAAGGATTTTCATTAGACTTGAAGGAATGACGAGAGTATAGATTTGAAAAGTGATAATAGTTTGTTTTTTTGGATATTCTATACCCTTCATCAACTCACTTGGATCTCACAGTGTAAATTTTGGAAACTAAGTTCACTTTATTCATTATAAATTACAGATTTGGATAGTCAAATGTCCTTGGCTTTGCATCGATATCGAAGATCAACATGGCATTGATGACAATGGAAACATTCCCAATTAATCTCCTCTACATGAGCTCCTTCCACATGCTAATATGCATGTGTCCTTGTCATGTTCCAATCATGTGTGTAGTCCACTGATCAAATCTACTTTAGCTTCTACTATTTTGCTAATATTTGTGAAATACATATTAAAAAAAATAGTTATCTTACGTCTATTTTAGGTTTGTACTTTAGTCCTTATGTGTCTTTTAGTATTTAGAGGTAAAAGTTGTTTATTATTTTTCTATAAGTCATATTATAATCATGGGCCTATTCATATAATATGGTCTAAGTTTATTATGAGTCATATTTTTTAAACATTATTGAGTGAGAATATATTATTAGTGTCTTGTGTCCATAATGACGTCAAAATTCTCATTATAAAAGAGTCAAGTCATAAAATTCCTAGTTTTTTTTTGGTATTTTAAAATTTGAAGTGTCAAAATGTCAATAATGAGTCTTGTATGTTTTTGTGAGTTGTCAAGAGTAAAAATTATCAAAAATAAAAATAAAAATTGTATTAGAGATGCATTTTTGGGTGACCCCGACGTCTTGAGTCAAATGTCAAAAATATCAATCTTGTGGAGTTAACTCTATTCCCTTCAAAGCAAGCTAAGCTTCATTGACATATTACTTGAATAAGTAGTGACATATTAGAGGATAGAGGTTACATGAAGGATGGAGATTATTTAGTGACCTCTCGTCAGGGACCATCGATGAGGTTACATACTAATTTGGTGGCCATGTGTTTTTTATTGTGTGGTATGATTTTCAGTATTCTAGATACATTTAATTTTTAAGTTTTATGGTGTATAAATGTTCACATTGTGGAATAGGAACATAAATATATGTTTCATTTTCCATTTATAACTAAATAGACTAAAATCAAGGAATACTACTAGTGGTAGTGGGAGTCTTCTTTGTTGTGTGAGATTGAGTGACATGATCATTCACAGTGGCTATAAGTAAGAATTTGATTTCTTATAGGGTAAAATGTGACATTCAATTTGTGTTTTTCATTCCCCTACTTGTTTGAAACACCTCTACTATTTGGAGACAAGGGAAAGTGTGGATATAATGGAATGTGGTCAACAATTGTATAGGAAGGAAGCTAACTATAGAAGTCCTTTGACTACAGAGATCCTCTAACTACCTTACTTCTTTATGGAGATGATCAGCTAGTGACACATCTAGTGTAATTAAATGGTGTATAAGTGGGAAGTATTCCAGTGATCATGTATAGTAAGATTTAGATAGTAGTATGCAGACTTCAAAGTATGCATTGGCATATGATTATGTTCGAGCCAATTCTTAAAGATGTAAGTTTTTCCCATGCTCACATTAAGGGGGTGTAGATAGGATTAATAATGTTCACAAGGGCATGAATGTTAGAATATTTAGTGTGTTCACATTATTAATTGTTGATCATATATATTGTTAATAATAAACAATATATTGTGATTAATAGGTTAGCACATTATTGTTGTAAATAACAACAACATTACATGAATAGACTTAGTGTGTTTGGGAGGTTAGTAGCTAAGTGATTGTAGGGATTTAGGAATCCCCAATTATAAGAATCATTTTCCTATATATTTATATGTATCTATAATGAGAAATAATAGAGTGAAATATATTATTGTGTGTGTTAAATTAAATTCTCTGTGTATGTTTGATTCTCATTTTATCAGTGCATGGTTTAATCTGTGTTTGGCTCATCCTATACCTATTAACATCTAGGTGGCAATCCTAAAAATTCTTCTGGAAACACATCATGAAAATTCCTAAGGAATGGATAATATTTGAGAGATATTTCCTTAGGTTCCTCCATTTCATTTATCTTGATGATAAATGCTTGGCAACCTTTTCCATGATCCCTCTTGAATTGTATTGTAGAAATATGCCTAAGACTCAAATCTATTTTATCACCTTGAATTTGTGTCTAATTTCCAAAATCATCTAGATTAGTAGTTTACCTTGGCCTTATGATTCACAAGATAGTTTAATCCTAGGATCACATCATATGACCCTAGTGTTACTACATATATATCCACTACTATTTTCAATTTGGGCAACCTAATCTCTACTTTGACTAAACACTCTTTAACCATAACTTTTGAATCATTCCCATATTGTATTAACCATGCATTTTTCATTACTTTAGCTCTTATAGATAATTTAATAAGCATTTTAAGATCTATAAAACATTTTTTATCTCCTATATCTATCAAAATGGAAACTAGATGTTCAAAAAAAATACGTAATAGCTTTATGCGTGAAGCTTGAAATTTAGCTTGTTGATTATCAACTACTATATGAATACACTATTGAAAAGTTACCTGTTGAAAAGTTCCTTGATGAGGAATAATACATATATTATTTGACTTGTCCTAAGTACACTTATGATCATAATGATCATTTTCATAAATGAAACAACCTCTAGGTGGTCCTTTCCTATTAGACTATTGGTTTCCCTTGAAACTACCTTTGAAACTATTACCCAGTTTCTTGTTTCTTGAACCATTATTAAATTTCATATTTAGAATTTGTAACTACTTTCTAGAGTCTTAAATCCTCTGCTTCTAGGTTTTCTTTTCGAAAGTTGATTTAGAACTTCCAAACTTTTTCTTGAACTTGTCCTTAGCCTGTGTAAGATACTTTAACTTTTGTTCATGTTTGACTACCTTCTTGAAGACACAATACATGGTAGAAGGTCCATGAAAATCTACCTCTCCACCAATCTAGGGTTTCAATCCCATGATAAACTTCATATTTTTGAACCTCTCATATGTCTGGTACTAAAGTACACACTTTAAAAGCTTGGTGAACTACTCCTAGTACTCATTCACTGATAAGTCTCTTTATTTTATATTTTGTAAATATTTTAACTTTTGATTAAATTATAACCATGGAATCCATCTTGACCTAAAAAAAGTAACAAGTTTATCCCATGTAGTGGTGGTCGAGTTAAGATTCATTTCCAACCTATTATTGGCCCACCACATAGCTACTTCACCAGCCAATTGGTAAGCTCCCCAAATTACATTAGTGACCTCAAATTAGTTTCAACTATTGAAATACTTATCCATCTCAGTCAACCATGATTAATTTCTATCACCCAAAATAGTTCCATCAAACTTAGGTGGATTCACCTTTTTCATATCTCTAGCCAACTCTATAGCTACCTATGCTCTCACATCCTAAGGATTTTCCTATTTAGTGAGATGACCTTTAATTTATTCCTTATGTTACTCCTCTTCATGGCCATGAACCTCCTAATCCTAGGTTAAAATCTAGTCCCTGATTTCATTCTTGTCTATGAGAATCTAATCCAACTTTGCTTCTTTCTCGACATAAAATTGATTAGAATAAAATGGAGGGTTACTATCATTGATGTTTGGTGGACCCTCTTCAGATAATATATCTTTTATCATCTTATTTTTGGTAGATATAAAGATATATAAATATTAGTGGATTCATTTAATTCTAAATTTTGAGTCGTAACTATGATACCACATGTAAAATCCCCACTAAGATCTACCTAGAAATGCATTATTTTTTTAATTTAAACAACATATTATTTCATTAGATTACACCAAGAGAATATAAGTAGTGATCCATATAAAATAATCTAAGTATGATAACTATAAAAAAATAATTTGACATCATTAAGCATTGATCACTATCATCATAAGAAACACATCATAATTTAATATAGAAAGTAACTATAGATATCCAGCCATAGCTAGTACAAACATATAACCACTGCTATCAATGTACAATAAGTAAATAATTACATCTCATTAGGCATAATGTTTCAATAATAAATACAATATAATGTTCAAGATACATGATTCATGGCTCCATAGAGCATGAGTTCCCAAACTCTAGTATCTATGGCAATCTTAAGTGTCATCTCCAAAGAAGTATTGTCATGGGGAGGGAGAACATAATTCAAGCACTTTTCCACACCAACCATAGACCATCGATTCCCTTCATAATTCCACATAAAATAACTGACCTCACTTCATGTATGATTATGTAGTGATGGTGCAAGAATTTAGAGAGACAAGCTAGTACCCGTGTGTTGTATAATTTCTAAGAACATGCAGTGTACCATAAAAAATCCATTTTAAAATGATATCGCACAAACATGTAAATCATACATATGAAATGACAATGTCTAACTAACATTCCTTTGGCCAAATTTTTTAATATTTAATGATCTCTAAGATTAGTCAATTCCATACACACCACTTGATTAGTTACCTTCATATGTCATTGGTAATGCTAATAAGCTAGTGAAGTTTGTCTCACTACTTACTCAGTACTAGTAATGTGACATTTGGTTAGCATAATAAAACCAATAGATTCATATAGATTAATTCCTACTATCATTTACAAAACATGCTAAATATATAAATAACCAAAATGTATACATTTAGTTTGTCAAACATATGAATGAACCTCCATATTATCATTTATCCATAAATAATAGGCTTAACAATTACAATTTATACCACTTGGGTTAAATATATGTTTATTGATGCAGGAGCATCTACAATAGCACCATGGAGGACTAGTTGAACATGCAAATTCAAATGATATTTCAAATTCTGGTTTTCCCTCCAAATTGTGTAGATTTCAAATTTTCACCTTATGAGTAAATGTAATTATCAAAAAGTGAAAGTGAAAAGGTAAAAAATGATGGTTAGGCTGTTGAGGAAATCAAGGGTAAATGGTTGAAACTATTTTAAACCTTAGAATATTGTTAAAACTTACAAACAACATTTGGTTTTGCCTTAAGCCCAATTTGGGCGTAGAAGTTAGAAGGGAGATTCTTGAAAAGAGAGAAAAAAAGAAGAATTCATTAAGGAGAGAGAAGGAGAAGAGAAGAGAGGATGAGAGGGGTGTAGAAGAGAAGAAGGACAGAGAGGAAAAGTCATCTCATTCAAGGGAAAGAAGAAAGAATGAAGAATAGAGAGGAGAATTAGTGAGGGAGGACCTCACTCAAGAGATGATAAGGTTAAAGAGAAGGAGCAAATTTGATTGAAGACAAGAGAATGTGTGAAGGAGTAGACAAGGATTTGAAAATCCATGGAACATTGAAACTAAATCTTGTATTTAAATTGTAAGTCTTCTATTGATCTATGAGAGAATGAATGTATTTGTTTCATATATGGTTTCTTATTGAATTCTGGTGGCAGGCCTGTGTGTGAATGTGTGTGATGGTTTTTCTATAAGAACATTGAGAAATCTACATGTAGATTGGTTAGTTTGTATGTTGGGAGAAGTTAAAACTAGTCTTATGTGATGAAGAGGTCTTAAAGAGCTTTGAATGTCATAAAAAGCCTAAACAAGCCTAAACAGGGTATTCAAACATCCTAACTTACAACCCACTATCCAAGGGAAAGCCAATGTGAAAATGTTTGTATGGAGTTGAAAATGGTATGGAAATAGGTCTATAAGGCAATTATAAACCTAAATTAAGAATAAATAGGTGTTAAAAACCCCTTTAATGTCCAAAAACTCCACAGTTGGAATTCAGGCCTGTAGGTGACAGTTTATAGACTGATAAGAAATTTGCATATTTTGCATAGTAATTGAATTGATAATATCATATTTGATAGAGAATGTGAATGGTAAGGTCATTTATATTTTTACATGTCTGTATATTACCTTGAATACCTATTGATCAATGTGTTTAAGAGGAAAACTATAAAACCCTGCTGACTGTCATACAAATACAGTAAAAAACAACTGAGATGCTAAGCATTGGAAGGTATAGGAGGATTATATAACATAGAGGATGACTTTAAAATGTGTAGGGTAGTAAAACATACCCTATAAAAAAAATTTGAACCCTTGAAACAAGCTAAAACACTCCCAGTCCCAATTTATATGCTCTCGGCTTGTGACAGTCATGGGAAAACCATGAATTAGGATCAAACCCTCAAAATGAGTTTAAATACTTTAGAAATCTTTAAAATTTTTAATATGAACATTTATGATGTTTTCAAACTTTTGGAAGTGCTTTCAATGTGATACAGTATGGAAAAGAACAATTTCCAAGTGGATCCTAGGTGTATGTGAGATGAAGAGCATAGGCCAATATAGGAAAAGTGAATTTCTCCAAAGAAGTGCACTAAAAAATGATTGATTCACCTATAAGAAGATAATGGGTATCTGGAATGATGTTTTTTTTGACTATAAAGTCTGTACTTCACTCTAGACAAGACGTTTTGCACAAAAGGAGGGCTAATTGAAACAGGGCCTAAAGAAGAAAGTACAATTCTGTACAAAGAAATCTTAGGATATTTTATAGTATGTTATATAAGGGCTTAATGGGTATCTAGAAATGGTTTTTATTTCATTATTTAGTTAACCTAGAAGGAGTTATGGCCAATAAATAGGGAAAACAGGGCTACAAGGAATAAATGCTCTAGATAGGTCTGTATAAGCTTGCTGATGGTTACAGAGCTGTGTAAGGATAGTTTCATCATTTGGTAGCAGAGCCAGGTTGGCTCTCATCATTTATCCTATAATTTTATAATTCTTATAAGTAATTTCAAATTAAATGTACTCTATGACAACCCATAATATCATAGTCCAGTGTTCATGAATACAACTACTCAATTACAAAAAAATAGTCATAAAAATATCTAAAATCAAATATCTCATGATCCTAGTTATATTTTGTATGAGCATGATCTTTATTAAAAATAAATGATTAGAGTTACATGAGAAAGATATTCTATAAGAATAATATTTATACATGATGATGAAATTAACCTAATTATCAACATATATCACATGTGGCCTATAGTTCCACAAACTAAATTAGTAAATTGTTATGTTATAATTCAATTAGTCTAGTTCATGGATATCTATTCTAAGTTATGACTGCTATCAACATCTACTATTGATCATACATTGTCAAGCATAAACTACATTATTAGATTAATACTATGGATATATGATAATATTGCCAATATCCCCATCTATGAATATACTACATCTATATATAGGATATTCCTTATATCCTATATATGTATATTCTTACATCATCAGTAGATATCCTTTTTTATTATGGATTAAGGTTATTCTTACTATACTCATTAGTTTTCTTACTATGGATATATAGGTTTATACTAGGTATCCTCTCTCTTATTCTTTCATATAATTTGTATCTCAATGAAGTGTCCATAGGATTAATCTAAAATAATGTCATCCCATAGTATCTTAAATACTCTTTAATTTAGCATTATAGATATTATTGGATAATCATATCATATCCTTCATCATTTTTGTATAATTTGGTTTAAATATAGATAGCATTTATTCAAGATATATTTAGTTTCCCTGTATACACATAGAATGGTAATCCAAGACCATGCCTAACAACTAATAGTTTGTTAATTAGATCATTTCAATAGTCAATTTCAAGCTATCGTAATATACCTAGACTATATTATTTAAACATTAAGTTATCTATAGTCAATAATTTATCAAATTCATATAATAGATCCACCTAAAATTTAATCATTTCTAGAATATCCCCATAAGAATTTTAGATTATGTTTATCAAGATATACATCATTTTTTCCATAGAATAAAAATGATTGACATTATAAAATTCTATATATATTTAGATTGCCCTGAAGCATAACACCATATATATACACCAGATAGTTGTATATTTATATCTATATTAGATCACTGTGTATAATTATACGTTATTTTTTGTATAGAAAATCCACAACCCAATGCATAGATTGACTCCCCAAGATTGGCTTATTGTCTCCTATGTCATTGACTATGTGTTTTGTTCACTATGTAATAATATGTGTTTTTATATACTATTCAATATATATATATATATATATATATATATATATATATATATATATATATATATTTTTGTTTGTGTGTGTATATATCATTTTAATTTGTTATGTATACCAATCCGTTTACTATATGTTTTTTTTGGTGATGTATACTAAACCATTTGCTGCAAATACCTATTAAATTTTCTATGTATGCACCTATCAATTCAATGTATGGATTCTATTTAATACATTAGTAATGATCAATTTTACTCAGCTATAATAGCTATTTGATGTGTTGTATATCATACTTTGATATATATATATATATATATATATATATATATATATATATATATATATATATATATATATATATATATAGTTTGGTAAATATGCAAATCACTTTATATAATAAGTTTTGTATATCATAGTTAGATCACTCTATATCATAGTGGTCATAGATTTATGTTGGGATTCATATTTCTCTATATAATTATATAGTTTTATATATCATAGTTCGATGCATGTAGTTTTTTATATAGTTTTATATATGAATTTTCATGCAGATCGATCCCACTTATTTGTATAATAACCTTTATATTTATATGTACATATATACACAATTCATACTTATAAGTAAATCATTTTTTATACCTATCAATTTTTCTTGTATACTATCACTATAAGGAATACAAATATATGTAAGCAAACATAAAGGTGATTCATTGGCTTTATCTACAAAATCTTAGTTTGTTGTGTATACAAATTATCCTAGATCATTATAATATTACCATATTGCTATAATATTCAACATTAATAAAAATAATTTAATTCCATTGCCTACCTGACAATATGCTCTATTGTTACTTCCCCTTTGCTTCTTTGTCTTATCTCTTTTTCTTCTATGTCTCCTCTCCCCTTATGTTGTGATCCTTCCTTCTATTAAATGACTTTATCTTTTTTTTAGTTTTCTTTTTTCTATTTTTATCCAAAGTCACCAAATCAGCATTTTTTTCCTTCCATTCTTGGAATGAATTTTTTTAAAGCTTTCACTTTTATTTATTTTATGATTTCTCTCTCTTTTTTGTTTTTATTATTATTTGTATATTTTTGAATTCATATTAACAATTAATTTATTAATTATAACAAATCATTTTATTTCTACTAATTTAACATAGATAAATCATTATCCATATGAATAATAGAAGTTAATTATGTTCTATTATTAGAAAAATGGTAAATCACAAATATTATAACATCACATGATGGTTAGGCTACATGTAATTGTAACTAAATCATGAATTCCATAACATGACATAAGTACATAACACCACAATGTAATCATATGAAATTAATTTCACACAATAATTAAACTAAACTAACATGTAACTAGTATGCATAATCAATTATTTAAATGTAGATAATCAAAAAAATATACTAACATTAACCATTTCATTATGCATATAACATATGCTAACTAATGTAGTATGTTTAGGGTTCTAGCCATTCCTCTATCATCCCCCAACATCTCCATCTATGTCACCCTTCGATGATGCTCTCCCTTCATCATGTTTTAAGGGGTGAGTCCCTCCTAAGTCCAATTCATAATAGGTAGGTAGTTAGTCCATAACATCATGACATATATACATCATAAAATACTACTAAAATATCAAATCAAAATGATTATAATGTAAGTATGTACACTAAAACTAACTCATAACAATACAGTCATGTAATCAAAATAATATTCAATTGTCCCATAATAACATATAACTCATAGCTTAGTTAAATAATAATCAAATTAAATTTATAAACATAAACATCCTTAGATAATCAAGTAAGTTTGATTAGTGAGGAGTTGGGATGTAACAACCCAACCCAAAAACCTTCTTCGTAGGACACATTGGTCTCATGCTTGTAAACTACTATTTTGAAGCATAAAGAAAGAAAAAAGAGTGTCCATACAAGTTCAAATATATTTGAGTGTAAAGGATATATTTACAAATGTTGGCAAACAATCCAAATTATCATAGGCTTACACATATTTCTTTGAAAAATATGATACATAATGGATGGATTTAGCTGCAACAGTTGTCTAAGATTCACTAGACTTGTCCTACTTAGTTTGCATATTTTGTCTCCTTACTTGAACTAGCACATAACCCCTTAAAAACATATTTGATCACTACTACAAAACACAATACAAAATATAAACTTAGATGAAATAAGTACCCAATTCTTTTAGTTGTTTCTATAAATAATAAACTACAATAAATCATAGGTACAATAATATTTTCTTATTTTATCCATATATTATAAAATCCTATTTGATTCAATGTTTTGGCGTATTTAGAAAACTAAATCTAAAATAAATTAAAATATATTGTATTTGGTCATGATTGTGTTAAATATTGGTAGATGATGGAAACATTAATCACCTATTTATCCCTAATCAAGCATATTTGTCTTCTCATATTAGATATTATTTATTTAACTAATAATTTTATAAATGATATGATATATTCTTTTCTTTTCAATTATTTGATTAATTTGAAATCATTCTATAATATTTTGATTAATTTCCAAACATTTTAGTTTTTTAATGTAAAATTGAATTATATGATAAATTATGAAAAAAATTAATAGTAATTTATAATCATTTTTTACAAAAAATGAATTAAATGACAAATTATACGATGTGTATCCATATTGGTTATTTTTGTAATTTATAACTTTATTTAAAAAACTTAACAAATTATTTAAATTTTTTTTTACATCAAATAAAGAAATTATATGTGTATATATATATATATATATATATATATATATATATATATATATATATATATATATATATATAATTTAAATAAAATTATTGGTATTGGGAGTTGAAGGATTATTGTTTGGAGTTTCTATAGTTTATGAAATTAAACCTTATAAGGAAAAAAAATTCCTAATTTATATCATAAATATTTTTATCAAAATTTTATTATTGAGTTCATATAAATTATAAAAGAATATTTTGATATTACTTTGTGTTTTATATATCTATATTAAATCATTTTTAAAATACTTCCTTAACTAATTTTTGTGGTTGAAAAATATTCCCTTCATGTTCAATTGAGGAAGGTTGAAATTCAAGATATGAATAGTTTATAGACATAAAATTAATAATAATTATTGATCATGTATGTAAAATACACATAGTTGTAGAGGTTGATAAATATATATGTATTAACATCTATGTTGCTTGGATATTGGATGGAACTTATTTTATCATAATTTTGAGTTAATTGTTGTATCGACTCAAATTTAAATAAAATGATTTGAAAGATAGAATTTTTTAAAAATATCTCGTAACTAACAAAATGAAGTCAAAATAATGAAATTGAAAAAACATGAATGAATTAATAAAGGATAACTATGAAAAACACAATACTTATATTTTTTTGTTAATAACCTTATTATATGAAATTATAAAGTGTTTAAAATTGATCAACAGATCATAATATTATAGTTAAAATGAAACTATAATTGTGATTGTTCAGGGTCAAGAAGATTGGGAAAGGGGACAAGATCAAATGACACTGCTATCCTCAACTAGTATATTTATTCCTACATGATAAATTGGATAAATTATGGATTAGTCATCTATGCCCACTTAAAACACACTTGTGTGTATAAAACTGATCTTCAAATGTGTGTGAATGACTTATAACTTCTTAAAAGTTGAAACCCTAATAGGGCTTAAAATAGATAAACACCTACAAACATAAAATGGGGAGTGTAATGGGTTGAGCTTGCCCCAATAATCCCCATGAGGATTGATAATTTCCATTGTATTTAATACTTGGAAGATATAAATCAATCCTACATAGTTCTTACACTTAAAGTGATTTATGTGTTTATGTTACAACTAGAGATGGATTGAATACTTGATAATGATTTTATTTGAATTAGATAAAATATAATCTTAACTTGGATAAATACTAGTTCAAATGACTATAATCATATTTAAAAATAATAAGAAAACTTCTCTCAATGTGAAATCGTGTAAGTGTGCCTCAATATTGAATTTTCCAAGTGATAGAATATGTAACTTAGATGTACCTTTATAGAAATACAAAAGGAGAAAACCTCATGCTTCCTATACTAAAAATATGGACCAACATGTAATAGAGGGCCTAAATTTGAAAAATATCCATTGTTAAGGTGAAGGTCAGAATCAATCCATTTGGGTCAAAACTAGTTACCACTATTGACTTGTATTTTTTGATCTTGTCTTGAAGGGAAACATGTGAAATTTTGAATTTAGATGTTTGTAAAGATACTTATATATGTATTTAGTGATTAATAAAATTTATATAGGTATACGATAGCATGACATAAAGGGATAAGTCTACATAGGTATTTAACATAGAGTAAGGTTGTGAAATAGGTCTAGATTAAGTGATCATGTCAATTAACATAAAAGTTGGGCAAAAATGATATTATCAAGTATTCATGATCAAATTTGATTGAATACATCCCCCTATCACCCCTTATAGCTATTAGATAAATGAAATTACTAGAGTAAAATTAATGTTATAAATGAGTGTGTACAACACACTTCATCTCTAGGAGAAAGATCCAATCATACAAGGTGTTCCATGGTGAATCCTGCAATGATGTAAAAGTAGTTAATGTCCATATTTGGAAATGAAAATTGAAATATAACATGAATTTTTAAATATTAAAAATAATAAGGAAGGAGTACACTTATATGTTTGAAGCAAATTTTTCTCTTGTAACTTTGCTTGAAAATGATGCTTCCTTGAAGGATTGGATAATTAGTGTTTCCCATGAAAAAATTGGAAAGATTTAGCTCATTAGTTGAACCAATAGAGATTTGAGGGAGATCAAACCAAAATTTAAATTAAACATGTATATAAAATAAAACACATTGAGTGATATATAAAACTTAATTTTCGTTGTTGTATTTTTAACCCCAAGATAAATATATGTACCAAAAAATTACATGGTGTGACATTTACAATATGATGTTCAATGATTATGCAATGGTATCTATACTATGCTCAAGTGGGTTCTCTCTAACATTATAGTCCCTAATTTCTCCATAGCTCTTTATTGATCCCCTTAAAATCTCTCTTTTGGATTTTATATCTTCTTTCATATTGTTTTGAAATCCCTCCATAGAAGATGAAACTTCTCTTCCTAGTAACTATTGGGGTTCAACCAACAATATGATTACACTTATGAAAGAAATAAACCATGGAATTAAATTAGATAGATAAGTAACTAGAATCAGATAATAACAAAGAACAAGAGATACAAGAAACCACCCTGAAAACTTGTATTAAACTCTTTACAAAAGGAATACAATTGAAGAAACTTCTTTCTTCCACACCTCTCTTAGATGCACAAGATCTCTCTCTAGATCTCTATCCCTTAAGAGCTCTCTCTCTCAAGTAAAATCAACTCCAACAACCTAGATTGATACAACTCTATATTGTTCTTCAACATTCACATATAATGAACTACTACGATAATCACACTAAGCTAAGAAGATCTAATTCTACATATAGAATTAGGAGACTTGAGCATGCACTTACAACCAACAGTTAAGCCTCTTGAACAAGGGCTCTAAAAACAATCTTACTAATAATAGAAATGTGAACTTAAGACTAAGACTTAAAATCATCATGCAAACACTCACTTCTGTCCTCGGAAATAGCATTTTGGATGCACAGGTAACTGACGCCGGTTCCTGCCTGCTTGCCTGTGACTGACGTCGGCCAATCCTTTGCCGACGCCAGCATCTCTTCAACTACACCGGACTGACGTTGGTCATTCCTGACTGATGCTGGTGACTATGTAAACCTACAACTTTGGTAATGTGCTCCTATGTGAAGCTTTTAGGCTCCACACCTTAACAATCTCCCACTTGGAGATAAACAACTGCACCAGTACCTGTACAGCAACATCTTATAGCTCCTCCATCTTCAACTCAATCATGAAGACAAATAGAAGTTGAATGAAGATTCAACTTCTCCTTTGTAACCAGCTTGGTTAACATATCAGTAGGATTCCTATTTGTATGGATCTTCTCCAACTTCAAATCACCATCTTCCAATACCTGTCGTATGAAATGGTACCTTAGCTGTATGTGCTTTGTTCTTGAATGAAACACTGAATTCTTAGCCAAATAGATTGCACTCTGACTGTCACTATGCAATCTACAACTCCCATGCTCCCTTCCAAGCTCTTCCATGAAACGTGTCATCCATATCATCTCTTTGCTAGCTTTTGTGGCTGCAATATACTCTGCTTATGTAGTTGACAAGGCAACAACCTTTTGCAACTTAGATATCTAGCTAACTGCCATTCCACCTACAGTGAAAACATATCCTGTAGTGCTCCTCCTGCCATCCAAATCACCTACCATATCTGAATCTACATAACCATGTAGAGAAGTATCTGAACCTCCATAGCACAAGTGCCTACTGTTGGTTCCTCTCAGATATGTAAGGATCCACTGAACTGCTTTCCAATGTTCCTTACCTGGATTGGCCATATACTTACAACTCCCACTGCTTGGGCAATATCTGGTCTAGTACACACCATTACATATATCAAACTCCCTACTGCAGAAGAATATGGAACCTTACTCATGTACTCTACCTCATCATGTGAATTAGGACATTGTTCTTTACTCAACTTAAAATGTCCAGCCAAAGGTGTGCTTACCGGTTTAGCATGCTGCATATTGAACCATTTCAACACCTTGTCCACATAATCTTCTTGAGACAATATCAACTTGTGATTTTTCCTGTCTCTCTTAATGCTCATGCCAAGGATTTTCCCAAATCCTTCATAGCAAACGTTTGAGCTAATTTCACCTTAAGCTCAGAGATATCTTGCATGTGTGATCCTACAACCAGCATATCATCTACATACAACAATAGAATAATATATCTACCATTATCCAATCTCTTAAAATACACACAATGGTCAGATTGACACCTATTGTAGCCATGCTCAGTCATAAACCTGTCAAATTTCAAATACCATTGTCTAGGAGCTTGCTTGAGGCCATACAAGCTTTTCTTCAATCTACACACTAACTTCTCCTTACCTTTGACCTCAAATCCTTCTGGTTGTTCCATATAGATTTCCTCATCCAAATCTCCATGAAGAAACACTGTCTTAACATCTAGCTGCTCAAGATGCAAATCCTCAACAGCAACTAAAGACAGTACAATCCGTATAGAAGTCATTTTAACAATAGGAGAAAAAATCTCACCAAAATCAATACCTAGCTTTTGTGCAAATCCTTTCACTACCAATCTGGCCTTATATCTCATCTATCCATTCTCACCTTCTTTCAACCTATAGGTCCATCTGTTCTTCAGTGTTCTCTTACCAGCTGGTAATTCAACCAAATCCCATGTTTGGTTCTCTCTTAAGGACTCAATCTCCTCAACCATGCCACGCTCCCACTGACTCTTGGACTCCACCTATATTGCTTCTTCAAAACTCTCTAGTTCTCCACCATTAGTTAGCAATAAATAGAATAATGAAGGAGAATATCTAATTGGAGGCTTACTTACCCTTTCAGACCTCCTAATGGGTGTCTGAGACTCATTCACAACACGCTGTCCACCCAAATTCTCTGACAGTGACCGACCTCGGTCACCTCTAGACCTGTTACTGGCCGACACTGGTTCTGCCTGACCAATGCCGGTGCCTATCCTGCCGACATCGGTCTCTATATGACCGACATCAGTTTCTATTCTGCCGACGCTGGTTCCTATCTTGCCAACATTGATCTCTGTGTTTTCCTACAAGTGATTATTTCTTTTTTCCGTGAGCTCATTTTGGACCGTCACCTCATCCAATTCACTATTGCTCTGCTTAGATTGATTCAGCTTCTTTAGCTGATCACTATACATCACTTTTTCATTGAAAACAATGTCACGGCTCCTAATTATCTTGTTGGTTCCTAGATTCCAAAATTTGAAACCAAAATCATCTGAGCCATAGCCAATAAATGTGCACCTCATAGACTTAGCATCGAGCTTCTTTCTATTTTCCTTATCTACGTGCACAAAGGCTTCACAACCAAAAACTTTGAGAAAAGAGAGATCTACCTTTTTACCTATCCAAGCCTCTTCTAGAATTCCACCATCTAGAGCTGTAGAGGGTCCTCTATTAATCAGGTACACTACAGTGTCAACATCTTCTACCCAAAACTCTAAGGGCAAACCAGCATGCAATCTCATACATCTTGCATGCTCCATGATTGTTATATTCATCCTTTCAGCAATTCCATTCTACTGAGGTGTCCTTGGAACTATTCTTTGCTTACAGATCCCATGCATGTAACAATACCAGTTAAACTTATAATTGTATAACTCTCCACCATTATCAGATCTCAGGCACTTTAATCTCTTGCCTATTTTATTCTCAACCATAGCTTTCCAAATCTTAAAGGTCTCAAATACATCAGATTTCTTCTTAATACAGTAGATCCATACCTTTCTTATAGCATCATCTATGAATGAAACATAGTACTGTGATCCTCCAATAGAAGCTACCTGAGCTGGTCCCCACACGTCTGTGTGAACAAGTTACAACTTATGCTTCTTCTTTATAGACCCAGTCTTGAGAAAACTAACCCTTTTCTATTTTCCAAATACACAGTGCTCACAAAATTCTAGATCCATGCTTTTTAAATATGAAAGCTTACCTTTAGACTTAAGAATTAACATCCCCTTCTCACTCATGTGGCCAAGCCTTGAGTGCACCAATTTTGCATCCACATCTGAAGTAGATAATACAAAAGGAGAATTGTTGGTAACACAATTACACAAATAGAGAGTACCTACTCTCTTACCTCTGGCCATAACAAGTGCACCCTTGGTCACCTTCCAAGATTCTACTGTGAGAGTTACTATACAACCCTCATCCCCTAACTTTCCTATAGAAATCAAATTTATCTTCAAGCTAGGAACATGCATAACTTCTCTCAACACCCATGTGTTTCCATTCTGCATTTTCAGCTACACTTTACCTTTGCTAATAATTTTACAGGGTTCATCATCCCCTAGATATACTATTCCAAAATCTCCATGGATATAGTCACAGAAATATTCCCTATTAGGGGTAGCATGAAAAGATGCACCAGAATCTAACACCCAAGATTCCATATTATTATGCAAAGATAATATTAAAGCATCTTGTGCAATACCTGTAACCTTTACTTCTTCTTTTCCTTCGTGTTGATTATCCTCCTTAGGCTTTGACCAACAATCTCTGCTTATGTGCCCCATCTTTCCATAATTCTAGCATTGTGGCCTTCTGCCATTTCTGGATTTGGATCTGCCTTTCCCCTTAGACTTGGATCTTGATCTCCCTTTCTTACTCTTCTCTTTTTGCCTTCCCCTGCTCTCAAAACTTAAAGCATTCCCAGATGTATCTTCTGTGCTTTTCTTGTGAATTTCCTCATTTAAGATGACACTAACAACATCCTCTACTTTTAAAATATTTGATGCAGATGCAGTATTGCTAACTGCCATTACTAAGCTATGCCAGCTTTTAGGCAAAGAACATAATATTAAAAGAGCTTTTATTTCATCATCAAATACAATTTTGACTGAACTTAATTGATTTACAATACCATGGAAATCATTCAGGTGATTAGATACAGATCCACCTTCCTGCATATGCAAATTGAATAGTTGCTTCATAAGATATACCTTATTGGAAGCTGAGGGTTTTTCGTACAAATTTGCTAGAGTAGTCATCAACTCTACCATTATTTTTGCCTGTGATAAATTAGATATCACAGTAGATGCTAGACTCAGTCTTATAGACCCCAGAGCCTTTCTATCAAGAACTTCCCATTCTTCATCCTCCATGTCTGTGGGTTTCTTTGCAATCCCACCTAATGGTAAGTATAGATCCTTCTGATACAGATAGTCCTCTATCTGCATTCTCCAATGTTGATAGTTTTTTCCATTGAACTTCTCCATTCTCAGTTTACTTTCATCTGCCATTGCTTCTCCCACTCAAACAAAAATCCCTACAGAAACTCCTGTGAGCAACCTGTAATCAATACACATTACACAAATCTGAACTGCCTGTTAGTGAACCTAAGTTTTGATACCAATTATTGGATGTCAAACTCTAAACCTACAACCAAGGCTCTGATACCACTTGTTGGGGATCAACCAACAATATGATTACACTTATGAAAGCAATAAACCACGGAATTAAATCAGATAGATAAGTAACTAGAATCAGATAATAGCAAAGAACAAGAGATACAAGAAACCACCTTGAAAACTTGTATTAAACTCTTTACAAAAGGAATACAATTGAAGAAACTTCTTTCTTCCACACCTCTCTCAAATGCACAATATCTCTCTCTAGATCTCTATCCCTTAAGAGCTCTCTCTCTCAAGTACAATCAACTCCAACAACCTAGATTGATACAACTCTGTACTATTCTTCAACATTCACATACAATGAACTACTACAATAATCACACTAAGATAAGAAGATCTAATTCTACATATAGAATTAGGAGACTTGAGCATGCACTTACAACCAACAGTTAAGCCTCTTGAACAAGGGCTCTAAAAACAATCTTACTAATAATAGAAACGTGAACTTAAGACTAAGACTTAAACTCATCATGCAAACACTTGCTTCTATCCTCAGAAATAGCATTCTAGATGCACAAGTAACCGACACTGGTTCCTGCCTACTTGCCTATGACCGATGTCGGCCGATCCTTTGCCGATGCTGGTGTCTCTTCAACTGCACCGGACCGATGTCGGTCGCTCCTGACCAGCGTCGATTACCTGTGCGTCCAGAATGCTATTTTTGAGGACAAAATCAAGTGTTTACATGATGAGTTTAAGTCTTAGTCTTAAGTTCATGTTTCTATTATTAGTAAGATTGTTTTTAGAGCCCTTGTTCAAGAGGCTTAACTATTGGTTATAAGTGCATGCTCAAGTCTCCTAATTCTATATGTAGAATTAGATCTTCTTAGCTTAGTGTGACTATTGTAGTAGTTCATTATATGTGAATGTTGAAGAACAGTACAGAGTTGTATCAATCCAGGTTGTTGGAGTTGATTGTACTTGAGAGAGAGAGCTCTTGAGGAATAGAGATCTAGAGAGAGATCTTGTGCATCTGAGAGAGGTGTGGAAGAAAGAAGTTTCTTCAATTGTATTCCTTTTGTAAAGAGTTTAATACAAGTTTTCAGGGTGGTTTCTTGTATCTCTTGTTCTTTGTTATTATCTGATTCTAGTTACTTATCTATCTGATTTAATTCCGTGGTTTATTGCTTTCATAAGTGTAATCTATTGTTGGTTGATCCCCAACAGTAACAGAATCACCTCGATCCATTACATAACTACCTCAAAAGTGATGGAACTACTGTGGTTATTTTAAAAATTATTGTGATAGAACTATTACTTGTAGGGTGGTTATGTGTTACTATAGGGTGGTTTTCTTATTATATAGGTAATTTTTGTCACATAGAGTGGAAATTTAAGAAACTCCCTTATAAATAAGGTTAGTTCCATCACCACTTATTCATGTGTTATTTTAGCCTCTAAAACTTGGGTTTGTCATGCATTTGCATGTTATTCTTTAATTTATTGAATTTATATACCTTGAGTCAACCTCATGACTATCCATCCCACTCCCACTCTTTTTTTTATCACTCCCCATCTTTCCCAAGTTTAAATTTTATTTAACCAATAGTTGAACTCACCCTTGTAATCTCCATACTTCTCATACAAGTATCTCAATTATAGATGAATTTTAGATCCAAAAATCTATGTCAGATATTGGTGTTGAAAGATTATTACATCCAAAACCTACTTTCCATTGAATTTTATCTCTATCCTTATTTTTTTCCATGTTAGGATACACGTTTATATAGGAGAGAAGTCATTGAATTAACAACTAGTTCATTGTAACTAGTGTACCACTAGCCTTGATCAGTTTCCCTGTTGTATGAATTTGTGTCCTTATTCATTCTCACTTTTTCTATTGTTATTTATATACCATAATTTTTCATAGATTTCATTAAATCTTGTTTTAGTGAAGGACCTAACACAATGAGGACAAAATCACATCAAATACATATCTTGCTTCGAACTAGTCCACACCTTGATCAGGTTGAAGGTTTATAGTTATAGTTTTATTTGTTAATATAAGAGATTAGAGTATTTTAATTCCTTTAAATTAATTATAATATATTTAATTTAAAAAATTAAATAGATAGGAAAATAAATATTTATTTCTCTCATTCTCTTACACCAAAAATAAAATAGTAGTTAGCTTATTTATTTACTTGCATAAATATCATAGATCTTCTTGAAATAAATCAATATTGCATCCAGATATTACATATAATTTAGAGAAACTAAAAAATAAATTTTAAGCTTATGATTAATTTATTTATAGTTTGAAACATGCTTCTATTTTACAAAAAAAACCATACAAGAACATAGAAACCTAAGAAAACAAAGGGTGTTATTTAAACATTAATTTTATTTATTTACACAAGATATAAATGTTGTTTTTAATTGAGAAATATAAAAAATTATAACCTAATTATTCACCTCTACTTAATGAAAATAATTTAAACTAGTGTGAATTTATTGGAAACACTAGAAACTAGTCTTAGCTTGCATATGCAAATGAATATTTAAATGAGAATATAAATCTGATTTTACACTTACTTGCATGTTAGAAAGACATTATATTTAAAAATATATTCATTCATAATATAAAAAATAAAAAGGAAGTTCATTTATTTTGCATATAGGAAAGATAAAAAATGAGCACTTATATGGCTAAGCTAGATTTTGTTTTCTTAGCATTACATGAATTAAAAAATCAAGTGAAAGCTACCAAAAAGAATCATTCCTTAATTTATTTCCAATTATTCAATTTTATTTATTTTACATCATTTGATTTTAGCAAGTATTTATATTTTTTTTCAAATTAAACATTGCAAAAAATATCAAAGAGACAAAAAAACAACCAAATCCCTATCCAAATAAGCACACGCATTCCTAAAACCTTGATTATTATATAATAACAAGTCCTACCACATGTCACCTTCAAAGAAAGATCTTACACTTACACCTTGAATCACCTTACCTCTTATATGACTCTCCCAGAGTGCCCATATCTCCATAGAGCATACCTTTTACCTAGAGTTGAAGCCCCAAAACCTAGCACCAATATTAAATCTGAAATTAGCATTGAGATTAAGATAAATGATCCAAGCAATAATTCAGATGACAATTCGGGTGATGGGTCCACCCCAATTGATGACAGAACTTCCAGGAGCCATAACTTTTGCATCGTAGCTCCAATTGACTCACTGTTTGAACTGTTGGAAAGCTAATAATGAGGGGAACATCGTGAGATGGCATTGAGATTTGCTCAATAAAGTTTTACCCAATAAAACCCAATGGAATTGTCCCAAATTTCAATTTTAGTAGTGTAGTCTAAAAATAGTAAGTTTCTAAAGATAGTAATTCCTCGAATTCTGTATTGTTGTAAATCATGGAAGTCAAACCAATTCATTAGAGTGGTGGGAAATTCTGGCTCCTCATCCACACTCGCACATCCTTTCAGTGCCCCAACACCCTTCAAGGTTCAAGTGAATTTTGGTATCCCTACATTTGAAGGAAAAATCAATGCTGATGTAGTAGAAAATTGGTTGGATCAATTGTCATCTTAGTTTTCTGTAAATAAATTCACTGATAAAGAGAAGATTATTTTTGCTCTTCTGAAAGCATCATTGGCTGTCAAAAATTGGTGGAAAGTGTAAAAAAAGAGATTTAGTGTAGATGATATTGGCCTTGAGATGGAACCTACATGGGATGATTTCATAGATGTTATAAAGGAAGTATACTACCCCATTAGAACATATGATGATCTATACATAGAGTGTCAACAACTTTAGCAAGGTAAGGAACAATCTATTCAAGATTACTTGACATTTTTCATTCTCTATCTACAAGATTAGGCATCTAAGAAAGCGAGAAACACAAGGTTCTCAAATATCATGATGGACTACAATGGTACATATGGGGAGAAATGGAACTCTTTAATTTGAAAACCATCGGTGAGGCATACAGGTTCATAGTGAAGATTGAGCAGAAGCATGGAAGAATGAATATAAAGAATTAGTCTTCAAAATGGAAAAGTGACAAAGAAGGTCAAACACAAGGCCAAAATTGGAAGCAAAAGGAAGGAAAGACTGGGAAGTGGTGTGATTATCACAAATCTGGAACTCACTCCAAAGAAGAATGTCAAGCTATCAAATCACTGCTTTCTGAGTCACAATCCTCAACATCTACTGCTCTACCTCATAAAGTCCCTAAAATCAAAGAGGTTGAAGAAGAAATTGTAGATGCTGATCCTGAAGCCATTGTTGCTTCATCACATACACACAATGAGATGCTAGATGACAAGGAAAGGTTGTTTCACTCTAAGTTATGGGTGAAAGGTAAGCCTCTGCATTTCATTTTTGATAGTGGAAGTCAAAAGAATTTAATCTTTGTTAATGTTGTGAAAATCCTAAATCTATCCATGAAGCCTCACCCAAAACCATACATTATTAGATGGTTGAGTCCAGGGAGAAACCTCCATGTCACCCACCAATGTCTTCTCTCATATTCAATAAAACCCTTCCAAGATGAGGTCTTATGTGATGTGGTTAATCTAGATGTTTGTGATGTACTCTTTGTTCAGCCATTCATATATGGTCGACATGGCATATATGAATTAAGAACTTGAAGGATTACTCTCACTCTTGGAACACGGTGTTATAGGGTACCAGAGGTACCACCTTCTACATCTGTCTCTCTAATTAGTGCCAAGAAATTTGTTCTCATGGTGGTCAAGCCACAAGAATCCAAAAGGGTTGATGTTATATCCTTGACTACACAAAAAACACAACAGTATAAGCAAATATATACCAAGCTAAAGAAGTTCATGGCCTTCCATCCACAGACTGATGGTCAGACAGAAATGGTGAATAATTAGGCCCTGCACAATTCCATTAATCATAGTCTCTTTCAAATATGCATCGAGAATCAAATTGAAGTACAAATACCACACTTGATGACAAATCTTGATGTAATGGGTACCATTAATTCTCAAGGAGGGAGGAATGATCTGGGCAACAATTCAAATGACAATTCGGGTGATGGGTCCACCTCAATTGATGGCAGAACTTCCAAGAGCCATAACTTTTGCACTGTAGCTCCAATTGACTCACCATTTAAACCATTAAAAATATAATAATGAGGGAAACATCATGAGATGTCATTGAGCTTTGCTCAATGATGTTTTACCCCCTAAAACCCAATGGAAGTGTCCCAAATTTCAATTTTAGTAGTGCAGTCTAAAAATAGTAAGTTTCTAAAAATAGTAATTCCTCAAATTCTATATTATTGTAAATAATGGAAGTCAAACCAATTCATCTCCCTCAATATTGGTGAACTTCCACATCCTCCCCACACCTTCAAAACATGTATAAATGAAGATATAACCTGAAACAGAAATCAGACATCTCTTCTTAGAGATAAGCATATATTTAGGTCTATAAATTTGATCAATAAAACATCTCTTCTCAGAGATATCAAGGAGATGAATTGGTTTGACTTCCATGATTTATAATAATATAGAATTTGAGGAATTACTATTTTTAGAAACTTACTATTTTTAGACTACACTACTAAAATTGAAATGTGGGACACTTTCATTAGGTTTTAGGGGGTCAAACTCCATTGCAAAAAGCTCAATGCCATCTCATGATGTTCCCCTCATTATTAGATTTCCAATAGTTCAAATGGTGAGTCAATTGGAGCTACGATGCAAAATTTATGGCTCTTGGAAGTTCTGTCATCAATTAGGGTGGACCCATCACCCAAATTGTCATATGAATTGTTGCCCAGATCAAGAAAGGTTTTCCATTCCACACTCATCCAAAATCTAATTGTATACTCTCTAAACACTCTAGAAGATTAGAATCAGATCCTTAATCCACATATCATTTTCCTTTCCCAAAATTGAGGATGCCAATATAATGTCATTCTCTCCTAGTCACCCTCACCCCCTTTTAATTTTATCCTTCGGAATAGCCTCATCAAATTTCATCACATTTTTGTATGACAATGATAGGGAATAGTCATCTTAATATAGTCAATCATATTTTTTGAGTCATTCAAATAAACCATTCCCACTTTGGTAATCCCAATATTGATCAAAAACTTCTCTTACTTATCATTACCATAACCAAGGGACCTTATAATTATGTTTTCACCCATTTATATGATATAAATAATCAGAGTGACACCATAAAAATTCTTTGGTATATAATTAATAATTTTTCATCACCCATCATTTAAAACTCCATTCCACTAAACAGTCAACCTAATCCCTAGTGTAGACACCAAAATCGTGTCTACTCCTTGGTTGAATCCCCCCCTTGGTCCCTTTCATCCACTTATAACACATTCCTAACCCACACACTTATTAATTTAATATAATAACTTATTTTAAATTAATAACACCTCCCTTGACACCTCATCCATGAACCCTCACCCTTGGACACACCCCACCTTGGATACCTCTCCTTGGATGCCTCCCATCACCCTATGACCAATTTATGACCTATTTCAACCCTCCCACTAACCTCTCACGCCTATTAAACCCACATTTGACCATTTTCCAATGACCATTAAACTCGACAGACAGAGGAATGGGCAGAAGGCTAAAAATAGCCTTTTTTCCATTCTTCTAGCTGCCGACGTCAGTTACCAGTCAGCCAACGCTGGTGGGATCACCGACGTCGGTCACTTAAAACAACCTGAAGGTGAATTCTCTTCCCCCTGGGATGCTAAAATCACAACACTGGGTGCAATAATCACATACCCGAATGCTAACTCTCTTCCTCAGAATTTGACCTCTCTTCCTCTCTCAGCTCTCAGACCTAGACATCAATAAGAACTCTCTTAAATCAATCATTAGATTTCAACCAATGATATTCTAGCTATAGACACAATAGGGACAAGCGTCTCAAACACCTCTGGCTCTGCACCAAGCAGGAGGTAAGTATTCTTCTACCCTTTTTATCATTTCAGTAATTTAGAATGTATTTAGAATGTATAAGTAATTAGCTTCTTTTCAATACTTCTAATTATTATCAACCAGACTTAGCTATCAATCAGACCCAACCTGACTTCTTCTTATAAAGGCTGAGAAGCCTTCTTCTTACTCTTATTCCTTTTTGATAACTTATCCTCTCCCTCTAACCCTCTGTGGACCTTATCAGTCTCCCTGTAACCCTACACAGAGCCTTTTACCTCTCAGACCATTCTATTGACCACAGACTCCAAAGCCCCATTGCCTCGATCGACATCAATCTCTAGGCCCATTACCCCTATCGACATCGGTAGACTAACTGATGTCAGCAACATTAATCAACCGACAACGGCAGACCAACCAACATCGGTGACTGTGGCAGACTGACTGAAAAGAAATAGGTACACATTATCTCTATTTCTTTTGCTTAGTCTTTCATTATTTATCTTTATCTGACATTATTTTATCAACTAGTGGACTGTTATCCCTCAAGGAAGTCTTTGCACTTCTAGGACCGAGCATATCGCTTGGCAGTCCACCTTATCTCTATCTAACAATCTCTGTGTTTGAGTCTCTTTCTTCTACAGGTGTCATCCTCCATAGCCAAAGAGGAGTCCCTGCAACATCTGGATAATGGTGCACAAACTTCATCTAGGTACGTACAAACCCTAGACCATTATCTTAGTTTCTTTCATCTTTTGAATGTGGAAAAGCAAAAAATAGTTAGAAACATTTTGGCATGCCCGGTGGGACACTAGGACTTTTCCTTGGGTTCATACTTTTTCTTCTAAAAACAAACTTTTCATATAGGTGCATTAGGTTTCTTCTTGCATCCTTTTCCTCTATCTCTTCCAAAAGACACTATCAGCAAAGTTAAAAAGAATCCTTCTTTTTCTTTCTTTCCTGCATCTAGAGTAGTGAAATTCATACTCTTCAACCTTTTCTCCACTTGTCTACATCCAAACACACATTTCAATTTGAGCTTAAAATATATTACATTTCATTTCTACCTAAATGCATACTTAGCTCTCACATCTAGTAACTTAAAACCGCATTATGAATAAGCATAGTGCACTTATGTTACACGACCAGACCACTATCACAAATCAAACATCTAAACATACCTGAGACAAGGTCCGACTAGGATTTCATCACCTAGCAGATACCTTACCCTTCCTGGTAATCCCACTTGCACTTTACTACCAAAGGGAGAGCCCACTCTATTCTCTGGCAGAGTATAAACTCTAGGGGAAGTATATACTGGCTAAGTGACCCAGCTTATCTCTGGGCTCGTGAAGTGAGGGGAGCTTGCTCCTTAGCACCAGGCCATGTATGGAACCTAATATAGACTTTGAGCATCGAAACTAACCCAAAACCAACTTTAGACTGCTTCTTCTAGGACCCGTTCTAAAAGCCAACTTCCCAAACACACTCTTTTAAGGCATAAGCCAACAAGACTCTAAAACTTATTCTTAAGAATTAACGTTTAGGGTTTGCTTGTCTTCATCTATTTTTTTGTCTCTATCTTTTTTTTTTGAGCTGGTGAGGTCGCATTCTGGGCTTACATTGGTTTTTCCACCGACGTTGGCAACCTATTTTCATCGACATTGGTTATCTGACTGACATCAGCAACTTTTTTCACCGGCATCAATTTTTTTGTCGACATCGGTCACTGTCAAAATCCTTCTTCTAAAACAGCAAGCTTAAAACTCGACTTTCTTGCTGTTAGACACACACTGAGTTTCTGAAACTAGAAAAAACATAGTTTTTAGAACCTGACCTTTTTTGCCTTGAATGGTTTTGACACATAGTGAAACCAAAACTCTTGTTGACCATGCAAGGCAACAACCACTTCCACCTTCACCCTCCATAACAAGTCCCCTAATGGAGTGTACTTTAGACACTTAATATTCTCCTATCCAGTCAACCTCCGGTTAATCTCCTATTGTTCCTGAAGGGGATCAAACTTTTGAGAGATTCCTTGACCATAATGTCAAGGCTCTCCAACACTATCTCGCTAAGAGCCAAATGTGAGACTCTTTAATTCAACCAAGTTCATCACATTTTTAGAACTTGATTGTCTCGACTCCACACACTCTTGCACCTATAAATGTGGGAGTGACTACCTATCCTTTTACTAGTGCCGCCATTCAACCACCTATAGTGACATCAAGCCAAGTTGTGCCTTCTAGCTTCATGACACAACCACCCCTGGCTTCAACTTCTATCCTTATGACTAGTTATCAATATGTTGCACGTATAAAAGTGCAACCAACTACATCATATGCCCCTCCTAATACCTTCCAAGAACCTTACAACCTAGGGGTGCCCCACCTACAAATCCATCAACTGATCTAATCAAAATGTTGATGGACAAAATGTCTAATCTTGAGACATCCTTTTCTGGCTCAAGCAATGTTCTTTCATATGAACAAATTTTTGATGAACCCATTCATCCCTCAGTCCCAATCTGACCATATCCCAGTCAGTGGGAACTTCCTAAGTTTACTCACTTCCAAAATAAGGAAGACCCACAATAGCATCTACAAGCATTCAGACATGCTTGTTACCTGATAGCACATGATGATGCATTATTGCTATGCACGTTTCCCATGTCACTTTCTGGCCCTGCCCTTGATTGGTATAATTTTATTACCAGTCACTCCCTTTTCACATTCACCCAACTGGCTCAACTTTTCCTTGACCACTTTTCAATCAATATCACCAAAAAGGTCTCAATCACGGACCTATACTCTATCAGATAGTTTGACAATGAATCCATAGCTGATTTTGTTGCCCGTTAGAGAGGCTTAATCAACCAAGTCTCCTTTTCCTTACCTCAACCTGAGCTCATCGAGCTCTTTTCACAGGTGTGTGCCAAACATATTTCATCTACTCTGTAGGTCCAAACATTCTGCACCTTTGAAGAAGCTTTCATGATGGCTAGGGAGATTGAACTATGTGCCATCGAGGAAAACAAGGTTAGATTGCAGAGTAAAAACCCCAATGCAAAGTCAAATGACCCTTCTTCCCAACCTTCTTCTTCCAACATCAAGTCTAAGGGATTGGCAAATGTTGTGGTCCTTAGACCATCATCTTCAACAACAACCAATCAATTTGAACCTTTCACATCTCAAAGCATCACAAAACAATTCCAACAATGGTATATACAGCATTAGTATACTCCTATAGGAGAATCATACGCATCTGTGTTGGATAAACTTGTCAAATAGGGGGTCCTTAATCTCCCTCAAATTTGATCACCTCAATTTGACCCCTCAAAACCTATCCCTGCATGGTACAGGGAAAATTACTTTTGTCATTATCACCGTGTCCAAGGCCATGACATAAACAACTGCAAAACCTTCAAAAATATTGTCCAAGACATGATAGATAAAGGTGATCTTGTCTTGGATAACTTGAATGCACCACCTAGTCAAAACATCAACATCTTTAGACAACATTTTCCTAACCATCCCCCTAGCCAAAATAACATTCAAACCATGGCCGATGACTCCCAAGAGAGTAATATACGCATGGTCAACACGGTCTTACCTCTTATGCCTAACCAATCTCTCTCACAGGTTGAAGAGGTTAGCCCACCCATTTTTCCATCACAAGAAGAAGAGCCCTCTTCTCCTATTAGTCCTTCACAGGTAGAAGAGCCTTCTCCTCCTATTTTTCATCCATAGGTGGAAGAACCTTCTTCTCCTATTTATCTCCCATCCAGCCCCCTTTCACATGTAGGAAAGGCTATTTTGACCTCTCCCATATTGGAGGATGCCTTGACGACTCCAACATCGACTGCCTCACCTTCATCCTTCTTATCAACAATGGGGGATCATACTTTTCCCATGCCGCGACCACATGCCAAAGCCATCACCATCCCTATGCTCTGCCCTCTCAAAGAGCCACACTCTCCAATCCCTTCTCCATTGAGAGAGGAACTCGCCACCTCACTTACTTCAATCGAAGAAGATCTGGTGAGGGTAGACTTGAACCTTGCCTCCCACAATAGTAGTCCTTACACTAAACCAAAGAAGGCTACTAAACCACGTCAGAGAACTCATCCTCCACCATCATCATTGCCCTCTATTTTGGGCTGACACCCATCCACCTTAATATGAGTGCTTCTTACTCCGATACCCAACAAAAACAAATCACCTCCATTACTACCAACACCTAACAAAAACATACCTCCTTCAAAACATCCAACATCTCCTACCACGAAAGTGCCATCTACACATGCGACCACACTGCCAAACAAAAAGATGGTGCAAAACACTCCCTCAACAATGTCTAAACAGAAGTTGTCAACTTTTATTGCAACACAACGTGCATACCCATTAGCAGGTTCTTACACCTTATTGTTACGCCAATTGTTACAATCCTCTAACATCACTCTTCCACCTATTAAGCCATACCAACCTCTTGAACCAAAACCGTCTTGGTTCGATGACACTAAAATTTGCCTATATCATCACACACCTGGGCATGACACTGAAAATTGTTGTGCCCTTAAGGTTGCCATCTGCCAACTCTTGGAAAAAGACACCCCTCTTGTCGAGGATATTGTCAACAAATCTCCAACACCATCCCATGTCTCTCAAACCTTTTCACCGTCACACTCATCAACTCTTGAACCAAAACCATCTTGGTTCGATGACACTAAATTTTGTGTGTATCATCACACACCTGGACATGACACTGAGCGTTGTTGCACTCTTAAAGCTATCATTCATCAACACTTCAAAAACGACACCCTTCTCACTAAGGATCCTCTTGACCACCCTTTAACCAAACCATCGACACCATCACATACCTCTCAAACATCCTCACCTAAATCAGGAGCCCATCATCAAACTGTGGTTCCTCTATCACCTCCAACCCCATTATTTGAAATCAACACCATCAATGTGGCCAATAGGTCACAAACCCGGAAGGATAAAGGGAAAGAGAAGGTTTCTCTCCCTCAAACATATCCATTTGTCAAGCCCTCACCACAACCAAAACCCAAGACTCTAATCTTGGGCGCATCTCGACCAACTTTTTCAAAACTAATTCATGACTCCAAGGTGAAACAACTTCACCTAACTTGTGTGAAGACATATTTGTATGACCTCATTCAAATCTCTCCACAACATTGACAAGCCTTAATCAAAGCCTTATAGGCAGTGGAGGTTCAACCTGAAGACTCCCAACCATTAGCTGCCTTAATCCAATCATTACCAACCATTACCTCCATCACTGTCCATAATTCTAAGATTCTAAACTCCAAACTGGAAGATCAGGATTCCATCCTCTTAAACTAAATCTATCAAGCAAAAGCTTTACAAGATGCATCCTTGCATCACACTCCTTGACAAAGAGAAGCTTTAATGTCTTCTCTCCATCTTATCCAACCATTTCTCAAGCATTCTCCTCATCACTAAAATAACTAGGGGAATTTAACTCTATATTGACTATCACAACATTGACCAAGCCTCGACCAAGCCTCGACTAAGCCTCAACCAAGCCTCAACCAAGCATCAACCAAGCCTCGACCAAGCCTTGACCAAACATCAATCAACCAAGCATTGACCAAACATCAACCAACTTCTTAATCATCTTTAACACATGACCAATTTGGAAAGAAGCAAATGAGGCAAGTTTACTCCTAATTGGCTTAGACCTTACATCATAACGCACAAGCATAGATCAGGGACTTATCATCTATCTTCTTTTGAAGACCAGCCAGAAATTGAGCCCCTTAATGCCTTGCCTCTACGACCATTCTACTATTAGTCAAGTAATCGTTCACTTGACATTTAACTTGAGCAATCCCTATCATTTTAATCCTCATTCCTTTTAACCCTGTTCCCCTAAGCAAACCCTATGTAACCCTTTTATAAAGTATGTATGCTTTGTCTTAATAAAAGGGAGCCCTCAACCTTCAATAGTCTTGTCCATGACTACAAATATTATCAAAAATAAATATTGATGTCAAAATATCAAAAGGTCATAAACTATAAATGCAGACTGCTCCCTTAAAGGACAACTACATCATCATTGTTGTAGATAATAGACTGCTCCCTCGAAGGATAGCTATTCAAAGCCCTCAAATATATATAAAGCAAAAATATAGACCACTCCCTTGAAGGGTGGCTATGCCTAAAATCTTGCTACAAACAACACTCTCTTAGAAGCTTCCTACATCGATCAGCTTCACAAATGACCACAAAACAAAATGACATCTCTACGTAAACTTCCCGCATTGATCAGTCTACAAAAAAAATGTCATGGACTTGACTTATAGTTGTTCTCAGGGTCTCCTATAAAAAGGGGCAAAGTTATCCATACTAAAAAGGGTTACCCTATCATACCATATCACATCACCTATTCAATGGATTTTGAGCTCATTTTAATGTTAAAGTGATTCGATTACTTCTCTAACACAACCAATGGTCAATGACGTAATGCATGAATGGGCCTTTTTGTTCTAACAACCCCTATCTATGCTATCATTATGGTCCTTGTCAATGAAAGAGAAATGTGCCTTTCACTTCTTATCCATACCTTTGTCACGTTCAACCAAACCAAACCAACCAAACCATTTTCAGACCACTCACATGACATAGTCCATTTCACACTAGTTTCTATGGACAACAATACACATGGAAACTATCGATCATACAATTTATGTTAAGCATAAACCATTACTTTCTGAAGCATAAATTGACTCATTTCATTTTTAGCATACACCCATCACCGATATGGACACTTGCTAAGGATGAAAGACCACTCAACTAATGTTACAGAATACACCATCACATAATATGGAAAAGGCTGTAACATCATCTTACCCTCATCATTTCAAGCACAAACCCTCAGACATATGGGAAGTGCTAAACCAATCATCAACCATTTTGCCTCCTAGTCTAAACTACATTGGTCTGAGGCCCTTCCAATAGGGGCTATGTAGGCAGCACTCAGATTACATGACATCTTCTAGGGTTAGCTTGACCACATCTGTTTGTTCATCTATTTGATGGACAAACCATATTACCTCTAACCATGACTTAACCTAGTCCAAACCAATCATCAACCAAATTTGACTCCTCACCTGAACTACATTGCCCTGAGACCCTTCAAACAAGGGCTATGTAGGCAGCACTCAGATTACATGACATCTTTAGGGGTTAGCTCGACCACATTCGTTTGTTCATCTATCTGATGGACAAACCATATTATCTTTTAACCATGACTTAACCTCATCCAAACCACATCCACAACCGACCCTTCCTCCCTTTTAGGGAGAACTACATTAGCTTGAGGCCCTTCAAATAGGGGCTATGTAGGCAGCACTCAGTTGACATGGGGTCTTCTGAGGTTCACTCGGCCATTCCATTCATCCATCCATCTAATGGACCAACTATCTCAACTCGACTCGACCAACAACCTTGGAGATAACGACTATCTCCTCAGACCACGACCACTTCCAAGACAACTTTGCCTTGGTTGTTTTTGCATATATGCTACCTCACGAATGGTTAGCAAAATTGTCTGCACACCATATTTTGACCCTCACAAGTATTAGATCACGAGCAAGTTGATCCCCATTACTTGTGACATTTTTGTGTTTTCCATGAGCACTTCTTGAGCCTGAGATACTTGGAACATGACGACCATTAGAGCTACAGCTTGGATCGAATAACCCAATTAGCTATGACTAAATGTTGGGGCTTGGTTATTTCAATTTTAGCACTCCTCGACCCTTGACCTATGATAATTTGACCTGACCATCACGTGAAGTGGTATGCACACAATCTCAACCATTGCAGCATTCACACTCAAACTTCACCATATCCATCCACTATCTATCAAATCAGCACTCGATTTCATGTTCCCTTCCCTTGACTCCCACTTTGAGGGGGAATACCTCATCCCATAATTGGGGTAACCTACATTCATTTTTGTCTTGCAGTTCACCAGAACAACCAATAGGACAAAAAAGACTTTATCCCATACCTGGGGCAACCGACTCCTATTTTTGTCTTGTAGTTCATCAAGAATAACCAACAAGACAAAAAGGGGCAAATGTAGACACCAAAATTATGTCTACTCTTTGGTCGACTCCCCTCTTGGTCCCTTTCATCCACTTCTAACACATTCCTAACCCACACACTTATTAATTTAAAATAATAACTTATTTTAAATTAATAACACATCCCTTGACACCTCATCCATGAACCCTCACCCTTAGACACACCCCGCCTTGGATACCTATCCTTGGATGCCTCCCATCACCCTATGACCAATTTATGACCTATTTCAACCCTCCCACTAACCTCTCATGCCTATTAAACCCACCTTCAACCATTTTCCAATGACCATTAAACTCGGCAGATGGAGGAACAAGCAGAAGGCTAAAAATAGCTTTTTTTTCATTCTTCTAGCTACCGACATCGGTTACCAGTCGGCCGACGCCGGTGGGATCGCCGATGTCAATCACCTTAAAACAACCCGAAGGCAAATTCTCTTCCTCCTGGGACACTAAAATCATAGCACTGGGACACAATAATCATAGATCTGAATGCTAACTCTCTTCCTCAAAATTTGACCTCTCTTCCTCTCTCAGCTCTCAAACCTGGACATCAACAAGAACTCTTTGAAATTAATCATTAGACTTCAACCAATGCTCTTCTGGCTATAGACACAATAGGGACAAGCGCCTCAAACACCTCTGGCTCTGCACCAAGTAGGAGGTAAGTATTCTTCTACCCTTTTTATCATTTTAGTAATTTAGAATGTATTTAGAATGTATAAGCAATTAGCTTCTTTTCATTACTTCTAAGTATTATCAACTAGACTCAACTATCAACTAGACCCAACCCGACTTCTTCTTATAAAGGCTGAGAAGCCTTCTTCATACTCTTATTCCTTCTTGATAACTTATCCTCTCCCTCTGACCCTCTGTAGACCTTATCAGTCTCCCTACAACCCTACACAGAGCCTTTTACCTCTCAGACCATTCTAGCGACCACAAACTCCAAAACCCCATTGCCTTGACTGACGTCAGCCTCTAGGCCCATTGCCCCTATCAATGTTGGCAAACAAACTGACGTCAGCAACATTAACCAACCAACGATGACAGACCAATCAACGTCAGTGACTATGGTAGACCAACTACAAAGAAATAGGTACACATTATCTCTATTGCTTTTGCTTAGTCTTTCATTATTTATCTTTATCTAACATTATTTTATCAACTAGTGGACTGTCATCCCTCAAGGAAGTCTTTGCACTTTTGGGACCGAGCATATCGCTTGGCAGTCCACCTTATCTCTATCTAACAATCTCTGTGTTTGAGTCCCTTTCTTCTACAGGTGTCATCCTCCATAGCCAAAGAGGAGTCCCTACAACATCTAGATAATGGTGTGCAAACTTCATCTGGGTACATACAAACCCTAGACCATTATCTTAGTTTCTTTCATCTTTTTAATGTGGAAAAGCAAAAAAAAGTTAGAAACACCTAGATCTGCCCATCATCTATCCATCATGTTGGTTATCTTGGCTAGGCCTCAAAAGGTCAAGTGAAAAGTTTAAATTTTGATATTTATGTTTATAAACAATTAGTGAACCTAAAACTAATGAAATATCTTTTTAAATATCCATATTTTATCTCTTTTCTCCACTCTTTCCTTTCATTCATATTCTGAGAGTATTATATACTCCCTAAATATGTCTAATCATGACACATTTTAGATAAACATGGACTTTTAAAAATATAGGAATAGTATTCACCCTAATGGAAAAGTGTCCCTTCATATTTGGAACAAAAACACTCCAAAACATGTGTAAGTCCAATATCAAAACCACCCTTTCAACTTAAAAACTAGATCAGGGGTAATGATGCATGCATAATAGGATCTATCAAAAACAAGTAGTAATTACCCTAATTATAATAAAAATTACTTAAATGGTGTTTGTGGAGCTAAAATTAACATTTTCACCTAACCCTCAATTAGCCTACAAATCCTAGATGCCCAAAGTGCAATAAGACATGATTAATTTATTGATAGATTCTACAATATAGAGGATGGGCTGAGTAGACTACAAGTACCTTTTCAACCTTCTCCCAATAACCAAAACATCACCAACCCACATGAGAAACACAAAATGGATCCTTTATATGCCCCTAACCCAACTCAATTTGTTGGTGGTCATCAAATCATACCTCCTAAAGTTTCTACCAAAGATGTCACCAAAACCATAACTCCTTTTCCTTTGAATGAACTCATCTCAATATTAGTGGGTCAAATTTGATATTTAGAGAGTAATCAAGCATATTTGAATCAAGGGATGGATTATAATCCCTATAATTTTCTCCTATTCCTACTCCAATGGTAACTTATCATCCACCATTCTTTTTTTAGTGGAGAATCTAACATAGTGATGACAAAGTCACATCAAATACATCTCTTGCTTCTAATTAGTCTACACCTTGATCAAGTTGGGAGTTTAAAGTTTCAATTTTATTTGTTAATCTAATATATTATGGTATTTTAATTCCTTTCCATTCATTATAATATATTTCATATTAAAAATACAATAGATAGGAAAATAAATATTTACTTTTTCCCTTCTCTTGCACCAAAAATAAAACACTAATTAACTTATTTACCTGCATACATACCATAGATATTATTGAAAGCATAAATATTTCATTAAAATATTATATATAATTTTTGGAAACAAAAAAATAACTTTTAATCTTAGGATCAAATATTTTTTAGTTTGAAATAATATTTTATTTCATAAACAAATAAACAAACATACAAGTACATAGATACCTAGGAAAATAAAGGGTGTTATTTCAACATTAATTTTATTTATTTGCATGAGATATAAATGCTATTTTTAATTTATAAAATAATAAAATTATAATCTAATTATTCACCTCTATTTACATAAAATAATTTAAACTTAGTGTGCATTAGTTGGAAATACTAGAAACTAATATTAGCTTGCATATGCAAATGAATCTTTAGATCCTTGATGCCTAGAATCTAAATATAATTTTGAACATAATTAAATTTTATAAAAACCTTATATTTCACAATATATTCATTCATTCATAACCTAAAATATATAAATGAAGTTAATTTAGCTTGCGTATAGGAAAGATAAAAAAGAGCACTTATATTTTAAGCTAGATTTTGTTTTCTTAGCATTGCATGCATTGGAAAAGCAATTGAAAGATACCAAAAAGAATCATTCCTTAATTTATTTACAATTATTAAATTTTATTTATTTTAATTCATTTACTTTTATTAATTATTTATATGTTTTTTCAAATCAAATGTTGCAAAAATTATCAAAGAGACAAAAAAAACAACCAAATCCCTATCCAAATGAGCATGAACATTCCTAAAATCTTGCTTCTCACAGAAAGAAAAGTCATACCACATGCTACCTTAAAAATAAACTCTTATTCTTACGCCTTTCATCACCTTTATTCTTGGATGACTCTCCTAGAGGATCTGTATATCCATAGAGCATGCCTTTTCCCTAGAGTTAAAGCCTCAAATGTGGCACTGGTATTCAATCTAACATTAGCATTGAGCTCAAGATAGAGGTTTTCCATTCCAAACTAATCCCAAAACTCATTTTAGACTCTATCAACACTATATAAGAGTATAATTAGATATTTTATCCACCTATATTTATCCTCCACCAAAATTTAGGCCACCAATACAATGTCATTCTCACCTAGTCACCCTTACCCCCTTTTAATTTTATACTTAGAAATAGCCTCATCGTATATCATCACATTTGTGTATGAAATTGACATGATATAATCAATTTAATACAATAAATCATACTCCCTAAGCTATTTATCCAAACCATATTCATTTTGACATTCCTAGTATCGATCAGGGGCTTTTCTTCCTTATCATTACCATAATTGAGGGACCTTGGAGTTATGTTAACCATTTAGATACTATAAAAATAATAATGACACCAAAAAAATAATTTGTTATGAAATTAGTCATTATTCATCACCTATAATTTAAAATCCCATTCCATCTAATAATCAACCCAATCCCTAGTTCCACCAATCATCCATCATTATGTCGATTGTCTCAACTAGGCCTCAAGAAGTCAAATGCATAGTTTAGCCTATGATATTTATGTGTATAAAAATTAGTGAACCTAAAATGAAGGAAAAATATTTTCATATATCCATATTTTATCTCTTCTCGCCACTCTTTCCTTTCATTCATATTTTAAGAGTATTATATACTCCTTGAATATGTCTAGTCATGACATATTTGAGAGAACAATGGACTTTAAAACCTATATAATGAGTCTTAAACATGGTGAAAAAGTCTCCCTTCATTTTTGGAACAACAACACTCCATAAAAATTTTAATTCCAATATCAAAACCACCCTTTCAACACATAAAATAGATCAAGGGTAATGATGCATGAACAATGGGATACATCATAAACAAGTAGCAATCACCCTAATTATAACATGTCCTTCACCAGTATGGGCAAAACCAAAATTCACATTATAATCTAACCATTAGTTACCCTAAAAATACTAAATGACTAGCATGTGATAAGATATGATCAATACATTGATAGATTGCACAATTTAGAGGACATGCTTAGTAGACTAGAAGTGAATTCAAACCCTTCTCTTTATAACCAAAACATGAATAAACCACATGAGAAACACCAAATGGTTCCTTTAGAGGACCCTAAGTTAACTTAATTTATTGGTGGTCATCAAATCATACATCCTAAAGTTTATACTAAATATGTCACCAAAACCACCATTCTTTTTCCCTCAAATGAACTCATCTCAACCTTGGTGGGTCAAATTCAATATTTATAGAGTAACCAATCATATATAAATCAATGGATGGACATAAATACCTCTAATCCTCACCTATTCATACTCTAATGGTAATTTACCAACCATTGTTGTATCCATATACCCCACCTCTTTTCAACCATTCCTCAAAATAATAAAAGACTATTTCAAATAATTTGGAATTATACCCACTAAAGTGGAGTGGAGAAAAGTTTCTCCAAAAACAATTTTTCTATATTCCAAATAAATTGGACTATTTCAAACTAGTTGGGCATAGATCATTTCAAATTAAAAGTACTTTTTCAAAAATTATTAGAGATTTATTAGTGATGTCAGGTGATGTCATGGAGATATCATGATGAGTGGATAAAGTGCCTTGATAGTCTATGTGACATTGAAAAAGTGTGCAATGTGCTTGTTCTTGTATGCTTTATGTATGGTTGGTTGGTCTTTAGTATTGGCATGGATAGAGAGGATTAGGGATGAGTATGGTGATTTAAGAATGTGTAAGAGGTCCCTAAGATGTTATTTTAATACTTGGAGAGCTTGTATTTATAAGTGGAATTCATCTAATTGATCATAGTTTTCATCTAGACACTTTGGGTCCAGTGGAAAAAAAACTGAGTAGGCAATTTGATGACATAACCATTGCCATGTGGGAAAGAGTAAAGGGGAGTTGGTCTTGTGGTTGTGACAAAAATAGTCCGTAATTATTATACATCAGATATCAAGTCATACATTGAAAAGTGATCAAATATATGAGGGTGTAAAGTTTTAGATTAAGGTAAAAACAGGTTTTGAAGGGGTCCCAAAACCCTATTACAGAAATAAGAAAGATAAAGTGTTAACAAGCACTAGGAAAGACATTATTGAAACTTACTAAAAGTAGCAAAATCCTAAGGTAATTCAGAGATTACCTCTATATTCATTATACATTCAACCCCCTAATTTCCAAATAATGATTGATAACTATTCTTTAGGGGTAAAATCCAGAATTGTTGCCTGCCTTCCATCAGCTATATTCTGCTTGCTTTCTAGCTCTCTGATTTTCCTTATGGGTCTTCTTTCGGGCTTATCCGGACAGCCAACATCCAATTTCACTTTTGAAATCTGCTCATCTCTTTTTCCAGGTTTATCCAGAATAGAAACAAGGTGTTTCTCCTTCATTTGTTGATCTTTTTTGTTGCTTCTGGTTTCTATTTCCTTAGTGCTTGTCTTCTTTTCAGCCCTTTTCCTTGGTTTGGAAGATATTTTAAATTTTCTCCATTAACATTCACAGGAAGCTCTTCCAAAGGTGATTCATTATCAGCCTGAATCTCCATAGGTTGAGAAAGAAGAGGATCTCTCTCCTCTGATTTATTTCCAGTTTCAGCCAAGATTTCTCCTTCCTCTAGCACTACTTTACCTTCTGCCTCTCTCCATCGATCCTCTACCCTTTGGTATAGGATGATTTGCTTTGATAAATCTATCAAATCTTCTTTGCTTTGTGTGGGTAATATGGTTTCTGCTTGCCATTCATTTCCTTCTGTCTCAGAATTTTCTTTCTCAAGAGAGATCTTTGTATCTACCTTAGGAAGTGGGCCTTTAAGATCTTCAAAAGACAACTCTTTACCCTCCTCAGCATTTAAATCTTTAGTTTCTTCATTATCCATTTGTTCTTGTCCCTGATCCTCTTTGGGTTTCCAAACTTTCTTTAGCTGGACCGTGGGTTTTTCCCATCCAAAACACCATTAAGATGAGTTTTGCTTCTGGATGGACAATTTTTAACCCAATGCCCCTGTAAAGTTAACTTCTCAGTCAGATTTCATTGTTTTTCCATACTTAGACAAATTTGCAATGTGGCTAGAAAGAGCTGAGTAAGCATGTTGATGAGGTTAACATTTTCATGCATGGAGGTGTTAGGATAAAATGATCATATGGGTTTGCTCATTTTTATGCTTAGTTTATTTATGCTAATTTTTAGATCATATGATGTATAATGTCAAAATATGTGCATATGCAAAGTTGGGCTCTTAGGTAGTTTGACTATGTTTTCCCATATTAGCCAAATTGTTAGTGTGGAAATAAGAGCCAAGTGATCATTTTGATGGTGTTATATCTTTCACATGTGAAGGTGTAAATAAAAAATAATCATATGGGTTTATTCATTTTTTAGTATAGATGATTTTCACTAAATTTGATATCATGCATTAAAGGATGAAAAAGGTTATTCTTGTTCAAAGTTGGCATCCCAAGCATGTTTTAACATAGTTGGCTCTATGACAGAGGATTTTGAGAAGGAATTTTAATGTCATTATGTATCACATTCATGAGGGTTATATGAGTTGTTTGTTATATGTTTCGATTCTTCTATGTGAGGAGATCATCTGGTCCAAATTTGAGATCCTACATTGAAGTGTAGAAGAAGTTATTAAGGAGCAAAAATGGCTACTAAAGAATAGGGAAAGGGTCCCCATACTTTTTAATTTTTGAAAGAGCTAAAGCTTGAGCAAGATCAATGGCGTACGCTGCTCCATGAAGTCAAAAATTAGTGAGTTGAGAATAGGTGCATGATTTTTAACAAATGAGCAAAGGTATAAGATAATGATATAATGGAAATAAGGCATTTATATAGATTGATCAAATGGTGAGAATTGATCATTAAAGACCTAGTTAATCTATAGAGATCAATAAAGCACATGGAGTCAATAGTATAAGATTACATGAGATGAGGTCAACGTGACTAAAGTTTAACATCTGATCATCGGTGCCTATGTGTTAAATATTAGAAGAGATCGATGGTGTGTATTTAATTTAATCTAAGAGGACATGAGATTTGAGCTTTGTGTTTGAAGGTTAACTGTGACCGTTGTTATTTAAATATTTGAATTTAACACAGGGAAAAACTAGATATCTATATTTTATCCCTATATTTTGATAGAAGTCAAATTTGATGGTGTTGTAAAAATAAAAAAAATATGAAAAAGACTCCATGGTGTATCTAATGAACCTAATTTGAATATTTAGAAGTGAGTACAGTCAAAGATATTGAGCCTAGAAGTTGACTATGTGTTCATCCTTATTCTACAAGTGATATTAAAAGGATGCTTGAGCTTGCATTGATGTTTTTTTGATGTCTCATGATGAATTAGATATTAAATCATGTTTTAGAATTCATAAGGTTACTTTTTGAGTGTTGTTTAGGTGTGTTCAATCTATCTTGAGTATGAACAATGCTTAATAAATTGATTGTAAGTTCAGTAATGGTGTTTCTATGTATAAGGTCTCTATTTGAGTTGTTTAAGCATATGCAAAGGTGAGATAAGATGATTGTGATCATTTGAGTATGTCATAGGGAACATAAGGAGTAGACCCATGTATTTTAAAGTGGTATTGTGTTATTTTTTTGCTCGAGAGTGAGCTAAATTAGTGAATAGATCTCCATGAGACCTATAAGAGATACAAGGGCCTTATTAAAAGGTATAAGTGCTCATGGATAACCCATAGATGTTATGGTAAACCTATGAATATTTTTTTGAGTCATGTCTTCATGTCACAATTGCCTTAAGGGTTAAGGCAAGGCTAAAGTCTAACCAAGATGGTGGATATCATGATTGCCATATAAATAGTGAAATCAAAGGTGGTGCTTTATAGACTTGTAAGACTTGAATGAGGGAGTGTGAGTGTGGAGCCAAGAAAAGGAGATAACCTTTGAAAGATAAGGTATATGTCAATAAGGACTAGTAGAGAGTGAAGAGGATCAAACATATTATTCTAAACAAAGTGTTTAAGGTGATCACATAAGTCATTGGACCTAATAAACCTATAAGAGGTAGAATGGGTGAATATACTCAAGAGGTTATTTGAGAGATATTTAAGAGAGGCTTATGTGTGTGAATTGGGAAGAGAAGGAATGGTAGAGTTCCTTATGGATGAGTTGATGAGAAAATCAATTTGAAGATTATATATATGACATGTTGGTCATAATTTTATTGTAAAAATAGTGCTCTTGTTGTTTGAATGTGAGTGAAGATAAGGTGAAGACTGTGTGAGTTTGGTGGTTGATCTGAGAGGTAGATTAGAGTGTGGATAGTGTGTATGACCATATAGTCATGTTTTCAATGTGGTGACAAATTTTTTGATATAAAGGTGAAGTGTTATAAGTAGTGGTCCATCATCAGATGTTGTAGACATCAATTTAAAGGTGGATTTGTTCATAAGTGTTGTTGTGGGTGCTCAACATCTAAGGGGGTTATTTCCTTACAAGGTGAAACTTGATAAATGTCTAGTTATTATGGGTGCTCAGCTAGATAGTTATAATGAATCCTTATGAGATTGATGTCTCACTAAAATTAAGAATGGTAGTTCCTTGATCAGTCAATTTCTAGTCTAAATTGAATCTTATTATTATAGGATAGTAGTCTAATTATAGGTTCCAGTGGGTTTTATTCCCCAAGAGGATTTCCCATGTATGACATTTGATATGTGCTTAATATTGAAATGTATTTCTTGTTCATTACTATCAATGATGTATGCCTCATGAATGAATGTGTTGAATGATTAAGAGTTTGAAGGAATTAAAATTGAGTTTGAAATTATCTAGGCTCATTGATTCACCCTTGCCTCTCAGTTATTATACCTCTAACAATCGATATCAGAATTGGTCCTTTGGAGGAAGCCTAACAACTTGAAGGTGATCCTAAGTAGGTACAAAGATGGCTAAGCATTTGAAGAAATAAAATCAATAGTGGAAGGTTACTATAAAGTCACTTGAAGAATAGATATGTACTTTTAAGAAAGATGCTAAAGAAGATGAGAATGTTATCAATGATCTCAAGGTTCAATTAATAGATGACAAGACAAGTTTGAGTTATAAAGAGGAAAGTTTTTCAAAATAAAAGGACACCATGTTTGATAAATATGCTTGTCATAACAGTAAAGAGCATGATAGCAAGGAAGAAGAAGTTCATCTAGAATCTGAGCTCATGTGTACGCTTATGAACTAAAGGAGCAAAAGAAGAGGAATCACAAGATGAGGTATGTGATCAAAGGTCTTAAAGCACAAGTAAGCTCTATTTAGGGAATTTTGATAGAGAAATCATGTAGAATAAAAGGTTGGCATGGCTAAAAAATCTAAATGTGATAAGGAGATTATCCAAGTTCTCAAAGGTTAATTAATAGCTACAATTTCAAGTATAAGAGATAAAGAGGATAACAACATTTAATTGGAAACTGAGCTAGGTTCATTGATAGATGAGCATGAGCAAATTGTTGTTAAGATAAGTAAGTTTAAACAAGATCAAAAGAAATTAGATCAGGTCAAGAGCAATGAAATAAGGTTTGTTAGATAACCAAATGCTTCAAGGTATGCTAGTTTATTTCATGGTCATTTTTATACATGTAATAAGTATGCTCATAGAGATAAGGATTGTAAAATGCAGTTAGTCAAATTTAGAAATTCATGCAGATATGATAGAAGGAGATTTTGACCAAAGATTGATCATAGTTCAAATCTATAAAAAGGTACAAATGATGTTATTTGTTTCAATTATCATAAGAGTGGACATATTGCTAGATTTTGTGTAAATTGTGTTAAGAGGTCTTTAAGGTATATCAAAGGATATATAGATATTAGAATTTTTGATAAAGGATGAAATTATGTATCGAAACCAAAGGTAATCATTGCAAATTCTTTGAGAAATTTTCTCTACAAGGTTATGTTGTAAATCAGGATAAGCTTAAGGATCAAGTTGGTAAGACGGTTGTAGAATACAAGAAGAGTCAATCTATGTTATGGAGACTTGAGGTAGTAAAGACTAAGCAGACTAACTTTATTGATTTCAAGAGTCATGATGGATTATTTTCCAAGGTGGAAAAAGAATCAAAAATGAAGGAGAGTCAAGAGTTTCTATTGACATCATTTATTGACAAATCTAAAGAAAAGAATGAAGTCAAAGATTCTGTTAAAGTCAAGGACTACAAATGGGAGTCTCCTAAGTTTTGGTACTTTTAGTCTCATTATGTCAAAGGGGATTCTTTGTCTAGGCTTCAAGGACACACTTATTAGTCAGAGGAAGCTTGGTAGCTGTCAAATATTGTTTGGTGAGAAGGTATGAAAATAAGGTATGTTTGTGCATTATTTTTATATATCTTTTATTAGAGTAAAGATGCTTTTGAATAATCTCAGTGGTCCTATCTTGAGAATTATTTAGCTTGTTGTTCATGATTTGGATGCTTTGGTATAAAGTATTTAAAGAATTGTTAAAGATGTCATGTTCTTAATGAAGCATGAAGTTAGGGGGAGCTTTGTAATTGGTTAGGTCCTAGGATCAGAGGAATGAGTAGTTGAATCTAAGTAAGAACATGTGTAAAATAAAGTTTTTGTGATCAAGATGATAATGCCAATTAGATAAGGTCTTTGGTTAATGGGGAGCAACAAGTTCATAAGTTTACTCCAGAGGTTTGTGAAGGAGCTGTAGTATAGGATTAAAATGGATGGTTTCAGGTGGATTAATGAGATTGATCCAAGTGTCAAGAATATTTTTGATGCTCAAAAATGTCTATATACTTCTTTGTGATGTGATCCAAGTGCTTTTGTGATTTCAAGGTATGTATTATGCCAATTGAAGATTTTTGAGTGCTCTCAATTTTCAAGTTTTTGGCTTAAGATCAAGAAAACGTAAAATGGGTTATAGGAATTATATGATCCCAAAGGTGTTAAGGATAAAATTTTGGTATAGAAGTATGTGATGGGTATATCTAGGTATGCAAGAAGTTTCAGATATGTATGTTGACTAGAAGGAGGTTTGTTGACCTTGTTTATTTTAAGATTTTAGGGTTTTAGGCTATGCTATAAAAAGTAGTTTGCTTTATAAATTAAGGTCTAAGTATTATTAATATGTTAAATGGAACAAATTGGAGGTAAAATAAATATTCATAAAGATTTTAAGGTTTGTGGTTCTCAATTTATTCAATATTTTGTCAATATGGAGGGTTATTTGACTAATAGGTTTGTGAAGTATATTACAGAGGATGAACCTAGTTATGAAAATTGGTGTGCTTGAGGGGGAATATAAGAGTGATCTAGCTATGAAGTTTTAGGTTTTGAAGATGTTTCTACTAAAAAATTGTGGCCTCTACAATTTCTAGGTAGGGTTACAAGGAGGCTATATAGACCTAGTTTAAACAAGAGTGATTGTTGCTCAGTTCCTCCAAAAGAGCAAGGTATGTGTGTTTTAAGGTGAGTTCTCAAGTTGGTTTAGTGGCATTAATTTTTGGTGGTGTTCCTTATGGTATCTTGAGAGATAATCCTAGTAAACATACATGGCGATTCTTCATGGTGCATGATGATTTGAAGATGCTCAGAAGGTGAAATGGCTCAAAGATCTTAGGGGGAGTCCCTTGTAGATGTTTCTTGATGTGTTCCATCAGATTTATATGATTTTTTATGTTCTTTATTCATTAGTTGTAGTGCTTGATTGAAGAAGAGTATTGGCATGAAGCAAGAGGGTGTTGTCAAGGCAAGTTGAAGTAGGCTCAAGGTAAGGGAGAGTTTGTATCATATTTCTAAGATGGTCCTTTCCTATTTGATAATATTTTCAAGTCCTCAATATCAGTTGTGCCCACTTTGCCATTGCATTAAAGGGGGAGAAATTTCTTATTATGGAAATTCCTATTGTGGGAGTGCTTTGAAGAGAGAGAAGATGAGTTGTATAATATTGTATACAATGCTTTTTGAAATCAATGACAAAGGGGGATATTTTTGGAGAGATGCAAGTGATGCCATGGTGATGTCATGGAGATATCATGGTGAGTGGATGAAGTTCCTTGATAGTCTATGTGGCAATGACAAAGTGTGCAATGTGATTGTTCTTTGTATGCTTTATATATGGTTGGTTGATCTTCAGTATTGACATGGATAGATAGGATAAAGGATTATTATGGTGATTTGATCATGTTCAAGAGGTCCATAAGATGTTATCTATGCTTGGAGACATTGTGTGCATAATTGGAATTCATCTAATTGATCACAATTTTTATCTAGACACTTTGGGTCTAGTGGTTAAAATTTTGAGTATATAATTTGATGACATAACCATTTCCACATGGGAAAAATTCAAGGGGAGTTGGTCATATGGTTATAATCATAATAGTGCCTAGCTTTTATGTGCCAGATCTAAAGTTATGCATCAAAATGTGGTCAAAGATATGAGGGTGTAAATTTGGCTTCTCAATCAGAATTCATTATTTTCCCATAGATAAATTTGCAATGTGGCTAGAAAGAGTTGAGTAAGCATGTTGATGAGGCCATCATTTGCATGCATGGAGGTGTTAGGATAAAATGATCATATGGGTTTATTAATTTTGTACCTAGTTTATTTATGCTAATTTTCAAATCATGTGATGTAGCACATCAAAAGATATGCATATGAAAAGTTGGGCTCCTAGTTAGTTTGACTATGTTTTCCCATACTTAGCCAATTTTTTAGTGTGGCAAGAAGAACCAAGTGAGAATTTTGATGGTTTTATATCTTTCACATGTGAAGGTGTAAAGATAAATTGATCGTATGGGTTTATTCATTTTTTATCATAGATAATTTGTGTTAAATTTTAGATCATGTGCTGAAGCACGACAAAATTTATACTTGTTCAAAGTGGGCTTCCCAAGTAGGTTTTGACATAGTTGTCTCTATGATAGAATATTTTAAGAATGAATTTTAATGATGCTATATATTACATGTGCAAGGGTTATAGGATCTATTTTTTATATGGTTGGATTCTTCTATCTGAGGATATCATCTTTGCCAAAATTGAGATCCTAATTTGAAGTGGAAAAGAATTTTTTAAGGAGAAAAAGTGGCTACTTAGCATATTGAAAGGATCCCCATTGTCATTTTGGAAAGAGTTAAAGCTCGAGCAAGATCAACAGTGTGTGTTGATCCAAGAAGTCAAGAAGAAGAGAGATAAGGACATGTGTATGATGTTTAGTGATTGAGAAAGGTATAATATAATGATCCAACATCGAGTGGTATTCATACAAATTGATTGAATGGTGATAATTGATCATTAAAGACTTGGTTGATCTGTAGAGTTCAATGGAGTGCATGGAGTCAACATTATGAGATTGCACAAGATGAGTTCAACATGATTGAATTTTAATGTTTGAGCATTGGCACCTATGTATAGAAGTTCATAAGAGATTGATGGTGTTTATTTCATCTAAGTTGAGAGGACATGAGATCCTAGCTTTGGGTTTGAAGGTTATCTGTGACTGTTGTTATTCAAATATTTGAATTTAACATAGGAAGAAACTAGATATTTGTAATTCATCTATATATTTTTATATAAATTGAATTTGTTGGTGTTTTAAAAATAAAAGATGAAGAGGAATATATGGATCATATAATGAACCTAATTTGAAGATATAGAAGTGAGTATAGTCAAAGCTATTGAGCCTAAAAGTTGACTATGTGCTCATGCTTGTTCTACAAGTGATTTGAGAAGGATGTTTGAGCTTATATTGATTTTGTTTTGATGTCTCATGATGAATTATCTATTGGATCATTTTGTATACTCCATAAGGTTAATTTTTGAGTTTTTTGGGGAGTGTTAAATCTATCTTGACTATGAACAATGCTTAAGAAATTGATTGTATGTTTGGTAATGATGTTTTTGTGTATAAAGTCTATGTTTGAGTTGTTTGAGCATAAGCAGATGTGAGATAATATGAATGTGATCATTTGAGGATGTCAAAGGGGATATAAGGAGTGGACCAAAGTATTTTAAATTGGTCATGTGTTATTATTCTACTCGAGGGTGAGCTAAATGGGTGAATAGGTCTCCATGAGACCTATAAAAGCTACAAGGGCCTTATTAAAAGGTGAAACTACTTATGGGTAACCTATAGATGTTATGGTCAACCTATGAAGATTTTTTTTATCCATTTATTCATGTTATAGTTGTCTTAAGGATTAAGGCATGCCTAAAGGTTGACCAAGATGGTGGTTATCATGATTACTCTATAATGGAGTGGAGAAAATTTTCTCCAAAAATAAGTTTTCTATATTCCAAATAAATTATACTATTTAAAACCATTTGGGCACAAATAATTTTGAAAAAATTGGAATATTTTTAATAATTTTTACTTATACACACTTAAGTGGACTGGAGAAAAGTTTCTCTAAGAATAAATTTTCTAAATCACAAATAAATTAGACTATTTTAAACCATTTGGGCACAGATCATTTCAACTAATTTTGACTATTTCAAATATTTTTGACTCATTCTATATTATAAATAAATTAGACTATTACAAACCATTTTGATAGAGATCATTTCAAATAATTTTAACTATTTCAAATAATTTGGACTATTCTGATTAATTTGGACTTATACACACTAAAGTGGAGTGGAGAATTTTTTCTCCAAAAATATATTTTTTATATTCAAAATAAATTAGACAATTTCAAACCATTCGATCATAGATTAGTTTGAATAAATTGGACTATAAATATATGATATTATGATGATAATTATCATCATTATGACACTGACATCCAAAACACAAGTCTTAAAAGAGAGAGAAATAAAAACTAAGGGATAACCTTAGAGGAAAAATATAAATAATTAACATACATGATGTAGAGGAATTAGGGAAAAGACTCTTCAATTGTCTCTCTGTCACTTATCTTAATAATGATCTCTGACTAGTAGGTGCTTCCTCTATTTTGTTACCTCTACTCTCTAGACTTGTATAATAATCACTAGGATTACTAGCCTCTTTTATTCATGTCTTATATCTAACTTTCTCCTTCTGACCTATGTCCTAAAATCTTTCTTGATCCTTAAGTTCACCATGTATCTCTGTCCCTGTATTATCCTAACTCATTCCCTTCCATCTACTTACTAGTTCTATGGGCCATTAGCCATTTCAAGGTTTCACTATCCCAAATCTTGATTTGGAACTCAGATAGGAAAATTTACCTTGTTAATGATTTCTCTTAAGTAAAACATATTCAATTCAACCTTTCTTAAGACTTGTTTCAACCCAATAGCCATCTAAACTTCTCAAGAACATTCTTGTTTGCACTCCCTTGTAGCCATTTTTATGGTAAACCTCTAAGGTTTGAACAAATCATGCATTTTCAAATCCCACCATCAGAATTTTCATACACCCTTTTCCATATTTTAATGTTATCCATAGCCTCTTGAATCATTTATCATCTTAGGTCATGTTTCATTCTCAACTCTTCCTCTAATTAGGTCTCCAACAAACTTCCAACCCTACAACTCTAAATTTTTCTTGTCACAACCTCCACACATGTCCAAACATCTAAAAACCTTTTTATTCACCTTTAATATGGTTATACCAAGCTTCACACAAATTTTAAAGTGTTAATTCCTTCAACAGATACCTAAATGTATATTTTGCCAAGAAAGCCCTAAATAGGGACTATGCATAGGTTGAGAAGTAATGAAATACAATATATTTAGTTTAAATTCCTTTCAATACATTCTTGGACCTTATAAAGGTCTATGGCAATGAGGATCAGCTCTCTAAACATCTATTTATTATTAACTAACTCTCACCAGCTCGTATCATGCTTACACATAAAATTTTGAGTCTTTTGAATAGCTGTGAATAGTCTAGGAAACCTTGTTTAGCTTTAAGGTATTTAAAATTATTTAAAAAGTTTTAAATTAGACCTTGGTTTATTCCACATTCTCTTTTTACCTTAACCAACAATCTATTCTCATTACTCATTCCATGCCAATCTTCTTAAGTTGAGTATTCACACAGTTCTAAGTTATTTGATAGGACTAAACAAGACTCTAGCCATCTAGTTCCATTTAAAAGTGGCTTATCTCCTTAAAGAATAAAATGACATCATTCACCCTTAATGCACACCTAGATCACTGTGTAAATAAATTTCACAAAGTGACTTTGTTCACTCCACTTATTACCCATTCACAATAACTATGAAAATAGGGGACCTAACAATATGAACAGGGGGTTACCTCATATATTTATGTATCACAAGTTGGCTATTTATACCTTCATTCGAACCTAATAATTTGTCAATCCAACAAGGTTACTTTTACATGTAGACCTATTTGAATGCAATAATGTATTTTTCACATTATACTCCAATAAACCTCAATTCATACAACATCCTCTTAACTAACACAATCCATACATAGGATACGTCGTCTAGAATTTCATCTTTCTTTTAATTTTCACTCTTAAACCTAATGCATGTTACCTTAGGGCTACACCACTTATACACATGTTCTATATTAGAAAATATAGGTCATTTATGCATGATAATATTTTGCTATTATCACAATCCTCTTCTTTACTAAGTATTATTGCATAGTTTTGCATTTAAACACATATCAACAATAAGAACCTTGCTTAAGTAGCCTCAAGGGATTATCAAAACACAAAGCATCAGAACATTCAAAACTCATTGACCAATCAAAGGATGTTTTCTTTTATTCATAAACATCATTATTTCCCATTTACAGTCTATTACTCTTTCTCAATCCTTCATGGAGAATGTTCATGATTCTTCCTTTCTCCACTTCTCTCAACCATCTCTGGAGCTTCTCTCCTACTCTCTCTACAAAATTACTCTTTCTTCCCATGTTCAATGTGGATTTTTGAGTTGGTTACACTAACTTCTTTACTCTAACTACCTCAACGTGAGGTTTTCTTTCTTATTATCAAGACAAGACTACTAACCTCATAAGTATAGACCTTTCTGACTTGAAAACACCTTATACAATCTTCGTGGCCCTATTTAACCAACCATTTATCATCTAACCACCTTAGAATTGAGTTATGCTATTCTAGGCTCTTTTCAAATATTTGAATTTTCAAATTAATGGTTTTAGAGGGTAAACTTTAAACACCCTCAAACTTATTCCTATTACTCCTAAGGATTCTAAACAGCCTCTAATACATGAAAATGAACCTATAAAGGTCTCTTGACACACATTACATCTAAACTTGACTCATTTTTAACCATGAATGACCAAAATACAAGATTATCTTCTTCAAGCTTGATGTTCAAATATTATTACATCACAAATAACAATCTAAAAAAATATTACATATTAGGGATGAATTTGGATCATTTTACTTTACATGCAAGTCCATTATTTCTAGTCATTGAGCCATTAAATTTATTGGTTCCATGTACATCATATCCCTATAGAGACCACCACCTTGTGCCTTAGCTTTTTTCAAATCCAAAGCATCCACCACACCCTAGCTTGAATAAAATTTGACCAAATAATAGGTTGTTGATACAAGAGCATATGAGTTAAATTTGATGATTAATGGGAGTATAAATGGTAACTATTATAGATAAGAATGCATAGAAAGGGTATAAGATTGTGCACCTTACACTATAGTCATGTAATAATCATGTAGCTAAACATAAAAAGCTTACAACTCCCAAAATACACTTAGAGGAACCAAAAAAAGATAATGCAAACCTTAAAAAGGTAGAGTAGGCCCAATTACCACCTCAAAGCTAGTCATCTAGCCAATGAGGCCACCCCAAAATTCCTTCCATACAAAAGCCTCTACCACTCAATAAACTTCCTCCCTATTTTGGACCACCTGAAGCAAGTTACTATCAAAACATGATGCCACATACACATTGGTTTTGTTACACTAGACAACATGAAGGTAAGCCATGCCAATAATATTTTGAATTACCTCCAAAACCTCCACATTTAGAAGCCAAAATATTAGATAGAGTCCACGATCTAATACACTATCGCAAAAATCCATTTCATGATAATATGTATGGAGAGACAAAGTAGGGGCAGTAATGACCAATCTTGACATAGCATAATACATCTTCATAGTAGAGGCAATCCAATCAAGGGAGAAAATAAAGAATGAATGTAAAAAGGAGAGACAAATGTTGGTAGTTAATAACTTTTAGTGAGTTGTCACCTATCATGATAAAACACTTCATAGGGATTAATGTGCAACCATGAAGTGAAAATCCATTTACACATGTAAAATCTCTAGTATGCCAAAAATTCAATGTAATAAGTATAACAAAATTTTAGATAGTAGTGTTGGTAATTTGGCCTCCCAAGGCCAAATTCCAACCCCTACCACTAAAAACTTTTCATTGACCATCATAGTGTTCATTGACTATCATTTTAGGAGTGAGTTTTAATGTATTGTCTAAGTCTTGTCTCAGATGTGTGTCATGAGTTTATCTAGCATAGTTCAATGTATGAAATGTATGGAGATGATTATAAAATTTTAAATATTATCAAGATAAATATAAGCTTCATTTAAGACTTTTAGGAAGGCTAAAAGTTATTCTTCATGGTATTTAGTGACATTTTCCTTTGTAAAACTATGTGTATATTACCTAAAAAGATAAGTTTTGGTATTTAAAGGTAAAATTTGGTGTCTAAATGCCAAAAAAATATTCATAATACCTTTTAAAACATTCATATCTATGCCATTACCTTATTCATAAGGTTTCATGTTTTGAAAATATCATTTCATGCAAGCCCAAGCATAAAAAAAAAATCTAATGATCTCACATGTGTAAATTTTGGCCCCATAAAGATGTAAAAAAGTTTTAATAATTTTTATAATATCCTTAATGACTCATTTTGTCTCTCTTCTTTCCCTAAATTGGCAGTTTCAAGCTTTAAGTGTGAAGAGAATACAAAGAAAAGGTTATTTTTATGAGTTTTATGCAATGAGTATGAACTTATATAGATATTTTAATATAACATGCATCATGATCTTGATGGAAGAGTTGTAAAAAATTTTATAAAACAAATTAAATGTGAAAATACTACATACAATCCAAAAATTATTTTTCTCCATCCATCTAGCTTCTTTGCACAAAGTGAGAGCCCTTCAGATTTTTACGTGGTATGGTCATAAGAGAGAAAATAAAGGTCTAAAATTTTGGTTAGAGAAAGTGGTCTTAGAGATCTTCCATATATTTAAATTGTTTCTCAATTTATTCCTCTCTCCTTCATGAACCATCCTTTTGAAGTCAAGGTACTCACTATGTCTCCTTCATCTAGGCAGGCAATTGGTTTTCTTATTTTTCTCTTCATCCAGGCATCATGGTAGAAAAATTCAATATTATAGAGTTTATCAAGGGAATGATCCACCTTTACATGGAATTATTCAATTAATTTCCACACATGTGAGTGTCATATTGAGATCAAGAAGGTATACAAGGCAAATTTGTAGTCTACAAACAGTAAAAGATATTATACAGTTCAAGTGAGAGAAACAATTTCAAATTTTGTTGGAATATTATTTGTCAGGGTATATTTTATTCATGTGTTATTCATTCAAGGTTACTTAAGTTCCATTAAAATCCTATGGCTCAATAACCCTCCATAATACTTCAAGTCTCTTCACAGTCTTAGTTTAGCAAATTTTAAGGTTTCTTAGCATTTGTTAAGGTTTTAACAAACTCCTAGATTTCTATTTTAGCATCACATACCTCATTCAAAGGCCTATAAACTATTATGTCTTGTTAAGGTGGTGTTTATTCTTGCTTACTAACTTTAAGATGGTCTTGACATACACTTTTCATGCTCTTTTTTACCTCTATCATGTTGCATCCATCTACATTATCTTCTCATTATATACACATAATATTTTCAAACTTTTATTGATTATTAATGCTTTGTATCTTGGAATAACCTATCAAGTCTCAATCTCTATGAGTGCATACCTTAAGAGGTGCACTAGGAAAGGGGTGGGCAAACCCTTATTACTTTTTAATATTTTTGTCCATTTTTTCACTTGCCATCTACACACTCATCTCCTAAAACCAATTACCCTAAACTTATTATTCTCAGCCTTACCCATTCCAATCTTTTGCCATGAATTATCCTCCTTTTCTTGCCTTAATTCCCTTTTGGATAGTTAGTTATACTAGATCAACTGGTTCAACCCTATAAATTTTAGGGGTACTTTTCACATTTTTGGTTTGTTATCCTTTTGGCCAACCTAGCTCAGACCTAGTGAATTATCCTAAAAAACATACAAGGTCAACTTGGTCGACCCTATACAACTAACATTTTTGGGAGGATTTAGGGAAAGATCCACCTATATATACAAGTTCATTTCCAACCATTGTTTAGAAGAAAATTGAATAAGAATAAGTGAAAATTAACATATGCTTATTGGCCATTCTACTCGAAGAATAAAGCTTGGGGTTCCATACTTTCTTTGGAGATACAGATCTTGCCTTATGGAGAAGTCTTTTGGATGCATAGATAGGTTGTGTAGCCTAGATCTGATTTATCTTTATTATCCTTACATACCATAATAATATCTTGTGAAGCACCTTGGCCAAGGGAGAGATTGAGGCTCGATGGGTTTGTCTTCAAAGGTAAGTATTACTAACTTTATTTCTCCTTTGTAAGAGTAGATAGATAATGTAGTTATGCTTCTTTCTTCCATGAATTAGGATTTCATATACATTGACATGAGTATATGTCTTCTATGCATGTTTAGTTTAGTTTTTTTATTTATAACCCCCACTTTGTGCCATAAACTTTGGTGTGTACTAGATTAGATTTACTTTCTTGTTTATTAGAATAAAGTGAACATTAAACCTAGTACTCTTTTAGGGTTTTTACATGATTGTGTTAGACTATAGGATTTGGAACCCTTCCTATCATGGTGTATTATGATAAGTGATCCCTTGATCAGGTCTAATAGATCCTCATATTGGTCATGCCCTTGCTTAACAAATGTATCCCCAATCAAAAGTGTAGGTATGCTCTATCTTTTCTAAGCCAAGATTGATTTATAGATATGATGCATTTTTGATTGTATACATTCTAATAAACACAATAAGAACTAACCCTTGTAGGATTTATTCATCTAATTTCATATATTTTATTCTTTCATCACTATTTTATTATATATCTACCATACTAGATCAACTCTATCGACCCAGTCTCTAAATTTTGTGTGTAGGTTTTTAGGTATAGGCTACTACATAGATCCTATCAACCCAATACAATTTTTCAAATTTATAGATATCTAGTCCAAACTAATAGGTTGACCTAATCGACCCTATAATTTTTTAGACATTAGGTTCAACATACTAGGTTGATCTAGTTGACCTTGTCCATTTTAGCTACTCAGCATCAATTTTCTATAAAGCTTGATCAGCTCAGTCAATGCAAGTAGCAAAATTTATGAGCATATATAAAGGTTCTTGAACAATAATATTCATTCTCTGCATATCTAATCTACCAAGGTTCTTTTATATATCTTTCTCTCTTTCTTTTCAATCTTTCCTTTTATAATTTGTAGTCTTCAAAACTACCTTTACATAGTCAACTAGATTGACACTACCGACCCAATTCTATGTTATATGTGTTGTCTAGATAACTAGGTCAACTTTATCAACCTTATTCATTTTTAGACCTTGCTTTCATAGTATAAGTTCAACCCTATCAAACCTATTATATATTTTTTGCATACATTATTGACCATATCAACACTTTACCATGTTTCAAAGTTAGAATTAACCTTATATACTAGTAATTAATTCATACTTTTATTTCTTGTTGCTTTCATGCTTAAAATATATCGCATAGTTTAATTAGGTGATTTTAAATGAAACATTTATTTTCACTATTTTCTATTTTTTTCACACAAAAATAAATCATAAAATCTAAAAAATTATTTTAACATTTGTCTACGCAAGGCCAACATACTTAGATTTCATCACCAAGGGGGAAGCCAACTTGATACTCTAGTCAAGTATAAAGCATGGTTAATGGTATATTCTAGCTAACCACCTGATACCCTTATCTTTATGGTGTGTGAAGTGAGGGGGTAGGCCCCAATACCAATCCTATATCATTGCCACTACAGTCCCTTTCATCCCAAACTACTTGAAACCATCCTTAGATTGTCATTCTAGTTCCTTACTTAAGCCAAATTCCCATCACATTTAAAAATCATATTCTAATAATCTAATAAACATTCAGGTTGACCAATTATTTAGCTCTTTACTTTCCAAGTTGATTTATTTCTCTTTTCTCAATTATATTTTGTATTACAAAAACTTGCATTATCCAGTGTTGGTGTAAGGTTTTGTGTTATGTGCTTTAATTGGCTTGGCTAACATTAGTCCAATTGACTACTTGTTTCCTTTATATCATTTATTTTAAAATTACTTGAAAAAATTATCTTGTTTCATTTCACAAATATGTCATCAGTTTCTAAAATTCCCTCTCAATTATACTAGGTCAACCCAGTTGACCTTGTACTTTTTTCTATCCCTTGTTCACTCTAATGGATCAACCCAATCGACCCTGTATAGTTTGTCGACCTTATTTTCTCTTTTTCCAATTCCTATTCAGTATATTAGATCAACCCAATAGACCTTATATAGTTTTTAGACCCTATTTTTGTGTTAGGTCAACCCAGTTGACCCTGTATAGTTTCTATCATTCCCTATTTTCTTGATTTCTCATCTCTCTTTCTTTCCCTTCATCATGGACTTTCTATTTGATGACAACACTGAGTTGTAGTTAGTAGACATGATGAATTTTACCAAACTGCATAGGGTCTCCCATAGACATGGTATCACTCCTCTCTTGTATTTTATTAATGTTCATATTTTCACTCACACAATGAACTATGGGACCCCTTATAATACCTCTTCATAACATAATCCTCTTTTCTCATTAGAATACCAACCTAAATTAGAGTCTACACCCTAAATTATCTTCTTTATCTATGAATTTTCTCAACATCAAGGAAAGGATCCTTTTATCATTTACAATCTTATGATTAGTGATCAAGTTGAAGAGCCTCATTTACCTAATCCTACATTCTCAACTGGATTTGGGCGTGCCACTTTCTTTGATTCTCAACCTCTTCCTTCAATTATGACCCCTTCTCATACCATGACCTCTTTTTCTCTAACTTCTTCCACCTCCATGCCTAGTATATCTACTAACATGGTAGGTTCTACATTTAATGGGCCTCTCATAAGATCCACTATCCTTAATCCTTCTAGTAATTCATCATTTTATACGCAAGGTAATCATGATACTATTGCTTCTTCTTATCAACCATAAGTGGTACCTAAGCCACTAATACCAACTCTAATACTTCTAATAATGTTAATCAAACACATCAACTATTGTTACAAACACTCAATCAAATGAATACCTTTGAAGCTCATAGCACAAATCAAATTATTAGAATGCAAAACCACCTTCTTCATCTTTAATCTCATCCTCAATCAACAACTTGGGGCATACATAACTAGAATGTTCCCCCTCCTCCTCTTTGAGATTCTCAAGTCAATCTCATTATTCAACCTCCTTCAGTCAACAAAACCATTAAGCATATCCAAAATAAACCTCTCACTACTCAAATTGATAATATTGATATTGGAGGTATCACACCTACAATTTCTTATAGTGGATCAACTGATCCCACCCTTCATCCTAAAACATTTGAAAATCTTTATAAGGATTGGATCAAATTAAACACCTTCTCTGCTACCAAACTCTTAGCCAAAACTCTCACAAGTGATGCTTTGGATTGGTATAACCAATTTAGAAATTATTCCATTACTAGTTTAGAGGATTTAGTGAATGCTTTAATTCAATAATTCTAAAATATTGATCTTCCTAAAAACACTTTGACCCACTTCATAAAGTACAAACAACATGAAAATGAAACTTCTCAAGCATTTGTTAAAAGGTGGAAAACTTTATCAAACAAATGTGAACATAACATGGATGATGACAATCTTTTCCATCTCTTTACCAATGCCTTTTTCCTAAACTTCAATATTGAGTTTGCACTCTCTCTCTATGTACATTAGAGGAGGCTATTGACCAAGCTAAATGACAGGATTTCCTTATGCATCAATTAGATCCACCCCTACCTTCTATAGGTCCTCATCTATCATGTAAAAATAAAAATCATAATATTACCAATGATGGTGTTAAATATTCTTATGATACCATTCACAATGTTCAATATGTCATTCCTACCCCTTCATCAAAACTAGCCCTTCCTCAAAAATATACCAATACTCATTTATCTTCAACAAAAAACATTAATGTTCATAAACCTCTATCCTCAGCTGAATTTCTTAACCATCTACCTAGGCCTCTTCCATGAGATATTGACCCTACCTATTCTATGAAATCTTGGTATGATCCTAACAAGTTTTGTTGGTTTCGTGCTAGTTGGGGTCATTCTCATGAGACTTGTAGACAGCTTCATAAATTATCTATGGAATTTCTTCTTGGTCTTAATTTTTATCATGATTCTATAATTCAAAAGAATTTAAAAACTTATGAATTTGATTTTAATGACTTTAAATCACATGATAAATCTCAATCCTTGATCCAAGCCAATGCTCATTTGGATATCTACAAAGACCCTCTTCCTAATCATCAACCTATTCAATATAATCAGGACAAAGTTACCCCTTCCAATAATACTGTTGAAAGTCTTGTTGAACCAACTTATTAATAGTCTGTGGTTAGCATGACTAACATGCAAAGGGTGGTTGCTTTTATCGATTCTCAACCTATCTACACTCCATCTATAATATATTGTGTTATCCATGATTCTTCTCCAATTCATTTAAATGATTTGGGGCAAGATGACCTTATTACTTTTGATGATTCAATTTCCAACTCTCTCTTGGATAACACTTCCTTTTCTATTTATACCACTCTTTTATCATCTTTTAACACTAATTATTATCAATCTTTTACTAACACTTATTCTACTAATTCTCAAAATCAACTTGAACCAACTACTTCATCTTCTCAACATGCTTTGCAACCTTATTTTAAACCTTATTATTTTTATCAACAACAGTTCCAATGTACTTTGGATCCTCCTTTCAAGGACCTCCTTAATCATTATGAACCTATATATAACAATTTTCTTATGGGTTATGATGAATGAGATCCCCTCATAGAACTCACTAATCTCCCATCCCAGATTCCATTCCTTGAGCTTATGAGGACTTCTCCCCATCATATAAACCATTTTATGAAACTATTATTCAAGTAAATGTCCCTCATCCTCCCATAGTAGGATTAGAGGTATACTTATTTGGATCTAAGAATAGTATAATACAACAAAGTGAAGAGATGCCTATCAATGTTGATAAAACTATAGGTACTTCTCTTTCCTTAAAATTTCCCATAAATTCTATGATTTTTGACAAGATTCTACTTTGTGTAGATGATCCTCCATTAATAATTAGCGTTCAAATAGGTGATATCCAAGTTAATAATTTATTTATTGATGAGGGTTTCAACACCTTCATTGCCTCTCTCAACTTCATTAAGACCCTTGGATATTCAAAATACAATCTCAAGTCTACATGTAGCACCTTCCAAGGATATGATAGAAGGAAAATACCTCCTCTAGGTTATGTGTGTCTTCCAATTACCATCCCATATATCATCATTCATGTGAATGTGATGATCTTTAACTTTCACCTTTATTATAAAAAATTTCTTGGTAGGCCATGGACTCACTGTATGAGAGTTGTTATTTCTTCTACCTACCAATGCATAAATTCCCTCATAACAGAGCCATTTATAAGATTTAGGGTGACACTAACCCTTATAATTTCAAATAATTATACTATCATGTTTTCTTCAATATTCTTACTTTTGAGCCTTTGCCTAGCATTCCATTCTATGAGTCGCAGTGTCTTAATTTTACTATTAATTCAACTTGAGGTTATATGAGAATCCTAAACTCATTAAGTATATTCCTCTTAACCTCTTAGATTTTGATTATGATGATCTCAATGAGATTAATCTAAATATTAAATTTTTTGATCTCTCACCTCATCTCATCTCATAGCTTCCTGTTTCCTTGTAGCCTTATTCTCACAAACCTCCTTACGATGATATTCCCATAGTCTTAACTAAAACTCAACATTCTATTCACCACACTTCTTTGGATGACAAGGTCATCCGTACTTGTGCCAATGAAATTCACACCCTAGATTATGATGATGGTTATTTCTTATATTATCCATTCTTAGGTGGTCTTGTATAGGCTCGTGATGTTGAGATTATCCATTATCATTATTTTTTTAATTGATTATTTTTGTGTATCTTCCTATCTTCCTTAATTTATAGTTCCTAATTTTAGTATTTTTCCTTTTTATCATAGGGTATAGATGGTGCAAACACCTCTAATTTTTTAGGAGCTCATAGGACTATTCTCATAGATCATGTTATGACCAGGCCTTACCATTTTTTTAGATTTCCTAATCACCGTAGTTGGTTTACTTTTGATATTAGTGTGACCCTTCTTAGACCTTATATATATCTCACTCCTCCCTTAGTAGAGCCCTTATTAGATCCCATCCCTACTCCCACTATAGTTGATCTTCTTCCCACTCCTGCTATAGTTGATCATATTCCTACTCCTACTATTGTTGAGCTTACCCTTAATTCTCATCCCATTGCTCCTTCCATTGAGCCTAGTTCCATTCCTCCTTCATCACCACATTTCCTTGATGATGGTTTACTTCCCGTGTTTAAGATGGCTCTACTACTCATAAAATGGGTCGATGAGTATTCTTCAATTCTTCCACTCTTTTTATACCTCCTATGATTATTTCTCCTAAAACCACTCACAAGAATATTTGTTGCTTCAATGGGATAGATAATCATTATTCTAATCATTATAATAAGCTATGATAATATAATGATACTTTGAATCCTTCCTCTTCTTCCTCAGACAAAGCCATGCCTCCCTCAAATATTCTACCTAAATATATACCTAAGTATGGTGAGATGTATTTTTTATAGCATCAATTTAGCACCCATCACACCAATCATTTTTTCATCCTTCAACGAGATCTTAAGGATCACCTTGTATCTATTCCTATACCTTCTTCTATTCCTCCCATAGGTCATTCCCATAATAAGTATCCTCCTCCCATGGCTCTAACTCTAGTGGTTCCATCCCCTCCTATGGTCCCTTTATCACATTTTATGCCTTTACCCATGATTCTTTTACCTGTGGGCCTTCACTCACCTGTGGATCCTTCTCCACCCATAAGTTCTTCACCCATGGATCCTTCTCCATAGATGATTCTTGCATCTCCCATAGAGCCTGATCCCATGCATTCTTTCAAGTATCCCTTATATTATTTTCCTCAACATGATCCTTCAAGCATTCATACTCTTAGTTGAGGAGATTAGAAGATAATTCTTTTCCTAGTTTTCATTAAAGATTGATGAGACATTAACAATAGTTCATATCCATATTCATAGAGACTTATCTGATGTCATGGATAATGTGTGTGAGCATGTTTATCATTATATATGAGCACATGCATGGTTCCTTTACATTTAAATTTTGATTAGATGTATGCTTTAATTTCATTCTTATCTATTTGTAATATCATTTAAAACTATGTCAAATCTATATTTTTATTATATGATGATTCTTTACTATTTGGTAATATATCTTGCTTATATTGTCATTTATATCTACATATGATTGTCTCTCTTTATCATTATACTCTCTTTCCTTCTTGAGTTTTTATCAAAACTCTCTTCTTGTGTCTTCATGCTTGTTTGCTTTCTTATCTCTATTTTTCATAGATAATTATCATTATGACTTGGTTATACAAGCCCTATTGCCTTTGGTTCTTATCTCTTTTTACCAAGTCAATTATAAAATAATGCATCTCATTATACTTTCCTTTTACCAGTCTACCTATGGATCTCCTTCTTCCCTTCTTCTTTTTTTGTAAACTAAGCATATACATAGTTGAGACTTGAGATCACATGTTACTTCATTATTAAGCCTTAGTGTCCTAGTTAGTATTTATCTTTTGTTACTTAGCTTCCTTTAGCCTTAGCCTAAAGCTCATTCATGTCTATCACTACATCTCTCATGATTAGTCATTCCAAATCCATATAGAGGAGGTATCTTAAAAATCCATAAAAATTTAAATGCCAAATCATTTTACATAAGAAAATGATATCCAAAGGCAAAATATTCTTAAAAGTCAAATCACACTAAAATACATGATTCAAAAGCACATCCCCTTATTCTAGTCAAAGCTCAAACTCCACAGTTGGCCTCACGATAGATCTGAGTCCTTTGGGGTGTGGTAGGCCAGTGGACTAGATGAGGAGAATAAAAAATGTTTTAGTATGACCTAATTTTTCATGTAAGTACCCAATATTTGCAATATATTGATGGCTCTATAATGGGTCTTGAGGAATGGAAACACATCATGGGAAGGTAGGTCCATTTTACTTTTCCTTGCACCAATATACCTTCATGAGTTGATCGTAGTAGCATTTTTATCTACCTACAATTTTTTGTATCTATAGTGAATAGGTTTCCTTTGTACATCGGTGGTCATTAGTCACTTAGTATCTTCTCATGTCCTTAGTATGCCTCTTGCCTCCTAAGGTCTTCTCATAAGATGCCTAAGCCTTAATTTTCACACTGCCTTTTTCATTCCCTATATCCTTCATATTTCCTCTTTATAAATATTGTTTTGTCTATTGATCACTTCCCTTGGGATTTCATTTATGAGTTGTATTATAAGACCATGAATAGGACCCAACCTTCCTCACAAATTACCACTTTTTTCTTTCCTATTACCCACATCATTTATTACCTAATTTGTCCCAATTTTTCCACCCCAATGGTGTTCTCTTTTCGAGTCATAATGTAAGACTGTGGATAGGTCCCGACATTCCTCAAAATAAATTGCAATAATACAATTCACAAACAAAATTACATGTGTTAAATAGAGATAAGATCTGATCGATTATGAAGTTATATGTTATTAACATGCTTCCCGACTTGATTTAATGTGTTTTATGCTTAATTCATTTTCTTTCACTTTTATCTTCTCATTTTCCAAGTGCATGTAAGAGTACAAGCATTTCTTTAAATTTTCATATTTCTCAGCTTGAATTAGTGTAATAAATTTAATACCCATCTTTTGCCAATTTTGTTTTCCTATTATAACTCTCAACATGATATAGTATGATTGATTGACTTAATTAATTTATTTTTAAATTAATTTATGCCCTTTTTCATACCTTCCATTTTATTATATTGTTTTCATACTTCCCAATGCGACTTAGTATGATTTTACTTGTTTTAATTTAGTGCAAAAATATTTCACTTTGGTTTTAAAACAAATTCTTTTTTACCATTTCATTTAACCACCCCTTGGTTATTTATACTTGGTCATTTTATTATTATTACACATTTCCGAACTTGAAATAGTATGTAGTACATTTTTGATTGATTATATTTTACCAAGCCTTTTTTCCTATTTCTTTTTAACTAGGCATGTGTTTTTCATAATGGTAGAAAAGAAACCACATCTCATATATTTCCTTTAGCATATATAACAAAAGATAAATACATGTGCTAAAAATAAATATATCCAAAGCATCCATACAACAACCATGATAACAACAACATACATATGTGTGTGTGCATGTGTGTGTGTGTGTGTGTGTGTGTGTGTGTGTGTGTGTGTGTGTGTGTGTGTGTGTGTGTGTGTCATGAGTTTTCATACAATAAGTACAACCATATATATAATGCTCTATCCTTATGGTTGGACTCCATCATATCTATCTTGTGGCCTAGCCATGCTGCCTACTAAGGCCTCAGTCTGACTCCTCTAACTAGTACATTGTAAGGAGGTCATCCAAGATCTCAATCCCTCTACCTATCCATATAGATGTGCTATCTATACTTATGCCTATGCTAACTTGGTATGGGTCACTGTATGAGCCTACATCAACTGGTTCAACATCACCATATGTGTCTCTATCATCTACGTCACTTTAGTTAGATGCATATCTCTCTCCTCTATCAAGGCTTGTCATGCCCATATCTCACCTACACCCATCTCTGTTGGTGGTTGCATGTTCTCCCTCTATGCATGTATCTCCCTCATTTCCTCCCCTACTAATCTAAATCAACTCACTTGAGCTAGGGTAGATGGTACACTGGGTTCCTCTAATGTAGTAGGATCATACAACTATATATTCTCATCTAGGATGTCATGGAATGTTCCTCTCACAAGGGACCCCCATCTCTCCTCCTAGGCCTATAGCTACTAGCCTAGCTCTATCACCTATGTTCAGACATTCTAATAGATCTGGTAACCAAGACACATCTACCAATGTCCATAATTAGGGTCATCCCTATAACCAAGAAAGAATAAAAGATGTATTAGATCATCCATGTCATGTATAGTTTAAATACATTATTTTTACAATTATAATCAAAAACATGCCTAAACTACTTTAATTTATTCATTTTTACTTATCTTTAGCCTATTTGGTCTTTTTTCTCCCTTGGTCATTTCAGGCCATTTTATCCTTCTTTAGGCCTTTTGCATGCATTTTTGTACAATTTTGGTTCTTTGTTCAAACTAGTTTGACCAAATTTTCCCTATTTTTCACCTAGTTGACTTAAAAATCTAAGTTAACCCTCTTGTTTTCCCCTCCCTAGTATTGCATTATCAATTCAAACTTTTTAGATCAATTGGAAAATTGTACTAGGTCTGTAGTCTGCAATATGTATTGGGTTAGCACACACTTACTAGGTTGGTAGTGTGGATTTTGACTATTTTCAACCTACTAGGTTGACTAGGTTGACCTGGTTGTTTTTGGCTACTCATGCCTTACATTTTCCTAAAAAATTGCCTTTTTATCATTTTCTCCCTAATTCCTCTAAACCCATTTCCTATTTTTTTATTTTCTACATATATAATCTAAGTTTGTTCCATTTTGACATCTAAAAATGCTCAAAATTACATTTTTCTAAAAATACATCAAATTCAACAAAATACTCCAAAATTGGCTTAAGATCATAGTTGTGTACTTATAGTGCACTTGTTGTCATTATTGGAGCCCCTCTTTATTTAGCCTATCATCTCCTCATCATCCTAGCTTTTTTGGTCTCTAGAGCTCTTTTTTCTCGCTTTCACAAATCAAAATAACAAAATGACTTCTCTTTCCCCTATTTAAAAACTCTTTTTCAAAATTCAAATTCTTCAATTATTTTCCTTTAGATTCTTAGTTTTATCTATATCTTTATTTTTAATAATCTATTTTCAAAACCATCAAATGCATTAGATTCATGATGATGTGGAGAATCTTTTTCACTATCATATGCTTCTCTTCCAAAAAAATTGATTTTTAGCTATTTTTTTGTAATAACTTCTATAGGTTCACCTAGTGTTCTTCACATTGGATGCCTTCACATCTCTTGCACTCTACTTCTTTATATACAACACTAAGGTAAGTAAAGGTATGTGTTTTTTTAATTTTTTCCTTTCTTTTATCTTATTTGATGCTTATTGCACTTTACTTAGCATCAACATTGTGTGTTATCATGTTTTATTCCAAAGCACCATCCCATGTTGCACTTACATGACACATGATGAGCTTCATGTGGGGCATATGTATACACATAATATTTTCAAACTTTTATTGATTACTGACACTTTGTATCTTGCAGGAGCCTATCAAGTCTCAATCTCTTTAAGTGCATGCCTTAAAGGGTGCACCGACAAAGGGGTGGGTAGACCATTGGTGCTTCATAATATTTTTGTCCCTTTTACCACTTGCCATCTACACACTCATATCCTAAAACTAATTAACCTAAGCTTATTCTTCTTAACCTTACCCATTCCAATATTTTACCATGCTTTATCCTCCTTTTCTTGCCTTAATTCCCTTTTGGATATTTAGTTGTACTAGGTCAACTAGGTTGACCTTGTATAGTTTAGGGGTAGTTTTCACTTTTTGGGTTTGTTAGCCTTTTGGCCAACCTAGCTCAGACCTAGTGAATTATCCTTGAAAACATATAGGGTCAACCAGGTTGACCATGTATAGCTGACACTTCTAGGAGGATTTAGGGAAAGATCCACCTATATATACAAGTTCATTTCCAACCATTTTTAAGAATAAAATCAAAGAAGAATAAGTGCTAATGAGCATCTTCTTATTGACCATTCTACTTGAGGAATAAAGCTTAAGGTTCCATATTTTTTTTGGAGATACGAATCTTATCTTATAGAGAATTATTTTGGAATGTAGATATGCTGGGTAGCCTAAAGCTGATTTGTCTTTGTTATCCTTACCATAACAATCTCTTGAAAAACACCTTAGTGAAGGGAGAGATTGAGGCTCAATGGGTTGATCTTCAAATGTAAGTATTCATAACTTTATTTCTCCTTTGTAAGAGTAGATAGATAATGTATTAGTTCTTATTTATTTCATGCATTGGAATTTTTTATACATTGACATGAGTATATGTCTTATATGCATGTTTTATTTAGTTTTTTTTATTTCTAACCCTCACTTTGTGCCACAAACTTTGGTGTGCACTAGATTAGTAATTTCTTGTTTATTACAATAGAGTCAACATTAAACCTAGGACACTTTTAGGGTTGTTGCATTATTGTGTTATACTATAGGCTTTTGAGTCCTTCCTAGTATGGTGTATTGTGACAAGTGATCCCCGAATTGGGTCTATCAGATCCTCATATTGGTCATGTCCCCATTTAATAAATATATCCCCAATTGAAAGTGTGGCATGATTTATCTTCTCTGAGCCAGGATTGGTTCATAGACATGATGAATTTATGATTGCATACACTCACTACCTTTTCACTATTGTAAAGCTCCATCTCTATCTTTAGTTTCATAATATCCCATCTTTCATTCACATCATATCACCTTACACTCATCTTCCTCCCATGGATTCATTTCTAAGAAGAGTCAAGAATAGTGGGAAGCATCATGGTCATAAAAATCTTGTATGAAATCCTAATATACTACTAAATAGAGTTTAAAAGGCCATCTACAACCAAGGCTAATGAACATCTATATTTAGGTTAAGGTCTATTCCAAAGGCTTGTCATAGTTTTTGAGGACTGTGAAGAAAAGTTTGCACTCTTTATAAGAGAGGAACATAATAATCATATTAGTGACCACCTAATCAAGTTATAAAATCATGTAATCCTTGTCATAGTTTGTACAAGTATACATTCAACCTCCATCTATAACCACGATAGAATGAGATGAGTTCAAGGATGCAGACAATAAGAGAAGCTTGGGTGTTTGAGAGAGAGTTGAACTTATTGAATAATATCAAGAGACTTTGACAACATTCAAGTGACCTTGGGATGTATATTAGTGTGTTTCAAGGTTTAAGACTTGTACTCAGTACATACAAGGTTCAAATCTCTCTACATAGTCAAGACTATTATAAGGAAAGGTCTATTTTCAAGAAGGTATAATGATGTGTATGAAGAATATAATATGACAATGAAATGGATATGAGATTTGTATTGAGGTAATACCATAAGTGAGAACCAAACTCAGTTCAAGATATATTTCCATCAGAATGTTCACCTATAATAGGATCTCTTCAAGTATATAGACTTGGATCTCATTCAAGACTATTATAGAGAAGGGTATATGTTCAAGAGATAGAGAAATGAGTGTAGAGGTAAAAAGTATGCTAAGTGATGAATATAAAACTTATATCAGAGGCACACCTTTGTAAATATCAAAATCATACATGTTCTCATGAAATGACCATCTATAGTAGGGTTAAAGTCTCTTGAAGAATGCACATACTATGTCAAACTAAGACTGTGAAATGTTGGCATGTTTTTTAGGTTTAATAAGGTTTATACCATGTTTTAAGAGTCTCTTAGAATGGTGTGAAGAGTTATTTTTAATATATAAACTTTAAATGACATAATAACATTGTCATTTAACTTTGGAATCACCACCTATAGCCTTCTCAAAAGGACATGTTTATCTCTAAATTACAAGAGTATTCAAGCACAGTCTATGAAAGAGTCTCATGTCACATGGAGTATTCATAGGAAAAATGATGATGTGAATTAGGTCAGAAGATGAAGAGGATTGATCTAAAAAATCTACAATCAAGGTTAAAATTTAAAATACACATCTACATCCATACTAGAAGACAATTCCATATCATGTATACATATAATCTCAAGGTGTAGTGCAAGATAATTTTCACTCAAGGAGGGAAATTTTGAAGTTAACTATGAAAGTAAAAATACAAGTTTATATTTTTAAAAATTGTATAAGGATTGTGAAAACTACTATCAACTCTTGAAATTACACATGTTAACTGCACATAATAGGACTGTGTATGAACCTAGAGCCTAAGAACACCCTTGAAGAGTGAATATGTTCAAGAATAGATAAGAAGGTTTCAAGTGCCTTGAAAGGTTTAAAGTATTTTTGGAGGTTTTTAAATCACCAATATATTATTATATTGTTACCAAACACTTTCAATTATAATGAAATCACCTACAACAATGTTAGTGAGGTAGTCACTTTGAGACTCTTTGAAGATACATGGTGTTTGATGAGATATATAAGAATAGGCTTAACCAATAAATGATAAAACCTATTGAAAGAGGTATTTTCATGGCATAATAAAATCCCATTTAGTAACCTCAAACACAATACAAATTGAAAAGAGGAAAACTCATTCATAGGACTATTAAAGCACAGGTTGTCTACTAGTCAATTTTGGTAAAAAGCATCTACAGGACTCTATAGTCAAGATCTAACTATGAAAATTGGTGGAAGTGATGTTCATGAGTGATTATAAATATTTAAGGTATTGTTTAGGTCACTTTAAGAGTGTAACTATCCACTATTTTAACATAGTTACTACTTATTTGTTGATAGTTAGAAAGGAGCTAGGCAGACTTCTTGGAGTGTTATAAGGTTTGGAAGAGTGTTTGAGCTTTATGGGAGGTCTTTTAAGATAAGGAAACATGATGTTAAATATTAATACACTTGGTAAGAGTGACCAAACTCTTATTTTTATTCAAATCATGTCCTTGAGGGCTAAAACATGCAGACATACTCAAAACCCTTGAGAAACATGCCATCATATCTAACTCTTCTATGATATTTTATTCATTTTATGAGAATTGGGATAGTGTAAAGAGCCATTAAAAATCTTGAAGGAGGTTTTGGAGTTGATATAATGAATAAATATTGTCTTATTTGACTCCTAAAGCTTGTTTCTCACACACACAATCCAAGATAGCCAATCGAAGTACAACTTCACCACGTAGACATCTTGATGCATCCTTTGCATGGGATATAGTTCTTGTAATTGTTGTTAAGGGGATAAATATAATACATTTATATTAAAAGAGGTTTTCCATCAGAGGTTTGTATGCTATGAATAATTTCTAAGAAGATGTGGATCCTTAAAACCCTTGTAAAACCCTGATAACCACCTGATGGAGGAAATAAGCCTAAATATGCATTCAAATGGTGTGTTTAAGATATGAAATGACCTTTATAGTATTATTAACTCCCTTTATCACCTCCATATCCTGTTGGTTTTCATGTGCAGTAATCTTATTATATGAACTAGGCTAAATAAGGCTATTTTTTAGCCTGTAAGCAAAGGAATGAAGAGTAATTACACATTAAATGAGTTTGAGAATAAATATGGTGTCCTAAATCTCCCAAAAACATTGATAAAATAATATACATGGGTATTTTTTGTCATTTCTATAGGCATATACCTCTATAGGTAAGAAAAAGGAGTTGTTTGCATACAAGTATAAGAATAATGGATTAATAAAGCCCATGGCATGACTCAAAATCATCATATATAGGTTATTATTTTTTTAAACAATATAAAAGATCCTTTAAAACTCATCATAAATTAAAAATTTTGAACAATTATGCATACACCTATGCTTATCTTTGACATCACTAGATAAGGCCATCAAAAAGGGGTATCAAGAGCCAAATTAAGGTTATAAATACACTTTATATATTCTTAAACATAATTATTATGTTGTAACATAGGTATATTCCAATTTTTAGTGAGATATTATTTGGAATGACTAATCATTTTGGCCTCAAGATACTAAACATTACCTAGAAAGCTTGTTTCTTTCAAGAGAGGTGACTTCACATGCTCACCATGGTACAAATATTTTACATGGGAAGATAAGGAATTTTGTAGAGTTATAAGTCCCAATAAAATACTATTTTGTGGCATTATTTTATGCATTTAATGGCTAATCTTTATGAATCATCATTAAGAACCCTGAGCACTCTAAAACCCTTGAAAACCCTACTAGAGACTTGTTTGTGAAGAATTGAAGAATAATGAATTAAAATAAATATAAACCTCTTTAATACCACCTATATCATCAAGTAAACTTTTATATATTCATTTTCATGTAAATTGGTTATATATATGGTGTACAAACATGGCAAAAAATAGGGTTTTGAGAAGAAAAAATGTACAAAGAGATGTAAAAGGTAGTTTAAAGAAATTCAAATAATTTGAGAGTGAATATTGAGATGTTTTATACCTCCTAAAATCATTATATTATCATGAATATGCCTATAAGTGCCCTTGGGAGCTCATTCAAATCAGCTAATCTGTAGAATTGAAGATAATTTGACCTAGTCAACTAGTTTGACTAATTTTTAGGTGTTACCTGCCAAGAAAGAATCATTTCATGATATGAGGCATTGGTTCATGTATTAAATTCACCATATTTTTAGGTTTTAAATGTTTTATCTTATTTATAAATTCCATCAAGTATAGGTAGTTAGGTTACTATGCCTAATTGGCCTAATAGACTTATTTTCTCAATCAAGTGAAGTGTATGGCATATAAGACTATTAATAAGAGCTAATGTGGATTTTTAATGCCATAAAATTGATCCAATTCATGTAAAAAAAACCATTAAGGTTTTCCACATGTTTAAATAATCCTTATGATGAGTTAACTAGTCTATGATTGATCCAATCACATGCATAACTCATCTTGAGTTCCAATTCATGAATTCACTCACCTCAATAAAATTTATCTAATCAAATTATGGTGTATCAAGATAGAAGAGGAGTTTGGTAATTCAAATATGGCCTACTATCTTGTTTTCAATTCCAAAGATCTCATGTAAGGATCATGCAAGACACTAAACATAAGGAGAATTCTTCAATATTATTGTAACTATTGATAACTAAATTGATACTAGAGTTGTATTGAACTTAAATTCTTATTCTCTCCTCTACATTGCATTAGCTTCTATTCTTCTCTTTTGATATATATTCATACCTTTAGGCCATTTTTAAGGATCCCTCTCTTGGGCATGATAAAACTCTACCAACATTGAGCTTTATAACCTCTTGAATCAATAAAATAGGCTGTTATAACATCTCTATGATTAACTTGTAATGTGTATATGTTTGTTCAGATGTGTAAACGTGCATGAATCTTCCCTTGACATGTCCTTGCCACACCTATATGTTGATGAATTATCTTGTGTAGTTTATATGAAGTGTCAAAGGTTATGATCAAAATTGTAGTATATATACAAATAATATTTTAAAACTTTTATCGCTTAATAACACTTTATATCTTGAAAAACCCCATCAAGTCTCAATCTCTCTAAGTGTATGCCTTAAGGGGTACACCGAGAAAGGGGTGGGTAGACCATTGGTGCTTCACAAGATTGTTATCCCTTTTGCTACTTGTTATCTACACACTTGTCTCCTAAAACCCTTATCCCTAAGAATGTTCATCTCTATTATACCCTTTCCAGTCATTTGATAAATTGTATCCTCTTATTCCTCATCTTAATCCCCTTTTGTCAGTTAGTTGTACTAGGTTGACTAGGTCAACCCTATACAATTTCAGTTAATTTTCACTTAGGAATCAGTTTGGCCTTTGGCTGGCCTAGCTCATGACCTAGTGAATAATTGTTTAAAATTGTTCTAGGTCATCTAAACTAGGATTTTTGAAAGAGTTTAGGGTCAAATCCACCTATATATACAAGTTAATTTCACCATTTTTTAGATAAGAGAAGAAGAAGAGCTATTGTGCATCTTCTTATTAACCATTCTACTTGAGCAAACTTAGGGTTTCATACTTTCTTTAGAAATATGGATTTGTCTTGTGGAAAATTATTTTAGATGCATTGATAGATTATGTATCCTAGAGTTGATTTGTATTTTTTATCTTTACATACCACAACAACCTCTTTTGAAACACCTTGGCCAAGGGAGAGATTGAGGCTCGATGGGTTCATCTTCAAAGGTAAGTATTCCTAACTTTGTTCCTACTTTTTAAGAGTAGATAAATATGAATTTTTGCTTATCTTAAATGAATTATAATTATATATACATTGATGTGAGTATATTTATTATATACATGTTTACTTTTATTATTTCTAACCCCCACTTTGTGTTATAAGCTTTGGTGAGCACTAGATTAGATTTACTTTACTTGTTAATAGTTTAATTGAAATATCAAAAATCAAGAATCCCTTAGGGTTATTACATGATTGTGCTTGACTGGAGGCTTTGGAACCCTCCCTATAATAGTGTATTGTTGTAAGATATCCTCTAATAAGGTCTTATAGATTCCCATATTGGCCAGGTTCCCACTTAACAAATGTGTCCCCAATCAAAACTGTATGGTATGATCTATCTTTTCTAAGTTAAGATTGATTTATAGACATGATGAATTTTTAATTGCATACATTTTAGTGAACCCAACATGAACCTAAACCTTGTAGGTTTTCATTTCACTTATTTCATTATTTTATCATTTTTATTAATTTATGATGCTAGGTCAACTCTATCGACATAGTACTAACCTCTGTGCATAGGCACAACAACACAATTGCATCCATACAACTCTAACCTATTTACACACATTTTCTAGACTTTAGTTCAGACTGATAGGTAAATGTAATCAACCCTATACACTTTCAGGCATCCATTTCAACATACTAGGTCGACCCAGTCAACCTTGTCCATTTTTAGACTATTAACAATAGGTTTCTACAAAGCTAGGTTGACTTAGTCAACATAGTTAGTAAAATTTTCAAGTATTAATCAAGGTTTTTCAACATCAATATTATTTTCCTTTACATCCTCTATCCCACCAACATTCTTTTATATCCTTATTTGTCATTTATATCATTTATTACAGTTCTATTTTTCATAGTTTGTAGTCTTTAAAACTACCCCTGTACAGTCAACTAGGTCAACCCTATCGACAAAGTTCTATTTTTGTATACTATCTAAAAATTTAGGTTGATATTATCGACATAGTTCATTTATATACCAATAATTCCATATTATAGAAGTGACACTATTGACTCTGTTTAATAATATGTGTATATGTTATCAATTGAATCAACATTGTACTATGTTTCAAAGTTGGAATTAACACTTATATGCTAGTAATTAGATCACACTTTCATTTCTTGTTGCTTTCATGATTATAATAGATCACATAGTATAATTAGGTGGTTTTTCATATAATGTTTAGTCAAAAAATTCTCTTTTATGGACATACTACTAGATCACAAAATGTTTAAAATTATTTTAACAATTGTCTACACAAGGCCAACCTAATTGGATTTCATCACCAAGGGGGAAGCTGCCTTGGTTTTGTGGCAAAGTATAAACATGTGGTTAATAGTATATTTTAGATAATCACCTGACACCCTTATCACTATCATGTGTGAATTCAGGGGGTAGGCCCTAATACCAAGTTGGTACCATTGTCGATATAGATCCCTTTCAGCTCAAACGTCCTAAAACCATCCTTATATTGATTTCTAGTTCCTTGCTTACAACCAACTTCTTATCACATCTAAAATTATAATATAATAATCTAAAAAAAATTAGGTTGACCATTTTGTTATATTTTACTTTCCATATTTATTTCTTGCTCTTTACTTAATTGTATGTTGTATTGTAAAAACTTGCATTGGCTAACATTGGTGTAAGGTTTTATGTTATGCACCTCAACTGGTTCAACTTCATTAATCCAATTGATTTTGTGTTTCATTTAATTTATTTGTTTCATAAATAATTCACCCCTTCTTCCCCTTAAATATCACATTATAATTATTCCTTCCCCTTCTTCCATTTCTCCCACAGGTCATTCTCACAAGAAGGCTCCCCCTTCTTCTCCCATGGTTTCACATCCTATGGTTCCATCCCCTCTTATGGTCCCTTTTTCACCTCTTATTTCTCCACCCATGAATTCTTCACCCATGGACCTTCCTTAACCTATGGATCCTTCACTACTTGTGAGTCCCTCACTTGTGGATCCTTCCCCACTGATGATTCATACATCTCTTATAGAGTTCACTCCCATGCATTCTTTTAAGCATCCCTTCCCTGATATCCCTCCTCAGCACAATCCATCTACCATTCCTAAATTTTATATTGAGGAGATTAGATGAGAAGTATTTTCCCAATTTTTAATTAAGATAGATGAGACATTACCAGTCATTCACTTCCAACTTCATAAAGATCTATCAAATGTTCTAGATAATGTGTGTGCTCAAATCTATCAGTATTTATGAACACATGCATGGTGTTATTTACATTTTCATTTGGATTGTACATGTCCTCCAATCTTATATTTATCTATTTTTTATACCTTTTGACATTATGTCTAGTTCTTATTTATCTTACATGGTGACTTTAATTTTGTACTCTATATTGCTTATACTATCATTTATGTTTGCATATAGATGTCTTATTTATCATTGATTTTCCTTTGTCTTATTGAGTTTATTTCTTAAAAACTCACTTATTTTAATCATTATTATTTTATTTATTATCTCTATTTTTTATATCTAATTTTCATTTTGACTTGGTTATACATACCTGGTTCCCTTTAGTCATTTCCTCTTTACCATGTGATCAGCTAGCAAAAAATTAATCTCATTATATTCTCCTTTCATCAGTCACTTTGGATATTCTTTATTCCCTTTATTCCCTTTTTACAACTAAATCATATACATGGTTGAGCCTTGAGATAACATGTTGGTTCATTATTAAGCCTAAATGTCATAGTCAGTCTTGTCTTTGGTCACTTAGCTTCATTTAGTCTAAGCCTAAAACTCATTCATGTGTATCACTCTATCTCTCATGATTGGTTATTCCAAGTCCGTATGGAGGAGAAATTTTAAAAATCCTTAAAAAAATTCAAAATCTAAATCATTTAACAAAAATAAAAAACATTCAAAATTCTTAAAAGTCAAATCAGACTAAAAGACATGATTAAAACTCCATAGTTGGCCTCACACTAGAGTTGAGATCCATTGGGGTATGGTAGGCTAGTAGATTAGAAAAAGGAGAATAAAAAAACTTTTAATGCTACCTACTTTCTCACGTAATTACCCAATCTTCATAGTAAACTGACAACTCTATAAGGGGTCTTGAGGAAAGGGGAATACATCATGGGAAGGTAGGTCCATTTTAATTTTATTGTATAAATCTACCTTCATGACCTTATCTTAGTAACATGCTTATTTTATTATAAAGTTTTATGTTTATAGTGAATAGGTTTCCTTTGTACATTGATGGTCACTAGTCACTTTATGTCTTTTCATGTCCTTAGTATGCTTCATATCTCCTAAGGTCTTCTCTTAAGATGCATAAGTTATGTTTTTACATTTCATTTTTCACTCCCTATATTCCTCATATTTCCTCTTGAGAAATATTGTTTAGTTCAACTGATCACTCCCCTACAGATTCCATTTGTGAGTGAAATTATAAGACCATGGATAGGACCTAGGCTTCCTCAAAAATTACCATAATTTCACATTCCTATTACCAACATCCTTTTATACTATCATTTCATATTTATTCCACCTGATTGGTATTCCCTTTGTGAGTTGCAGTGTAATACCATAGATAGGACCTGGCCTTCCTCACAAAATTTTCCAATAATCCAAGTCACAATCAAAATTACATGCATCAAATATGAGATAAGATGTGATTGATTATGAAGTTACACATCATTGACATGCTTCCCAACTTGGTTTAGAATGTTTTATGCTTACTTCATTTCTCTTTCACTTTTATCTTCTTATTTTCTAATTGCTTGTAAGAATCTAACCATTTATTGAATTTTTCATACATCCTAGCTTGAATTAGTGTGATAAATTCAAAACCAAAATTTTCCAATTTTTTTTATCTCTTATACTTCCCAACATGAATTAGTATGATTGATTAACTTCATTTATTTTGTTTTTATACCATTTTTTCCCTTTCACATGCTTTCCACCTTATTACATTACTTTCATACTTCCCAACATGATTTAGTGTGATTTTACTTATTTTGATTTGGTACCAATTTTTATCTTTGTTTAAAAAAAACCTTTTTACCATATTGTTTACCACCTTTTTGGTTCTTTATACTTAGTCATTTTTCTTGTCATTACACATTTCCCAACTTGAAATAGTGTGTAGTACATTTTTTTGATTGATTATATTTTACCAAGTCTTTTTGCCTATTTATTTTTAACCATGTATGTGTCTTATGTAATTCTAGAAAAGAAACCACAACTCATATATTTCCCATAGTATATACAAAAAATATCTAAATACATGTGCTAGAAAGAAATATATCCAAGCATCAATAACCACATCCATAATGAAAATGCATATAATCACCATCCAAATACCCAAAATGAGACATCTCTATATATATCATGAGTTCTAATATAAAAATACAACTATACTAAGCTCCAACCCTATGGTTGGGCCCCATCCTACCCATCACATCACCTAGACATTCTACCCATAGATGCCTTGATCTGAATCCTCTAAACAAAATGTTATAAAGAGGTTGTCTAAGATCTCAATCCTGATACCTACCCCTATAGATGAGCCACCTAAGAGTGCACCTATGAAGACTAAGCTAGGGTCACTAGAATGTCACTCTTTCCCATTCCATACCTATTTCATATGGGATAGGGTCACTACATGTGTCACTCTCTTCTAGGATTACACTTATCCCATCTGTGTCATGGTAGCTAGATGTGCATCCCTTTCCTTAGCCATGGGCTACCATGCCTATGAATCTCCTACACTCACCTTTATCAATGATTGTGTCCCCTCTCTATGCACTCATAACTACCTCATGGCCTCTCTAGCTAATCTAAACTAGCTCACCTAAGCTAAGGTAGATGGTACCCTAGGATCCTCTAGTGTAATGGGGTCATATAGAATCAATTATTCATCTAGGATATCATGGAGTGTTCCCCTCATTAGGGACCTCCATATAGTCTCCTCATCCTCTACCACACCTAAAAAAACCAAACTAGATAGATATTAGATCATTGATATATCTTCAAATATATATTTATTCTATCTCAAATAAACTTAAGCAAAGTTTTAACCATTTTCTATTACATGTTAGTGTGTTAGGCACTACTATCTTGCCATATACATGACCATTAAGCATGATCTCCCCATTAGTGAAACCTCTAATAAATTCATCTATAGGTCACCACCTAAAAACAAATCCCAAAGTCACCACTCATGCTCATCTCAAGTGAGTGGTCTCTCTATAGCCCAACTCTATCCAAGCCTACCTGATGGGTCATTTGATATGTCTAATGTTCTACTCTCTCTTACTCCTACAACCTCTATTGATGTCATGTCCACATTCATCATTGTTTCTCCTATTGTAGTGATGGTGGTGGTCCCTCTTGTACTCCTACCTCTACATCCATATCCTCTCATTCAATTTCTTGTCTAAATCGACCAGTCCATGGTATCTCATGACATGGTTTGAGCTCTAGCCTAGTAACTAGCGGCCCTAGTCCTCCTCTCCCCTATGAGTATCTCACATGCTTAGCCAAAAATCTGGGCATCACTATCAGGACCACTAGGTGAGGTAATCCCATCTACCCAGGTACATGTGCCACTATATGTGGCTCCCTCCACTAGTTATAGTGCCTTGTCACCTTTGTTCATGCCAAAGTTGGTGCCACTTTCTCCTAGCTAGGTCATATCATAGCAATGTGCCCATATGGATACCATATAATATCCACTCATCTAATTATATATAACACTAATACATGGGGTACAACTTGCACTACCTAGTCTTGTCTCTATATTTGAACCCAAGGTAATGTATCATCAACCACATAGGGTAACCCAACTAGTTGATACATAAGGAACCTCTTATGTATCCATGTCATTAACAATATAATTGATCCCACTAACTTTTACCCTCTAGACAACACTCTGTACATATCATGCATAAGATGTACCTATATGATAGATCCCAAGTCATATAACACCCTCTACTCTAATATCATTTGGCTTAAGGCTATCACAAATAGTGGTACCTTACCATTTGACTTGTGACATAGCACCCATGTTATCACAAGTCCTATCAATACCTTCTAGATATCTAGAATTTTCAATGTATATACATCAGCCATGTTCACTCTCAATCTAGGGTGTATCATCTCTAAGCTTGTCACTGATATAACTAGGGTTCTCCTCTCCTCATCAATATTTGGTACCTTTGTGGCCATGAGTGTACCTATTATGGGTAATCCTAGGATAGCATGCACATATTCCAAGGTGACACACACCTCTATGGTATCCACCTCTACCACCCACCTAAAGGTGTTAGTCAATCATTCCCATGCTCCCAAGAATATGACTAACAAATCTAAACTAAGTGGTATCCTACACATGTCTATTATGCCTCCTAAGTCTAATGAGATTGATCTAGCTCTATCCTCTATAGACAAGCACTCCAATAAGTTTGGGAGCTATGATGTGTCCACTAAATAACAAAATATGGGTTGCCCCTACAACCACGAAACAATAAAAGATGTATTAGATCCTCCATGTCATTCATAATCAAAATACATTCATTTTCAAATTTTAAACCAAAATAAGCCTAAGTACTTTAATTTATTCATTTGAAATAAATTGAACCTATGTTTAGCCTACTTAGCCCTGCTAGCCCTCACTCAATCATTTTAGGCTATTCTAACACTCTTTTGGACTTTTGCATGCATTTCTGTATTATTCTAGTCCCTTTGCTAAACACTAGTTTGACCAAAATTTCCCTATTTTGACCTGATTGAGTTTACAAACTAATTCAACCCCTCTATCTATCCCTTCTTAGTGTTGAGTTATCACAGTGACTTTTTATACTAGGTCAGTAATAATGTACTAGGTCGATAATCTGGAATATACACTACATCAGCATATACCTACTAAGTTGACAGTATGGATTTTACCAATTTTTAGCCTACTAGGTTGATGGGTCGACCTATTTTTTTTACCTATTGACCCCTATATTTTTTGAAATAAATTCCTTATGGTATTTATTTCCCCAAACCCTTCAAGCCCATTTTCCTAAAGGGTTTTTTCTACCCTTAACATTTATTTTAGGTTCATTCTAACTTCTAAAAATGATTTAAATTACAAATTTCTAAAATACAATTAAAATCATTAAAATATTTAAAAACTAGTTTGATATTCTTAGTTGCTTACATGTGTTACACCCACTGCTACCATTTGGAGTCCCTCTAGTCTAACCTACTGTCTCTTAGCCATCCTAGCTCATTTGGTCTTTTTAGAGCTCTTTTTGTCTCGTTCACAAGTCAAGAATAGAAAATGACTTCCCTTTGACCTTATTTAAACTTACTTTTCAAAAATATAAATCTTTCAAATCTTTTTCATCGGATTCCTTATTTTGCCTATATCTTTGTTTCTATTAATCCATTTTTCAAACTATAAAATGTTATGAAATCATGATAATGTAGAGAATATTATATGCCTCTCTTTCAAAAAAATTGATTTTTGGCTATTTTTTGCACTAACTTCTACAATTTCACCTAATGTTCTTCACATTTAGATGCCTTCACTTTTTTTGTAGTCTACTTTTTTTATCTACAATATAAAGTAAGTAAAGTTATGTGTTTTTCAATTATGTCCTTTCATTTATTTTATCTATTTATTGATGTACTTTACTTAAAATCAACATTATGTGTTATCATGTTCTATTCCCTAAGCACCATTCCATGTTGCATTCACATGACATGTGATGAGCTTTGAGTGGTGCATATGTATACATAATATTTTCAAACTTTTATCACTTACTGACACTTTGTATCTTGTAAGAACCCATCGAGTCTCAATCTCTCTAAGTGCATACCTTAATGGGTACACCATGAAAGGGGTGGGCAGACTGATAGTGCTTTGTAGGATTATTGTCCCTTTAACCACTTATTGTGTACACACTTGTCTCCTAAAAACTTTATCCCTAAGATTATTCTTATCTATTGTACCCTTTTCACTCATTTTCTACATTTTATCCTCTTGTTCCTCACCTTAATCCCCTTTTGTTAGTTAGTTGTACTATGTCGACTGGGTCGACCCTTTATAGCTTCAAATAATTTTCACTTAACAATTAGTTTAGCCTATAGATGACCTAGCTCATTACCTAGTAAATAATTATCCAAAATTGTGTTAGGTCAACTAGGTTGGCTAACCTAGTTGGATAGGATTTTTGGAAGGGTTTAGGGTCAAATCTACTTATATATACGAGTTTATTTTTCCATTATTGAGAGAAGAGAAGAAGTAAGATAAATTATGCATCTATTTATTAACCATTTTACTTGAGGAGCAAGCTTAAGGTTTCATACTTTATTTTGAGATACGGATCATGTATTTTGGAGAAGTCCTTTAGATGCATTGATAGGTTGTGTAGCCTAGATCTTATTTTTATTTATTATCCTTACATACCACAATAACCTCTTGTGAAGCACCTTGGACAAGGTAGAGATTGAGGCTTGGCAGGTTCATCTTCAAAGGTAAGTATTCTTAACTTTTTCCCTCCTTTTTAAGAGTAGATAGACATGCATTTTTACTTCTCTTCCATGCATTATAATTCTATATACATTTATGTGAGTATATGTCTTTTATGCATGTTTAATTTTATTATTTCTAACCCCCACTATGTGCCACGAGCTTTGGTGAGCACTAGATTATATTTTCTTTACTTATTATTAGTTTAAGTTAAATATCAAAACTAAGGACTTCCTTAGGGTTATTGTGTGTTTTTTCTTGATTGGAGGCTTTGAAACCCTCCCTATCATGGTTTATTTTGGTAAGAGATCCTTTAATTGGGTCTAGCAAATCCTCATATTGGTCATATTCTCGCTTAACAAATGTGTCCCTAATTAGAAGTGTATGGTATGATCTATCTTCTCTGGCTAAGGACTGATTTATAGACATGATGTATTTTTTATTTCATACACAGTGTAACAAGGCTTAATAGTGTCTCAAATTAGACCTCTCTCCCTCTACCTCCAAGATATAATCATACATCAAGATCTCCATGTGAAACACTCTTAAATAAAAAGCATTAGAGTTAGTATTTTAGTCTATCTATGATTCATTAGTGTTGTAGAAGCATAAATTTGAGTGGATGAACCAACAATATAAGTGTATCACCATCAATTGAATAAGATTTCCCTTTTCATTAATCCTTCTAACTCTTTTCATCCCAAATCAAAATAAGTAGGTTTTAGTAAATTGAGTAAAGTTGGTATATTCAGAGGAACTAGCCTCATAATCTAGAGGTTTGGTCTAAGTTTAGGTATCCCACACCTATATACCATTCCAATGTTAGTCCAAGTTTAAAAGAGATTTGAGCAATCTACTTCAATAAGGTATAACTTGGGTTGCTAATAGTTCTATCACACCTAGTGGGATATAGATCCAACCATTAGAGTATTCATTTTACAACATCTTAGTATTCACAAGTAGTTTTAAGCACTCATATGGTCAAAATATATGAGGTAAATGATATATTTTGTTTATAAATTCATTGATGTTCATGTGTTTTCTAGGCTATGATAGGATATCAGGTAGAATTCTATTACATGCCTCCTTATCAACAACACTATGATCCATCTTCATTCCAATATGATCCATATCCATCTCATTATGACCCCTATTAGCCCTACCATGATCCTGGTAAACACTATGAAAACACTTATTAGGCATATGTTCTTTGTGAACCTCATTCAATTTTTTGGTAACCTACTTATCAATCTAACTAGTCATGTTAATCTCATGACATTCTTGATCAATTCAATCAAGTTCTAAGACAATCCATATCAGCTTCAAACAAACCTTGTTTGGATATGAGAAACAAATAATGAGCATTGGAACATAAAAGAGTTATGGATAGGATATCTCCAAGTTGAGAATGAGATCATGAGAACTTAATTACAACAAGCTAAAAAAGTGTGTTTAAATTTCATAAGACAAGGTCATTCAAAATTTAGTGATGTTTTTTTAACATAGGTGGTCTAATTGTAGCATTTAAGAGAGGTTGGTAGTTCATGAAAGACATAAATTCCCCATTTAAATGCCATTTTCTCTTCATGAATATCATACAAATGTATATCATATCCCTCAATAATCCATTTAGACATTGCCAACTTCTCCTACTTAGAAGTATATCCAAGATAGACCTCAAAAGGCATAAGAGGTGTGTTTTGAGAAGGCTAATTTCCATGTTTCATAGTAGATCATACAAGAGAATTTATCTTTTGATTAGTAGGGAGAGATATCAAATGATTTGGTTCATGACTTTGAGGCTCACCTTGAAAAAAAAGTTGAGCTTGAAAACCAACATCTTCAATAGTCAATAGAAGTTGCAAAGGCAACACAATATCAACATCAAGATCCTTCATTGATTCCCATGGCTATAACAAATAAAATACAAGATGTCCCTAAACCCAATTTTATGACTTGGAAAAAAAATGTAGTAGTCAAGGGAGAAAGAATATAAGTCAAGCATAAGTCAATATGTTGAAGTCAAGAGCAAGCATGAGTTCATTCAGCCTCCACTCCTCCCTCCTCAAGAACCCAAGGCCTTTATTTCATGTGAAGCTATTCAAGATAATCTGTAACATAGATAAGAGGTGATGGTTGTCCAAGTTGATCAAACCCATGAGCAAAACTAAGCATCCATAACAACTCTTTTGAATTTGTCTCATCTTCTTGAGTATATTTAGGGATACACCATGCCAATTCTTGAGAAGGAGCCTCTCCTTTATGAATTGAATGAAGAATATTTATTTTAATTGATAGGTGATGAGAAAGAGGTTTAAATCAAACATTAATAAGACATCACCATTAATACACTTGTTGGTAAGGATAACCATGACTTAGTCTTTCATAATGCTAAAGAAGATGAGTTTTAAGATGAGCTTCAGATATAAGATGAGACATAAGAAGAAGAGGTTCCAGTTGGTAAAAAAAAAGGTTATTTCTCAAGAGATTCTTGGTCACATGGTAGTTATCCTCCATCAAGATGTTTCTCAATAACTTGCAGTAGTTACCATAGATAAGTGCAGGCCAACCAATGAAGATGAGAGTCAAGGTGACAATGATGACCTTTAGTAAAAAAATATGAATGCTTTTAATGAATATCAAGCTCTTCAAGGTCTCACATTTCCTATTGAAGATGTTGAATACCAATCAACTACTCAACCTTTCAATTTTTACCCATAAGAAGAGCAAGCTCATGATGATGTAAGGAATGAATAAATGTTGGTTGAAGTAGTACCTCAAGTCATATCTCCTAAATACAAACCAAGTGAATATTTATTATACTTTATCATTCCTAAATTAGTTCAAGATGTTAATCATGAAAGTTTTGACAAATCACCATTTCTTGTAGAGTAGAATAAAAGCATCAATCAAGACATGGAAGATCATTGGCAACCCATGAATGAGGTAGAATTAGCATTGTTCTTACAAAGTAAAAGGATATGTTAAGAGTATGACTAGGTCTTAGACTCACATGTACAATCCATGCACATGAAAGAAGAACTAGAAGGCCCAACTGCATCCCCAAGAGGCCATGAACATGCAAGTTGAACTCTTTCCACAAATTAAGACTTATAAATTTCTTCAGATTCATTATTGGTTTTATTTGGGAGGTTAACTCATGCAACATGAGTGAAAAAACTATAAAAATATTGAATATTGTATCCCAGTACTGAGGCTACTATATTTCCCTATGATGCTCCATAAAAATTTTAAATTAAAAAAAATAGTAGGTGGGAGTCTAAAGAGACCTAGCACATGAATGAGATAAACCACTATATACCCAAACAAATTTAATGAGAGAGAGACTTAAGAATTGTTTGGTGTTCATTCAGAATATCCTCATGAGCAAATGTCAATATACTAATGGATCAAGTTGGGTAAATTCAATTTAAACTGATGGAGTATCAACTTTCAAGGGGATTAACTTTTAAACTTGGACCTGAGTCAAACTTTCAAAGTATTTCCAATTATAAATCAAATTGCATGAAATGAGACCAAAGTATTACTAAATTAAAATCCATAAATTTGACAATAATTTGGATTACATTTGAAATAATTTAGATTTGATTTATATGAAATTTATGATAATGTTACTAAAATTATAGTTTACAATCGATAAATACACTTGAAAGAATCATATGGTGAGGTTACATCCTTCTAAACAATGTTTCATAGTTGATGGCATGGATTTTTTGGTTTCTCCCAAGAATGTGATGATAGACATAATTTTGATTCTCCAATAATTTTAATCTTTCCAACTTCCATTTCCACTATATCTACTTGTCGTAACATAAATCATTTGTAATTTTTGTTTTGTAACAAATTTTCAAGAATTGCAATCAATAAACAACATGTTGGCAATTGAAAAAGTGTCTCCAAAGGCCCTTTTAAAAATAAATTCATCGAATTTATTTATATTTATATTAAAGGGCTTATAATATTTTTACCCCCAAAAAAATATGAAATTTTAACTTTTCTAATCCATGGTTTGAAGGAATAACCTCAAATCACTATCCTCTATCATTGACCAAAGGCCAATGTGACAAAAAAAATGCAATGCCACGTTGAAAATTTATTTGGAATGATCTCAAATGTAGTATGACATATTTTCTATTATATAATATTATTTTCTTCCCACAACATTTATTTGCATATATTTTATTTAGTGCATAATAAATAACAAGTCATCCAACCCCAAAATCAATAGTTTTTAAGAAGTCAATTTTAACTCCTTTGGAATGACTGCAATTTGTTAAAAAATAAAACAATCATTTCTTTAAAAATATTATAGTATAAGAAATATAACATGGAAAATTTATAAGAAAATGTTTTACATGTTACATTGATCATTGATGCACTTTTAATTTGTGTTTTATATTGTAACATATAAACATATTGCATTTCATTTGATGCATTTTTTATTTGCATTTCTTTAAATATTATAAAGATTCATATAAACATATACAAAAATATATACATACTTAGGTACATATAACTATACTCATTATACACAAATGTACAATTTCTATTTTTAGTTTTGTAACATACATATGCATATACATGTTTATAATGAATCTAACTTGACAATAACAAAAAATTCTTATCCATTTGTTAAAATAGATGTAACTCATCATATTATGAAACAAAAAAAAAACTGATTACTTCTAAAATCTATTTCTGCCATTTAACACACACACACACACACACACCCCTTTTCATGAAAATATTCTTAATAAAGATCATGTATACTTTGAAGATAATTTATTGTCATCAAAACACAATATAACATACATTGAGTTATTTTAAACAAGGCAAATTTAACATTTAAATGTGTAAATACAACCAAATTAAAGTTGACATAATAATAAAGTGAACCCACACTTCCAAATCCCAAGCTGATGCATTATATTTTATTGTATACTACTCTCTCCTGTTGATAAAGAAAAATTCAATTGTAATGTGTTTAAATAAATAAAGATAATTATATATGTATATGATTAAATAATTACACATTCATTGAAAGGGATTTTTCATCTTTTTTTTACCTTTTTTTAGTTTGTCCAGCTGC